>JBBBDQ010000265.1:3492500-4035295 GCA_037127315.1 Ascarosepion bandense
AGATACATACTTACATAACCATATATATATATATATATATATAGCAATATTCTTATTGGAATTCGTAATAAAAAACGCTTCTTTTTCTTTTCTTTTTTGCGACACAAGAACTGTCAAGTTTCAGTACTATATTCAGTAGCTCATCAGGTGCTATCCTCATAAATGCTATAAAATATAGAATGTCATTCCATATCTACTAATATATATATATTATATTATTATGTATATTATATTATTATTATGGACTCTCCTGTCAATTTTGACAAATGAGTGTCTAACAATAGTTAGACTGCCACACAAAGAATTTTTTAGAGTGGCAGAAGCTTGTATAGCACCATCCACACTTGTTGGAACTGCTGATAACAAACAATCGGTGCAGAAGTTCGCCACGGATAGCATGAACAGCAGACCTCAGATATTTAACCCATAACTAGAGGGAAGGGACGGATTAATACCTTTCCAAGGACACCAGTGTGTAAGTGAATGCAGATTGTTCAACTGGAATTGGAACTCGGCTCACCGATTTCCTTTTTCTGCACCACGATGCACATCCATCAATAAATGCTTACAGCACCTGGTATTCCAAAGCAGTCACCCATCTAAGTACTGACCAGGCTCATTGTTGCTTAGCTTTGGTGATCGAGCAAGAACTGGTGCATTCAATGTGATATGACTGTAACCTGTATATACATAATGATTAGTTTTTGGTCATAATTAAATTAGACCAGTACACAGCTGTATTAAAAAGTGTGCAATACATTTATATTGTTGAACTTTTGAATATTTTTCATTTGGAAATGAGTTATTTCTGCAACCTAGGTTTCAACCTTTTTGGTATCTTCAGGCAATTTACAATAACTCATAAATTTTAAATCACCTGAAGATATCAAAAGGTTGAAACCTAAGTTGTGGAAATAACTCATTTCCAAATGAAAAAAAAAAAAAAAGAAAAAAAAAAAATATATATATATATATAAACGCATATACTCAAACTTATTTACACATATGCACACAAACATCAAAATAAATGTCATGTATACACATATAAATCTAAAACATTATACACACATATAATTATACACCTATACTGACTTAGATATCAAAAATAAAATTCCAGTTCCCTCAACAAGTAATAAACATGAAAATAAATTAAAATCTAACTTTTACAAAAAATTATTAACACAAAATGATAAGTTTGTAGGTGAATTAGAAATGGGATAAACTAAAATTCTACTTAAAAGGTAATTTTGATTTATTTTTATAACAGCATTTAAAAATGATCTCACTCTTATGGTTTAATAGCTAGCTAGTTTTTCTAAATTTGATTATTTTAATTTTACCATTTAAGCATAAATTACATTTAATTTTGAAACTATTAGGGGTTTGTGATTTTAAATTTTTTTTATTATTTCACCCCAAGTAAGGTAGTACTGGAGTGAACAAAACAATATCTAGATTTTAAATTCATATGCTAAGCACTGACTCATTGATTTTGTTAGAAATATACAAATTTATTCGAATTTACAAAACCCTGCTTAGCACACATGCAAAAGCGAATCCAAAACAAAACTCGTTAAATTTCACACCTTGATGTGAAATGTTTTTGGGCCAGTAGAAAACTTGAAAACGTCTAAAAACAAAATTTGAATAATATTCAATTATCAGAAAAAAATTCTTTTTATGAACCCTTTTCATGAGCTGATGCAAAGTTTGTTTGTTGTCCAATGGAAAGGCCAGAATCACATCCAGGAGTAAATTCTCAAATGACCTTTTCGAGCCCCACAAATGAAATAAAAGACAGAGCAAACTTGACTGTCACCAGAGAAGTGATGATGAGCGTAATTAACATGTACCCTTAACAAGCATCAAGTGATCGCTATTATTACATCTCTCTCTCTCATCTCTCACCTCCTTCCTCTCCATTGTTCACCTGTCTGCCTTTTCTTATACTTGATAACCAAATGGAACTCTTTAATACTGAGCGATTAATTCAAAGATATTCCTACTCTACTATAACGCTCATACATTGATACACAGAAGTTACTACTACAAATTCTTGATACCCTTAACTTCTTAATACTGTTTCTCATTGGACATTAACTTCCACCAATTCATGTTATTCTTTTCGATTAATAAATTTTTATTTAAATATACAAAAGGCATACTTTTATTTTTCCACAAAATCCACCTTCTGATAACCTTCTGATAATTCTGGATAAAACCTGTAAGATGTACAAAGTTTGATTATGTTTCACACAAGACCAATTCAAAAAACATTTTCAGCTTGCCATTTTGGAAACTAAATTTAAACTTTTAAAACCTTTGTTAATTTTTAAGCTTTTGTAATAATTTTTTTTTATTTATAAATGACTGTAATTTTTAAGAAAATACAATTTTGATTTTCTCAGTCTTCAAATATTCCTATATTTGAAATATTTTCTGATAAAGAGTTATAGTTTTTCTTTAAAATCTTCATACCTGTTTTCCTGTATCCCTTGAAAAAGTAAATTTTGTATGCAGAATGTGTGTATATGTCAAGGAGAAAATCTGGCATGTCAGTTGTTCATTGGCATTTTAAAAAATCTGAAATAGAAAAGTGTCTTTGAATCCATGGAAAAAGATCATTGAAGAGATTTGAATCAACAGAAATGTGGTTCTACAGAACAATGCTGAGAATACCATGGACTAAATATTTTTTCAGTTTTTTTTTGTTCTTTCTTGGCCAGGCTGATAATTTTTCAGCACTACTTTGTTCACTTAAAAGTCCTTCACTAAATCTTGAAAAAAATACCAAAAACATTTAATATATGAGTGTGTCTGTGTGTTTATGACATTTGTACGACAATATCTGTTGGTTATTTTTGGGCAAGACACAAATAGTTTGTCCCCTTTCTGCAAAATTTAATTTTATGTTGCATTACATGATTAACAGTAGCTGTATGCATTACTAGAGTAAATATCTGAAAACACCCTGACCACAGCTTGTAAATTTAAATTGATAATGAAGGTTACCATTTTCAATGATTCCTGTTCAGTGCTATATTTGTATATAATTCTTTTGCTTTTTGTATCAGAATATTGTACAACAAGTTTCACACTGAAAATACAACTGAAACTGATTCTGATGAAAGACCAAATAGTTGTATTCGAGCATTCTACTTTGTTATAAATAAAGTTGGACCCCAAGAATTTGATCTGCCTCAAAATGTCATTGACATTGTGTACCATCAATCACTGTGTTGGTAAGTAACCAGTTTTGAAAAGGAATTTGACATTACATTTCTAAACCATCATTTCCATTTTTATTGGATACAATTTTTACCCAAATAAAATCTCAAACTGAACACTTTCACTGAATCAGATAAGCTAAGTTTATTTTAAATTTAATTTTTTGTATTTGCCATAAATTTCATCTCTTCAAGTTCTCTTTGTTAAATTACAAATATAGGTTGTCTGGTGATTGTTAGTCATTCAGTTTCAAGACATTATTGACAGATATAGTATGCTTACATTTACAATCAGAGCACACTTCAAACTATCTCTTGAAAAAGAAAGTTTAAAAGTACTTAATTCATGCCAATTTTGCATCCTATGAAAATGGAAGATTATAAGATGCATTTTATACACTTAACAATTTTTGTATTACTGTAAAGCCAAAATATCTCACGAGCAACAAGAAAGATGTGTACTGTCTAAAGTGAAGGTGCTTTAGCTAACAGAACTGTACAGATGTAGTTTGTTAAATTTTGAGTTGGTGATTGTAGCCTTATTGATGAAGAACACTCAGTCAGACTCCACCATTACTGACGACAGTTAACGACCAAAAACAAGACCTTTGATTGGGAATAACTGACATTACACAACATAGGAATTGGCAGAAACACTAAATTTATCAAAATCCATCACCCATAAGTACTTAGTGAAGCTTGGGTACTCAAATAACTATGTTTACCACATGATCTGATTGAAAAGAATTTTTGGATTGCATTTCTATATGTGATTTGCTGTATAAAAGCAATGAAAATGCACCCTTTTTTAAAGCAAATTTTGATGGTTGATGAGAAATGGATCATTTACAAAAATGTTTAGTGAAAAACATCCTGGCATAAGCAACATGAGCCAATTTTAGCCACCCCAAAAGCAGATCTTCATTCTAAGAAAGTTCTGTTGTGTATCTGGTGGAATTGGAAAGGAATCCTGTACTGCTCACAACTGGACAAATTAAAGGCAGCAATTCAAGAAAAATGCACAGAACTGGCAAAGAGAAAAGGTGTTGTTTTCCATCAGAATAATACCAGATCTGATGTTTCTTTGGTGACCTGACAAAAATTGTTGTGGCTTGGCTGAGATGTGTTACCCCACCTGTCATATTCACCAGACATTTTACTCCTTCAGATTTTCATTTATTCAGGTTCTTGCAAAATAATCTTAATGGTAAAAATTTTGATTCTTTAGATGACATATAAAAAATATAACCTTAATGAGCTCTTTGCCAAGAAACCACTGAAATTCTGAGAAGAGCAATCTTTAAGTTGAAGGAAAAATAGAGAATAGGTTGGTTCATATTTAGTGCAATAAATTTTCATTGACATAATTTTGTTTTGTGCTTTAATTTTCCTTAAAAATTGACAAACTTTTCAGACAACCCAATGGAAAGAACATTTTTTTACAGCCACTGAATATTTAGTAAGGCACCCAACAAAGATTGAGCTAGATAAATGAGTTTGAAACTTTTATTCCTGAATGTCACTTATTATTTATATTTCAAATTAATAACTTTGTGATCATAATGACTGAATTTCTTTTACAGAAAATGAATATATTATTTAATTTTCTTTTTTCTTTTTTCCAGGATAGGTGTCTTCTTTTGTCCCCTTATTTCACTGATTATCTCAATAAACTTCTTTTTTCTTTTCTTCATTAAAAAGGTAAATTAAAATTTAATTTATAAAAAAAATATTTGTTCTTTTGTATATTGGTGCTAATAGGTTTGACACAATTATTATTCTATATTGATGATGTTAGAAAAAAGCATCACTTTTTTCCTTCTACTGATATGTCAAATATTTGTAAAATGAGTAATAAAAAAAAATTCTCTCAAATGTTGATACAAACAGAAGATAACTTTCAGATAATCACTATATATTAGGAAGAGATAAATACTTTCATAATTTGTATCTTTATTTTTGTTTTTGTGAAAAATGTGTGTGTATGTGTATGTATATATATATATATATATATATATATATATATATATATATAGTGATGAATAAATAAATATACATATGAAGGTGCACATATGTATAGCATTATTATTCAACTGTTAATAAAACAGTGCTCAATGTATTATATCTATATTAATATACATATTGTCCTACATTTATGGGACGACTCAGAGTTTCATGTGTTATGCCATCATCAGATGCATATTTTAAACTGACAGTTTAATAGATTTGAATTTACTCGATGTTCATAGGAATTAAATCTTATAAAGTTAAGTTACTACTTTTTTAATAACAAGATAAAAATTTTAATTTTCTAAGATTACATCTAGATAAAATTTAAAATTAAAATATAAAATAAATAAAAAAATATATATCACCCTGCATTTTAATATTTTATATTTGCCATAGATGTAGGATAATATATATATTTATATTAATATATATATATACACACACACACACACACACACACACAACACTACATATATCCACTGTGTATTTTTCTTTGTTTTTAATCATTTCACCTCAAGCATTGCAGGACTGCCACTCATGTGCAGGGGTTAGGGTTGAAAAAGACAGAAAAGACTGGATACAGGGAATATTGAAAAAAAGATAAAAGATGAACAGGATTCAAGATAAAAGATGGAAATTGACATTTAATTTTAAATCTTTGGAGATTGTAGCTATCAGGGAAACAAGTAAATAGAAGGAAGTTCCACAGGCAGGAACTGTGAGAAAAGAAACTGTTTGAGTAGAAGTGGAAGCTATTTTTAACTATTTAAATGGTAAAAGGGTGGGACCTAAATGCCAGTCTAGTAGCACACTTAAATTCACATTGACAGGGAACCAAGGAAAAAAAGTTAATCAGAGCAGATGCCATGAAAATATTTGTAGAAAAGACAGAGAAGATCTTTTGGCTTTTAAATGGATTTTATTGATCAAAATTTATTTAGATAAGCTCTACACAACTTTGTTCTATAGCAAGGACTTAAAAAGGGATTTTCTTCAGATTGGCAAGTTCATGGCTGAATAATGGCTTCCTTGATTTTTTTTTTTTTTTTTTAGAGGAGGCAAGGTTTAGTCTGTAACTCAACAGAATTACAATTAATTTAAAATCTTTATTTTCCATATTTGTCTATAAAAACTCAATCTCACTGGCCACTTTCTAGTAGTCATGATTGGTGGTGAAAAGATCCCATTATTCTTTAAGAAAAATCACTGTCTATATATAAAGCATCTTGGGAGCTGAAATAACCAAACGTTCATAATGCAAATTGTAGAAATAGTTATTATAAAGTAATTTAAATAAACCAAAACATTATTTTAATTTTGTAACTGGTTAAAACCAACATTTCTGAAGCATATTTTTTTCTTTTTTTTTTTTTTGGTAATGTCAAATTTTTTTGTTTTTTCTCTGCAGTTTACCATCTACCATAACTGTGTACAATCAGTTCGACCATTCCGTGCTTCCAAGTCAAATTCTCTCTTCATGCTTGCAGTTCTAATCTCATTTATTCTGTGTATCTTGCCTATTGCACTGGCCATTGGTTTGTAAGTACAATTCTGTCAATCTTAACATTTTATTTTCTTCACATGCCAACAATTTTGTTCTTTTAAAAAACTGGGATAACTTGAATCTTTTCTCAAGTGTCAAGAAAAACTGTTGTATTTTTCAAAATGGTTGGAATTCTAATAGCTAAACTGCACAGGAATTGATTTTCTAGAAAACCTTTTACTGAAAAAAAAAGAAAATGGGGATGAAAAATATGCCAAAAATTTAACTCAATATTTTTCCTCCCTTAAATAAGCATGGAAAGTGAATTTTATGAGGACTGTCTAGAAACTATCAAGCCATTTCGAATTTCTCAAGAACTGACTGCTTGGTTTTAATATAACTCCCAACTAGTCAGAATGGACCTTACTGCACATGACCAAACACCTTGTGGTGTTTAGTTACTCACTTGTTGATTGATTGATCTTGTGTGAGTGTCACATTCACAGTAAGTATTGTTTTGCTTGAAACTTAAATTATAGAAACTTCCAAAAGATTAAGGTTGTTAAGGAGGATCCAATGTGTGATTCCCATTTTGGAAAGCTTTTAGCAAACAGAACACTTGAAAATGTTTAATATGAGTTGGCTGCAGTCAAAAGAACTTTGTGATTAACAGCACAAATGTTCAAAGATCTGGAGATTCCAGCATGAAAAATAGCTAGTCATTTTTACTATTTCAGCTTCCTATGTTTTGTGCAGAGATTTTTGCCCGAACATTATATCCTTCAGGTCTTGATAGCCCTAAATCTTCACTAAAATGTAGATTTGACTGCCTGAGACTTTTGGCAGTTGAAAGTGAAATGTCAGACCATGGGAATGTAATGAGGTAACAAATGGCAATCCCTAAAGAGAATTTTACAGAATATTTTGAAAAATGAAAAAGACACTAGAATAAGTGTAAAAAGTTGAAAGAAGTTACCCAGGATAGACTTTTATTTCTGTCTGCATTGTGCTTCACTTCTTCAATAGACTAGAATTGGTTTCAGATTTTATTAATTATTGATATAATTTATAACAATATCTTGTTTCTGGGAAATACAGACTGAATTAATTGCATAAAAATTAATTTTTCTGATTATCTTTTTTTTTGATACAGATAATAAAGAAAGAAAAAATACAGATATCAACCAGAATGTCTATGAATATTGTTTGCAAATTTTGTCATGTCATACACATTTTTAAAATAGGAAAGAGAATATATATTTAAATAAAATATTTTAAAAAGTTTATTTGAATATATCTTAATTTTTTTTTTGTTTTCTTTTTTTTATGTGTATTATTCCCTGTAAAATAACTTTATCTTGATTTTGGAGCTTAACATGTTGGTAAACAGAAATTGCTTGTTTTTCATAAGATTTCAGTCAAAAATTTCATAAAACTATCACTCTTTCGTATTAAATCTTTCAATGTGCAAATTTTTTTCTTTCAGTTTTCATCCTTCCAGAGGTTGTGGTCCATTCCGAATATACAGTAACAATGACTTCTTCATCTTCAACACGTTGTCAAATTTAGTTCTCAGTTGGCCATCTATCATTACCGAGATATTTTTTTGGATTGTAACACCTCCAGTTTTGGTCCCACTTATTGTTATTGTCTGGTGAGGCATATTTTCAGTTGGTTTTTATATGTATATGCTGCAATAATTAAAAAAAAATTACTCAACATATGCATTTGAGGAAAGACCTTGGCAAACACAGGGTTGATTTATTTTCAGCAATAAAATACAGGTCTTTTTTTTTACTTGCACTGCTTTTTATTATAATGTTTTTAGTTGATATATTTCTGAAAAAGTTTGTTATGAGAGTAAAATACATATTCCTTATTACAGGAGTTTGTTATATAGCAATGGCTATAACCTGTTGATCATTGACGACACTAACAGATGGTGTTTCTTGTCCTTATACCACCACTGCTTATTTCTCCCTGTGTATGCACACAATGGAATGGAAACTGTAGAGTGAAAAATGTTAATTAATCCTAATATTCTCCTGCAACACCCTTCTCTCTTCATCCATGTTTCTGACTCAATAACATTTTTCTTGTTCCCTCTTGGTAATTTCATTTATAGCATCTTCATATCATGCTGAATAACTCTACTCATCCTAACAATCTCCCTCTTTCTCCTTTGTTAATTAAACAAATATGGAACAACAAATTGAACAATTGAACTTAACAAAAGCTTTAATTCACCTAGGCTTTTTCATGTCTACTTTTTGAAGCACCTTCAAGAGATTTGTACTCAAAGCCATTCTTTGTGAGTACATCTCCCAATTGTTCACTGGTCTCTATCAATAAGTGTTACTTACTCTTTTCAATCCCTTCTTGAACAATTCCTGTCATTGTAGAGAAATTCTGCAAAAAAAACATCCTATAAGGTGAGATGTTTGATTAATTCTGAATTGGTTAAGTATCTCACATCACAGGGTTTTCTTTTAGATAAACAGTGTGACTTTTGCTTCTCTAGGTCAACTGCTGATACATTAACATTTGTTACTAAAAGAGTCTATCAAGCTTTAGAAAAGAACTATGAAGCTCAGACTGTTTCTTTGGATATCTTGAAGGCAATTTGAAAGGCTTTTATCTTATTTAACTGATTCAGTTTTTCTTATCAAATTGCAAAACAAGGCTTCTCTTGAATGACCACGCTTCTGGATCTTTTTCATTAATGCAGGTTTTTTCCTTGGGCTTTTGTTCTTAATTTTCTATTTGCATTCCAAATCATATCCTCAAGCTTTTTTTTATTAATTGTAATAGTTTCTCAGGGAGTGGACCAGTAAACTGACGATGCAATTTCAGAGACATTTTTTCAGACTTGAGGTTTTGTTATAAGAAATGAAAAGATTTCTCTGAGCCTCATCAATCATATTTTGCAATTTACACAATAGAATAACATAATGTCCAGGTTGTGTTATATCTACATTGATATTTTGCCCAAGTATTTCAGCTGTATCCTCCTTAAAGTTTAATTTCATTTTAGCTTTTCTTATAGATTGTTGAGATAGAAATAATGGTATGTTGCTACCTACAATATCTCTGTTAATCATGAAATTAACCATACCAGTTATTGCTGGAATACAAATCAAAGAAGAAACACATTTTCCATCTCCAAATTTAAAGACATTTTTACTTTGCATATTACCTTCTTTTTATTATCAAAGGAATCACAGCACATTTAAACTTTACCGCATCAAAATATACCATAATTCTCAAAGACTCTATAACCAACAACTTATGATATGGTTCACTATAAACAGATTAGGATAGGGTCATTTGGTAGTAGATACCATCTTCATATTCTTATTGGAGCATATTTTGTTCCTTAAATCCTCCATGTAGACATTTGTTAACTCAATGGTTGATGCTCTCACATTTGCTACACTTAAATTTGGTTCCCAAATCAATCAAGGAAATTTCACCCTTTTTCTGCTTTGGTTTAATGCCTCCACAGTATGATCTCTGATACCTCCAACCACTAGTAAGTTTATTAAGATACTGACTATGTCTACTACTATGGTAGATACAACCATAGAAGGTATTGAATTCCTCAAATTGAATGTTGTCACCTATTTTTATTTGCAGATGTGAAGATTCACCTAATCTGTTAAATTTTTTTTCAGTTGAAATTTTATGTGTTAAATAAGTACACTAATTGTAACTCTTGCTAACTGTTCTTTGTTGTGTGGAAGATTTATTGATTTCAACAAAAAAAAACAGGGGTTTTCTCTGATATTGACATGCCATATGACTTAACCTTTTATCAATAATATGTTGTTGACAGTTCCTTTGGTCTTTTATAGTGTCCAAATTATATGTGAGCCTCACAAAGTTTTATCCCTTACAATTTATCTAAGACTTTTGTCATTTTATTCACTCCTTCCTCATTATAGATATTGTCTATTCCTAATTGTAAGTCATCATCTTTTGCATCATCATTGAGAGTACAGGCTATTGCTGTTTTATATGGTTTTTTTTTCTCTAAATTAGTGAAACTTTGCCAGACTTCTCATTTGTTGCTCTATTTTTCATTATTATCTTTCTTGAAAATTGGTTGAGCCATATTCAGGTTAGCCAAAGCCATGATAGAAAAAAGTTGTTCAAGTTGCACAGTTAAATACAGTGAAAGCAGATCAACTGATACATATAAATCAAATTTCTTAGTAGTTCAAAGGTGATGTAGAATAATTTGGTTATGGTTAAGCATAGAAACAACAACAATTATTCATTTAATTCAAAAGAACTATGACAAGATTTTCAAAACAAAAATGGTAAGTAGCCTGTTTGACTTGTCAGAGCAACAAAAACATTCAATTCAAAGCACTTGTGTTTAAATTGCACTGAATAATCTATTGTTTTTTGTTTTTTAATTACTTTATGTATAAGGTGTTGGTTGAGAGCAGCTAAGCTCTGCTACCAATTGTTAATTAATCTTAAAATTCCCTGCAGCATTCTTCTCTTATGTCCATATTTCTGACTCAATAATGTTTTCTCTCATTCCCTTGTCATAATCTCATTTATAGTATCTTCATATCATAGTTAATAACTTTACTCACCCTAACAAAAAAATGTAAAGATTATTTTTCTCTCATCTAATTTGTTTTCAAATTCTGATTTTAGTTTCCTGATCTATTATTATGTTATTGTGGGCCGAGGTTATCGACGGATGGAGGACCTTCTCAGGGAACAACTTTCTCTGGTAAGAAAAGTTTTTTTGTTTTTTTTCATTAATCTTAACATTTTGATTCCTCAATGAAAAAGAGGAAAAATAAAACCTTTTTAAAACTTTTGTATCAAAATAATTTTAAAAACACTTATAACCATGTTAAATCAACTTTCATTATTTTTAACCTGTTTTATCTTTAATCTTATTGCTGCTTATCATTTTCTTTGTTAAATATTTATCAGTTTAAAGAATGTCAAAATACAAAAATAGGTTTAAAAATAAACACTTTATGAAGATTTGAAGGTGGAAACATTGTAGATTTGTGCCTTCTTTCTGGATTTATGTGACAGCAAAGGTTAAGCCATCATCTATGAATTGAGTTAAAGTTTCATTAGATGCACCTTCTTTTTTTTTTTTTTTTTACTAGATTTAAGCTACTTTCAGTTTGATCTAACAAATTTATGATAAAGGCAGCCACAAGATATAGAAAAAGGAATAATTGTGCTTGCAGAATTTGTAGCAATCAAACAAAAACTGGGAGTACCATTTGGAGCAACAACCCTGAAACTGAAACCGTGATATTAACAAACAAAACAACAGTTCAAATAAATCAGTACTCTGTAAAAGAGCGGAGTTCATAATCAATTGATGGTAATTTAGAAAATGTTATAAAATATGTGAAGTTAATAAACAGAGGTGTATGGAAGGAGAAGAAAACTTTATAAACAGGAGGTTTCAATGAATGGAGTGAAGAAAAATGATTTAAAAATATCTTTTAGACTATAAAAATATCTCAAAGAAATATAATAAAAATAAGTGTCCATCAATGGCCAACAAATAATATATATCCAACAATGTCCCAAAATAATATCTTCAAATGCATTAATAAAATTATGTTAAAAATATTTCTGTATTATTCATTTCCTATCTTGTTGATTCCTACTTTTCCACTTCTTCCTAATAAGTGGGTACAGGGAGAATTACTAATAAGCTTGAATGATGAAAGAATCCCAAAAATCAACAAATGGTGTGGTGAGGGCATTTATTTGACACCTGAGCATATATAATAAATTATTTTTGATGCTTTGACAAAGGAAAACTTTAAATATCAATCCATTAATTTGAAATAATTACAAACATTTTCATTTTTTTTTCATATTTAAAAATAAGATAAAGATAAAAAGAAAATGTAGAATGGTATTTTATTTAAAATGTTTTTATTTAAATCAGATATCCACAATAAGTATAATAAAATGTAACAAAGATGTTATTCATAAAAAAATGTGTAATTTTGTTCCCTAAGAAGTGTAAATTAATAATAATGCTATTTTCTTTTTTTTTTTAGGATGGAAAAGATAAACGTTTCCTGCTTGGTGAAGTAAACAAAATCATGAGGATTGTCTTTGCAAAAGAAAATTAAGAATTTCTTTTTCATTTTTTCAAAATCTTTTCCAGCACAGGACATTTTGTAGTCACTCTGACTGCTAGATTTGAGATTTTAAAAAATTAAAATAGAAATGATTCCTAAAGTATTTTTACATAAGGAAATAATCCATTTTTTAAGGATAATTGATGTTTTAAAAATCCTGTTGCAGTTTTTGACTCCATTCAATTAGACTTGGTCAAATTCTATTTTACTTACAAACTAAATTTTACAATCCTTACAGTATTCTAAACCCTTCAACTCCTTGATGCATGGCATAATTTTATTTTGAATATTTTCAAAATTCAATAATCCAAACTGATAACCAAAGTTCATTGTGATTTCATAAATTATTAAAGTTTATGAAATTTTTTCAATATTTTTAAAACATTGAAATATTCAATTTTTAATAATATTAAACTATGCACCAACATTAATAGTTTGTGACACAATATATTTCAATAATGTAAAATTTGTGTTGGCTATGCTTGCTCTATGAGTGATTCATTGAATTAACATGATAAATAATGAAGTTGTTAATGGATTTTTGAGAAAGGATTACTATTCAAAGAATTTTTCCAGGTTGAATGTTTCCAGATATTGAAATAGTTGGAACTCATCTATAAAAGATCTTGAAAAACAAAACTTCAACTGTAAACTATTCTGTGACATTGCTCTCCTGTGCTCAATTTTTTCTTTGATTCATCTCTAGATTAGTCTTTTTGTCTGCAAAGGAAACCATAATCTACATTTGTTTAAATATAAAATATGAAATCAGGTGGAATTATTTTTTACAGAAGCCTTATTTGAGGCAGAAATTATTAACCTGTTTTTACACAACTTTATATATTTTAACAACTCTGTTAAAAATATATTTTTTATTATTTCAGAAATACTTTAATCCAATAAACTTTGCTGAATCTTTCACTTATCACAGAAAATTAAGCAAAAATCTTGGATTTTCAGGAAATGTATATTCTTTCTCTTTTTTCTTTGCAAGCATTCATTTTTTGGGGAAAAACTTCAGTATACTTCTTTTTACAAATATTAGCAGAAATTTTTCCATATATTATTTGTTTTACTTTACTTCCTCCAACATATTCTTCCTCCTTCAAGACAATGTTAAAAGCAACAATGAAAACAGTGCCTAAAATATATTTGAAACACCAAAAATTTTTGTTGATGATTTACAAAAACTTTTGGTATATAGAGAGAAAGAGATTTGGTTTAGTGAAATGTTTTTGTTTAAATTTATTGAATTTCTATTGCTATATTTATTTGTTCTGTCATTTGAAAAGAGAAATTAGATTTCTACTAATAAATGACCTCTACTAACCTTGGAATTTGTTTTACTTCAGGTATCAATATATATAATATATACACATTTTTGTAAATACTGAATCTTGCCATAATTTATCTTCTGTCATAATTGCAATATTTCATAATAAATAACTGTCATTTACAGAATTTTATATTTTCTTAGTTGTATATCTCGAATCAAAGTTACACTTGAGTGCTTCTGTTTCTTCTCCATACTGAGAGAAATAATAGAAATTCATATAATTGTGGCTCAGTTATATTTGATCAAATGTATTGATTTATTTAAAATCAAAATTGTCTTATTAAATATTATTTTCCATTGTCAATTGCAATAATATCTCTGAGATTTTTATTGACTTATAAGTAGTTTTGTTTATATGCAAATTGTATTATTATTATTGTATTTATAAAGGAAATGCATCAATTAATCTTCAATACAAAAATCCAACTCAAAGTTTCTTCAAACTTTAATTATTTTATTTCCATTATTATTTTATCTTTAAAAAACAGAATCCTGGTTAGATATATAGTTTGTAGATGATAAAATGTATTATTGGTAATGTTTTTTATATAAATGTATTATTGTTAATTTCACTACAAAATGTACTGTTGGTAATGTATTGCTAGTATTTTTACTATAAAAAAACATTTTGACTTTTTTGGGAGGGATTCACTGTTTGTCCATAGCTGGGACTCTACAGGTGCTACCATTCTGGTTTAGGCTGGAGTTGGAAACATCAGCAATTAAGAGGTGGTCCTACACACCTCCAAATCTTCAATAAGCAGCCTTGCTGCTAGATGTAGTTTATCATCATGCCCAGAACTACAATATTTTCAGATTGTATCTGAAGGTCTTGTCTATTTTGTCCTTGTTACATATGAGCTGGTATAATCATCCTCAAATTTGCCTTTTAAAAATACACATGAAATCAGATAATAAAATTCATTTTCCCTTAATTATCATTTTTTATTACTTCATTTAGTGTATTAAATGTTTCTGGAAACAAAACTGCAAATAAAACTTTTAGTAATTTTATATAATATGTATTTGTATATTTGATATGTTATGTGGTAAGATGTATTATTACTTATAAATGCAATATATACGTTTTAGTTTTGGAAAACTGTTTGTAAAATGACAAAACCATTTTCTTTATGATTGTTATATACAAATGCATTTTGATTAATATAAACCATGTCTTGAATACAACACAGATGTTACAAGTATGTGCCAAAAGGAAATTACCTGAAAAAGTTACAACTACCAGAATATTAACATTAATTTCAATGAAAGGTTTTCAGTTGATGAACCCTTTACTGTATATATAGGTAATTCTTAAATAATTGCAGATATATTTATACTAGCAACTGCAAGATATCCTCACAAATTTGATGGTATTAGAGAGCTGACTGACTTGAATGGCAAAAAGTGTATTTTAATTCAATGTCTGTGGTGAAGGCTTCTTATAGTGGTCAAACTATTTTTACACATTTTTCTTGAGGTTGGAATACAGTTGGGCAAATATTTCTGAAAAATTTTAGTTTCCTTCATTCTTTGACAGATTTGTCTGAAACCTATATTATGACTAATCTAGTTTTATTGAAGAAAAAAATTAATTTAATAAAACTTGTCAGATCTGTGTTTGCCACTGATTTTATATGGTATTAAAACTTTCTTAATAAAATTATTTTATTTTAGTCTGGCATCTGTTACTTTCTTCAGCTTTTGTTGTCAGTGTTGCACCCAGTGGTTTTAATGTCTGAAGCAACCGTTAATTTCGATTTCTCAACTCAAATACCACAAAATGTGCAAAAGAGGAAAAAGTACTAGGTAGTTTAAGAAAGGCTGAATAATATATTAGCCAAAATGTTGTTAAAACAAACCTGAAATTTGTACAGAACTTGATTCAAAAAAATGCAAATTGAATGTTAATGCTGTTGATTAATAAATCATTGAGCAGAAATGTCAAGTACCAGATATTACTTATAATCTAATTATAATAATGTCTCATCTTAGTTTGAGTATGCAAAAATTTACATGAAGTTTCAGTCTTTTCAAGCAAGTACAAGTTTGTTGTCTTTTTTATTTATTTATTTATTTATTTGCTAATAATAAATTTATGCATTGTTAGATAAATTATTTAACTGTTATTAGTAGTTAAATATCCTGAGAAATGTTGTATGTCTTATGTAGGAGTGAAATGCATATTTTGCATTGAAGGAGCAGTCTTTTAATTGTCAAGAATTTTTGAGATAAGTATTTTAAACGTAGATAAAAATCAATCAGATTCCCTCTTTTTTATTGGCAATACCCCTTGCAAGGTAGTAAAGCCACTAAGACTCAAGGGGTTACTGGGTATGGAAGAATTGGGAGCAGAAACATTAATATTGCATTTAAATTTTTGCAGATTAAAGTTATCTGGAAAACATGGAGCTAGAAGATCTCCACAAGTGAGAAGTGCAAGAAAAGAAACTGTTAGCATAGAATTTATGGTTACATCTTGCAAGCTCAACTGTAAATTGATGAGATCAATGTCAGTCTAGTAATGTGCGTAACTTCAAAAAAATATCTACCTACTACAGCAAAAAGAACATCCAGACAATTACCATGAAAGTATTTATAAAGAAGAAACAAAGAGGTAACCTTCTGGCAGTGGTAAAGTGACTGAAACTGAGCCACCAGATCAGGACCAATAATATTGCTGATTATTCTTTGGATCTTGTCAAGGAGCTCAAGATAAATAACAGAGGCACTGAATTATATGTAGTATCAATATTCTAAGCATGGATATGTGTTATGACCAAATTGCCACAAGATTAAACTTGAAAAGTAAAAAACAATGTTTAGCTTATTTCCAAAAGGTATAGCCAAAGTTTTTCACTCTGGTAGTTGGTTTCTTTTGCAGGGTCACATATGCAGATAAGGAAAATAACCAATAGACGCAAACAACAAAAACTGGTATTTAAATTTAACAAGATTTAATAAAGAGCTAAAATAATACAAGGAAAAGGAAAACTGTCTGCATGGAAAAATATATGCAATATGAGAATTGAACAAATGCTTAACTTTTGTCTGTTGTTTGAAATCAAATATACTTTTTTTTTTCTTTCTCGCTTTTTTATATTTTACATTTCTCTTTACTTTCTTTATCATGTGCATGGAAGTGTCATCTAGCTACAAGCTTTCACTTCTTAAAGTTACAATTTTCTGTTGCCAAGTGATGTTCATTTCTTTTTCACAGTTTTTAACAACATAAAAGTTATCTTTCTGTTGTAAAAATTCAACATTGAATTGACAGAAGTGTTCTCAGGTTTTCTTAACTGAAAAAAATCATACATGCCTTTATATCTGGTGATTCACCATTGCTTTTTGGTTTGTAACTATTTAGTCAGTACAATAAATCTTCATATGCAGCATGAGATCAATGTGGATGAGTTGGAGAAAATATTCAGCCTCTTCAACTTGCAACCTCCAAATCTGTTGATGACACGAAAAAAAGGAATCTTCATTCCGCAAGGTCTGCAATATAATTTAACTCTTAATATATGTGAGTTGGATATATGATTTGATCTCTTCATTAAACAATCTCCTAATTTGACAATAACATGTAAAGGAACCTTCATCTCTCAAGATTTACAGTCTGACTGATTGCACATATTTCTCCTGCACAATTCATCATATTGAGTTGTGAATCCACACGCAATGCGCTAATTTTAACCATCATTCAATCCTGTTTACATGGGTCATTATTTAACTTTACATGCATTAGCTTAGCTGTTGATTTCATAAGGTTATCAGAGAGAGTGAGTGTGTTTAGCTTAAAGCTATAGAGAGATGGTTAATGCTTATTTGATTTGGCCTTGTGTCTTGCTTAACCAAAACTCCCTACAGCTTACAAAATTTATGCAGAATTTTCATTATTATCAGAAGGTTGGTTGCCAGCAGGTCAGAATAAAAATATACATTTTGCATGTTAAAATAGTAATTTATTAAAAGAAATGAATAGCAAGAATTCATAGAAATTAATGTTCAATTAGAAAGCTAAGGGTATCAAGAGCTGAAGAGAATGTTCATAGTAGTAATTGTTGAAAGAGTATATGTGTAAGTACGTATGTATGTGTGAGCATTTGTTTGGTATGAATGCCTTTGAATGGAGAAGAAATCAGTACACCAGAAAAAAGGTGAAGGAGGACAATATGCGAAGCAACCTATGTCCGGGTGGGTCGTGACTGAAGTTTCTCCTGTTACATTTTAGTTGTTTTGTCTTGCAGCTTCCATCTGACTCTGTGTCTTGACTGGTCACTGAATGTCCTTTAAGTAGTTAATCTGATCATGTGACTGGCTCCAGTGAGCATTTTCACTTAAGTGTGAAAAAATGTTTGACTGTATTTGCTATCCAATTAGGATTCAGAATTTTGCTTTTCACACTAACTTGTGAAATTTGCCATGGATTGGGTTTTTCCAAAATGTTTTTAGTCGTTTGAAGCCACTTGTGTGGATGTGCAATTTTACTTTGTATGTTTAATTTGGGTTTTTCCAAAATGCTTTCAATTCTTAATTTCTTATCCACCACAAACTGTCACAGAGAGAAAAAGGAAGTGATAGTTTATAGACAGTATCTACTTTTAAAGCTGTAAGAGTTAAGGATAAATATGCGTTAATATATGTAAGATAGATTCTGGAAAGCAAAATTGTCTTGCATGCACAGTGAACCAACTTTCTTAACAGCTGACCAAGCAATGGGTTCAATACAATCTTTTCACTTCATATCAACTGAGAACATTAACCTGAGAAAGAGCAACAGGTCAGTTTCCTGGAGGTTAGCATCAGCTATGCTGATGGAAGATCTAGGTGATTGACTATCCAGAATAACCATCATTTCATGATTTGATAGGAAAGACTGGATCAGCTAAAAAATGTTTTTGGAGACACTGCTAATTTTCAGCTTGTGGAAAAAACCTGTTTGCTAAACCCTGTCAAAGACTTTTGTAATGTCCAATGCTACAGTCCAGGTTTCACTGTTTTTTTATCTAGCACATAACAGAAGACTCTGCAATTATTGTCAGTACATCAGCATTTGATGTAGAGAAATCAAAGCCATAATGCTTGTCAGAAAAAAGGCCCTGCGATCAGAGATGATGAACCAATTTGGCATTGATTAGGGCCTGTAGGAGTTTCCCAAAAAGAGGTAGAAGGCTAATAGTTGGAAGGATTGGACAGTTCACCAGAATTCTTAAATTGAACAACGGATGATGACTTCCAGGAGGCATTTATACAGTTTACAGAGAACAAGAGCCAGTTTTGAAGCACACTTGTTAATGATTATTAGAGGGATACTATCTAATCCACATCAGAGTCTAGCTTAAAAATGAAAAGGAGTTATATGCATATCCCAGAAACTCAGTTCTAATTTGGAAGTTAGGCAGGTATACTGCAAATGAGTCAAGAGTAGAGTTTAAGGAAAAGTTATGGGCAAAGCATTCAGCTTTATCAACAGGATATTAACATGTTAAATTAATTGAAGAGATGAGGAATAGAGACGTTACACTTATTTACTACCCTATTACAGAGCTGCCAGTAATCACTTGAGCTAAAGTTGTAAGATGCTTTGCGATGTCTCATCCTCTCAGCAAAAAGAAATTTAGCTTCTTTGAAGACTCCTTTACATTTATTATGAGCAGCAATGAATATGTGCCTGTTGTGATTATTGATGTCATAATGGTATAGCTAAAAATAGTGGTTCCTGTGTGCTATAGCAGCCTTGCAAGCTGGTTCAAACCATGGAGTGGTCTGAGGTTCCACCTGGTATTTTCAAGAAAGGATAAAAGTATACATATCTGCTTTGATCCAAGAAGAAACCTCAGTGGTGCAATTCTCAATTGGGAGGTTAAAGATGTTGATCCAAGGAGTATCATGAAGAAAACTATGGTGTGAGTCTCAATCAGCATACTGGTAACAGAAAGTGGTCTAATAAAATGGAGGTTCTTATTTAATCGATGATTAGAATGAAATATCAGTAGATACCACAGAGAACAGTGCTGTAAAGCTTGGTAAGAGCAAGGAAAGGAGGTAAGAAATAAATCAAGTAAAGAAGCATGTTATTCGATTTTGCTAGAAAAATGAGTAGGGAAGTCCATTATTTGAGTAAGGGATTTACAATGAAAAAATTTAATGTCTGAATACTTGCAACAACAGTATCTTTTAGTATGTTTAATCCACATGTCATGGTGAGGATTAAAGTCACTGAAGACAAAGGTATTTACAGATGAATGGAGAGAAAGTACCTTTTCTATATTATCAGCTGTCCTCTGAAGAGGGGGAACTATAAAGGGAAAAGAAATAGCTAACAGAGTTTAGTAACAGTCAGGGTGTCAGATATCCATCAATGCCAAATCCATAACCAAATGTAACACTGACATCTGCCACTAAAGGGCTAGATTTATGCCTTTTATTGAGCTCAGCCAGATTAATGTGCTTGGCATCTTCAGTTGGGTGTAACAAACAAGCATTCTCCATGATGCTCCCATTCACTTTTAGTACCACTCCTGTGGCCACAGAACTTGCATCTACCCAGACCTGCATCTTGCTGCCATCCACACACCACAAGATACATCTCAGGCATTTTGGTCACTGTTTCCACTAGCATACAATGGAGAGAGACATTCTTAACCTCATCAACCCATTTGTTGGTCATTTCACTTGCAAACTGCTTCATGAATGTAGTCTGAGCCATCCACACACAATGAAATGGCCCACCAGTTTTCCACACAAGGAAAAAAATGCTCTGATGAGTGACAACCTGTGACATGTTTTCGCTTTCTTCTGCCTCCAAAGACAACATAATGCTTTGCTCAGCATCGTCTGTGAGCACCCAGAGTTTATCAGAGCTGCACATTTCTGTCTATCAACAAATACCTCTATAGCAGACAGCTTCTGGTTTTTTAATTGCACTGGAAGAAGACAGGCACCAACATCCTATTTCCTTAGGCATTTCCTTGATATGTGAATTCCAATGATAGGTGCCCGATCTTATCTCATTTAAAACACTGTATCTCATGGCAGGTCCTTTTGTGATATATTATTCATCTCCTTGGAACATTCCTGCAAACAGTCTCTGGCCATATGGTTAGGACCAGAGCATCTATAGCAAAATAACAGCCCTTTTGCGTGAGATAGTAGGAAGAATTTCCTTGTCTGTATGCATTTGTTGGGCAGACACGGCAACCAGTTCCTCATACTCCTTGTCATCAGTCATGATAGCAACTGCTTCATGGTCATAATATTCATCCTAGATGACACTTGGAGAAGCTGTGGCAGACCAGATATGAATGCACACACCATCCACCATTCAGGCACTGATCCTCCGCTGAGCTGAGCCAGGCAATGCAACTCTGCCAAAAATTCATCCACCATTTCATCCTGTCAAAGTCATCATACTACAAATAGGTCAAACACGTTGAATGCATCTGTTGTCATAAGTATACAAATTTTGTTGACAAAATCAAAAACAAACAATGCACCTACATGAAATTAAAAATATAAAATGTTGACAGTTTACTCATCAACCCATATATATATATATATATATATATCCTGGTGAAGAGAACATACAGTTTTAGAATTCTGAATTTTCAGGCCTTTACTTTTTTTAAAAAAGTGCTCACGACAACAAATACTGTAGAGCATAATATAATTATTTTTTTTTTATTTAAAATTAGTACAGTTTATATTGCTATGCAGAAATTTCTTTGTTTCGAGATTTTATCTTGTTATCAGGCAATGTTAGTTTATTGTTGTGAAAATCTTTTTCACAACAATAAACTAACATTGAAACAAAACCCTGGACAAAACACATACTCAGGAAGACCCAAGAAACTAATATGAAAAAAAATAGATGTAAACATTTCTGAGCACATTATTATAGCACACAAACACATCCAAATATCAGGTATACTCACAAAATCACACCAAACCACATAATAACAAACCCACACAACAACCAATTATTTCATAACAATAATTATATTATTCACCCACCTACACATCCACCCATCAACGAACACATATAAAGGGCCACTATTTCATAACAAAAACAGACAAAATTACAAAACATTCCCCAAAACACAGAATGAACGACACCACAACTACTACTACAAATCCCACCATTGAAATACACTCACCCACCAAAGACCATCCAGACATACAAACACAACTTTTTTCAACCCCAAAACCTACCAGCCAGAAATTTCAAAACATGAATAGAGATACCTCACCAACAAGAAAACATTTTTAGAATATCCAATCCGAAGGAAAAAACCAATTTAAAAAATACAAAACCCATTATCATTAATCTTTCTTCATACCCTTTAAAAGAAGAAGAAAAATTAGGTCTAAAATTTTGTCCCACCCTCAAAAAGAACATTACAGACCTAAAAAAAGACCTTAAAGCATTCGAACAGAAATTTAGGCTAATAGAAACATTACACAACAACAAGAATACCACCAATAACTCAATAGTAAAAAACAAATCTAAATATTGCCTCAACAAAAACAACAATTCAAATGAAATGAACATACTCTCTGAAAAAATTTGGGATACAGGCTTTCAACACAAGCACAACACCCATAACAATCTCACATACAAACAAAAACTAGCATTAGAAAACATCCATCAAAACAATGATATAATAATAAGGGAAGCAGACAAAGGCGATGATGTAGTCATCATGGATAGAACTTATTACAAAACAAATATTCAAGATATGCTAGGAGACGAAAATAACTATAAAATAATCAACCAGAATATAGATGCAAACATCGCATCAAAAATAAAAAAAACTCTGCCTTACACACAGTAGAATACTAATGAAAAAAGAAAAAAGATTTTCTTACAGACTTTACTTCAAAAACCAGTAATTTTTACAGACTTCCAAAGATACACAAATCAAACACAATTAAAGCAGCTATCCAGGAACAAAAATCATATATTCACACTCCAAACCCTAGTGACCTTAAATTTAGACCAATTGTAGCAGGGCCAGCCTGCCCTACAAGAAGGCTGAGCAACTTAATTGATAGAATATTACAACCATACACCACAAAAATAAAAAGTTACATCAGAGACAGCATACATTTCCTAAACTTCATGCCACTAAAAGTAAACCCAGGCTCACTCATTGTAACTTTTGACGTGAACACCCTGTACAGCAACATACCTCATGAACTAAGAAAACAAGCCATTGCATTTTGGACAGAGAAACACCCAGAAATACTTCCCACACACTTCACAAAAGAATTTATTATATAAAGTATAGAACTAATTTTAGACAACAATTCCTTCCAATTTAACAACCAAAATTATATACAAACAACAGGTGCCGCAATGAGAACAAAAATGGTACCAACATATACAACACTCACCCTAGCATATCTAGAAGAAAGCCTATACAACCAAATAGGACATAAATATGAGGAAGACATAAAAACAGAATTCACTAAATCATGGAAGAGATTCTTAGATGACTGTTTTATCTTTTGGAAATCAACATAGGGAGACAAATAAATGACACAATATACTACAACACTTGCTCCTCAAAATCAAGTTCACGCTCGAATATAGTTATAAAGAATAACCATTTCTAAACATACTCATAAAAATGAAAACAATTGCATCATCACAGACATTTACCACAAACCTACAGACATCCAATAATACTGTCACTTCAAGAGTCACCATCCTAAAAGCTGTATAAAATCCATCCCCTATTCCCTAGCATGATGAATTTGCACAATAGTAGCTGATGAAACCCTTTGTAAAATACACCTAGAAGAACGAAGAAAAATATTACGAATAAGAGGATACCCCACCCCACTAATAAACAAGGGTTTCCAACTAGCAAAAAAAATACCATTAGAATCCCTCCAGATTCAAAAAAAAAAAATACCAAGAAAAACAAAAAGAAGAAAACATTTTAGCATACATTTTGACACATAACAAAAACAATCCAGAATTATTCACAAAGATCAAAACACACATGGAATTACTCAACAATAATGACAAAATAAAGGAAATCTTAAAGACAACTAAAATAATTAATAGCAAATGCTCGCCCCAAAACTTAAAAGACATTCTAATCTCAGCCAAATTTGAACAGCACACAACACAGGGGGTCACAAAATGCAACAAAAAAAGATGTGGAGTATACAACATAATAATAGAAGGGAAACACTTTAGTTCGAAAACACATCCACATTTGAAATAAAATTGGATCTGAGCTGTATGTGATATGTAACACTGCAGGCTGGCTGGCAACCCTCAGGCCCGATCCCGGTCGAGACGGCACCAGATGTGACGCGCATTCTCACTGACGGTCGTGACATTCCCAGTTGTGACACTGCCACCTGGTTGCACGGTTGGGTTGGTTGCTGTTGCTGGTCGTGACGATCTTGTCTGATGATGTCACCACAAAAGCTAGATTACAGGACGTCTTTTGCAACAACAGGCCACTGTCCCACGTGATTAGATCCCAGAGGTCACGTCGTGCAATTTTAGTAGTCGCCTTCTTGAGCCAGTCCGGACACTGGTGTACACTTGTGGTTTGAAAAAAATAATCACGACACCAAAAAAAAATTAATAAAATAAATGAACAAGGTCGAACACGCCTGGAGAGTTACGAAGAATGTCTTTATATATATAAAAAAAAAACAATGTCTTTCTTTTCCCAGGAATACAGTTGTCAAAAATGATATACAATCGTCGAAAATGCCGGTTACTACAACGGAGAGAAAAAGTTTGCTAAAAGCATCATAGCTTCCAATCCTTAAATAAAATGTCTTGTCTAAGTTTCGTTAGTGTTAAAGTAAACAGATCTCTTCACATTTTCACTAAAGTCTTTTCACGTATTCATTAACTTTTCATTAAAGTCTTTTCACTCATTCTCTATAATCAGGGTTATCAATTTTTTATGTAGCTTCTAAAACAGCAAAGTTCTTTCGGGTCCTTATCAGAGTTTAACAGAGTTTGCCGAAGTTGAGCAAATGAAGAATCAGAATTTTCAATTTTTCCATGATGAAAAAAAAATAACAATGACTTTCTTTTGGGATTCATGTCGATGGCGTATTATTCCAAATTAACTCCTTGAGTCAATTTACGGCAGGCTTCATTCAAAGTTAACTCTTTAGCCATAAGTTCTATGGTGGGCAACCAGCCGTGGGTCATGGCTCCCCGGTTGGAAACCTTTCCCCCAGTCATTAGATTTCGACTGAAAAACTGAGAATAATTCTCAGTGAACTAACTGATTTTTCTCGCCGAGTCCAAATTTTTATAACCAGTTTCGATCCTCTCTGGGGATCCAGCTGGCACAAGGCCCTCGGTCAATGAAATCATTGGCAAAATCTCATTCATTGAGCTAAATCTCATTTGTTGAGCTAAAGCCTTCCAAAAACTGAGTGGGTGGGAGCCCACTCGATTTGCAGAAGCTCAACGAATGAGATTTTGCCAACTCACACTGGATTCGATTTCCTCCATGTTCCCACAGACTCTGATTTGCCAGTGGGTCTGTCGAGGAACCTTGGCCTTCGTGTGACCTTATCAAATAATTCTGACACTTGTTTAGTCTAAGTGTTTTCAGCTTACTTGAAATGTCTATTTCAAACCCAATTTTCTCTTCTTTCCCAGAATAATTAGATTTTATATTGCCCGGATTTTAGAAGTACATATTAGTAAAAATAGTTGATTTTTCTATTCCCCATATTTTACAAGCATTTGATAGTATTACAATATTATGTTTTCCCTAAGCTCACATCGCGTATTGCAATAATGCATTAATAATATTGCCAATATCAATTTCTCTCCCCACTGTTTTAAACCAACTGAGGGAAAGTATCCCTGCAGGAGATAGTGTCACAGATAAATGCACAAAAATATACATGTGGCTACATATTGCTTGAATAATAGAATATCCCTTCATAAAAGTAATATCAAAATAGCAATTAACAGAAAATTGCATGTCTCCCAACATTTGCATGGATACAGTGGAGATAAATTCAAAGTAATACCAATCTACCAAAATGCAGATTATGACACACTAATAATGCAGGAAGAAAGATTCATAAAAAAATACAAGCCTTCACTCAACAAAACAACATGAAAAACTTAAAACACCCACATACACACACACACACACACCTAATTCAAATGGTAACCCCAAACAATAAAAAGAACCAGATGACCCATAAAAAACAATTCTAAAGCATAAAGATGAAATCAAAAATGCTCTCACACACACATAATCACATACACACACTAAATTCAAAATGTATTGCCAAAACAATATATAAAAACCAGATGACCGAAAGAATACAATTACAGACCAATTTTGCAAGTAAAAAAAAATTCCTAGATAACCGAAGGCACCTCTAAAAAATCTTAATGTGCTAATGTGAAAACCCCACCCCAAAACCATTTCAACTTGGTGGCCAACATTTCATTTATTTATTTATTTATCTGTTTATCCACTTGTGCTGATATGAAAAATTACCAATCCCAAAAGGATACTTACTTACCTATTTATAAACGACACCTTGACAAACAAAAACAAAAGGAACTCGATATGTAAAGTCACAAGTTATTCGCCTGAATAGAGTCAACTTTAGACTCGAAACATGTAGCATCACAAATACCATTATGGACACTTAATGTATCATAATATGTATAATAACAACAACAATAAATATACACTTTAAACAAAATGTTCACTACCTCTCACACTTTTTATTCTACACCAATTTCTCTCGTTAGAGCAACCCTATTTCTGTTTTTAATATATATATATCTTGTGTATTTAGTCAGTAATTCCTCTTTTATGCAAGTTTTGTTAAAAATGACAGACAAGGTTTTGTGGTTAAGATTTTTTTATCATTTTGCATGCGATGAATGTATGCTATTCATTGATTATACAAGTTTAATATCATACACATATAAAAAAAAAGATAAAATAATGGGAGCATTATTAATTAAAAAGAAAAAGCCGACACTGAATAATATTAACTATGAACATGGCCACAATGCACTAACCATGTTTGGAAAATAAAACATTTCATATCTTCAGTTAAAAAAATAATATAAAATTCATTCAAAAACTATTTTTGTAAAGAATAATGATTTACTGATACAACTCCTATGAATTAACCTACCTTGTAAAAAATACAAGAACTTTTTCAAATTGATGATGAAAAAAGACAAAACTTTATTCAAAGTAAGACTTGAAAAGAAACAAACATTTATTAAAATAACAAAAAATATTTTCAATGCTAAATTGTACAAAATAGGCTTTGTTCAAAATTTCCCATTTGTCTCAAATCGTATAGGCAGAATAACAGTTCTTGTAAGCAAAAAATTTGTAAGTGTGATGCATTGGAATGCTGCCTGGCCTGTTATCTACTTACATAGAAGCCAAGCTAATTTGCATGGGATACTACACCCTCCTGAAACTGGACCAGTCATACAGCTTTGGTCTTCTTGTCACTCCTAATTACTTTTGTCTTATACTGTCCTTCTGTTTGCTTTTTTTGTCATCTCTTCAATGGCAACCTCAGTCTTTCATTCTCCTCATACTAATCTATCTTTTCACCTTTACTTAATTCCATATCCTACCTACTCTCACTTCTGCAACTGTCTGCCTCTCCCTGCTCCTGCACATCCATTCTCTGCTCTGCCTCATCTGTGCACCTTCCTTCCTCTTCACATTCTTGATCTTCCATCTCCATATCCTCCAACACACTCCTACTTCTAAACTTATTTTCCACACTACCACTACCACCACAACAACAACTAATAGTACTGCTTCCCACTGACCATTTTACCAAAATTACTTTATTATTCTTCCAATTCATATCTACTTTGTCCAAATTTGTCTTTTAACTGATCCATATTCATTTTATCTATCGGCTTTAATAACTCCAGTATTTGCTCTATCATGACCTCAGGGTATTTATTCATTACCAGCTCCCATAACTCTTCACATTCTTAATCTTCCATCTCCATATCTTCCAACATATTCCTACTTCTAAACTGGTCAGCATCTGCCAAAATACATTGCCCTTTCTTTTCAATTATGGCTGTATTGTTTCATTTCTGTAACAGGAAATTTGCTTCTTCCATACTTGCCACTTTGTTTTTCTTATGCCATACTTTCTTCTTCATAGCAAAAGACATCATTATGAGTGCTCTGATCTGCAATCCCATTAGTGGCCAACAGGCTCAAATTCCTCCCTGCATGTGAGATAGACCTATAGTTAAGGAGCATTTTTGATAAGAATGCCTCAATATTCTCATTAGTAGGTGAAAACACCTTCAAAGTCATTTTTACAGTTTGCACCATTCTCTCTGTTATTCCATTAGATGATGGATGGTATGGTGGTATCTTATACTGAATGCATCCAATCCATCTTAACCAGACACAGAAACTCTCATCTCAAAACTAAGGCAAATTGTCTGTAATTACCATTTGAGACACATCATTTCTTAAAAACATGGTTCTTTAAACCTGTTTTTCTGTGGTCGCTCTTCTATCCTTTACTTTGATCACCTCTGGTCAACCTGAGTAGATGTCCACTAGTATTAAAAATGACCCCTATCCCATGGTTCATATGCACTCTAACCCAGGGCTGTGCTTCCTTAGGCTATGAATGTTTCTGCCTGAAACTTCTTATCTCATTGCACCTCTTAATATACTCTTAAACATCCTTCGAATATCTCAGCCACCATGATTGCAGTTTTAACCTTCTTCATGATACTGTTATGCTACAATGCACGTTCTCATGCACTTCTCTCAATATGTCTTTTCTCAACACCCACAGAGTTTTTTTTTTTTTTTAATCATATCACACCAAGCAAGGCAGTCCACTGCCACTATAGCACATGGGGCTACATAGAGTGATTGGGTATAGGAAATGTTAGAGGGATGGTGATAGATGAGTTAGGAGGTACGTAGGGAGAGCGTTGGAGGGAATGGGTGCGAGTTAGTGTGTTAGGAGGTGTCTACTGACCTTACATTTAAACTCCTGGAAGTTGTAGCCATCAGGGAAGCAATCATGCGGAAGGGAATTCCACAGGCGGGAAGTGCGAGAAAAGAAGCTGTTGGAGTAGAAATTGCGGTTACTACTAAATCTCTATTACATGCTATACCATTCTTTATGTTCAACTTGTGTCTTGCCTCCTTCAATGGTCACTCTACCATTAAACAATTGCTTCATCTATTACTTCTTATTCTTTCCATTGCTCTGCTTAACACAGGATCCTGCTCTTGGTGTAGTGGATATTGGCTTGGAATGACAAATCAGGGAGCTGAGTTCAAATTCCAGTTGAATTCCTTGCATTCACTTATGCACAAACATCCTTGGGAAAGGTATTAATCTGTCTCTTCCCTCCAGTTACAGGTTAAATAACAGGACATATTGGGTTCTATAGCCTGGACTGGCAACCAATCTACTGCAAAAAATAATGGCAATCTACTGCGGGATAATCTTCTGTGGGATAATCTTTCGAGACATGATTGCCCAAGTGTGTACCATGTATGGCACTTAACTGATAGGAAGCATGTCTGTCTCCACTCTGTGTATATTTTATCTTCACCAGATTTATGCTTCTTTTTGTTCCATTTACAAACTGTAACATTGACAAGGCATCCACATGAGGAATAGTGTTTCCCTTCACATACATTATGAAATCAAATGCCATGATCTTTATCGCCCAGTGCAGCATCCTTGAAAACATAACCTTTGGTAATTCTTTCCTCTGGTTAAAAATATATTCCGACGACTTGTAGTCTGACTTCAACAAATGTTTTTTATCTAACAAAAAATTCCATGCCCTCTCCATGCTTCAAACAATTGCTAACATCTCTTTCTCAATATTTGAATAGTTAATTTCTGCTGGCATTAACCTCCTTGACAAATACATGATTGGATATTCCTCCTGTGAATAAAATGGCAGGGATAGCTTTCTCACTTGCATTAGTGGTTGTGATTATTTCCTTTTAGGGGTTGAACACTTTTATTATCGGTTTTCTCCTCATGATTGTCTTTAGTCCTTCAAAGCATTATTTTGCCTTTGTGTCCACTGAAACTCACTGCTCTTCTTGTGTAACTCTGCAAATGGCTCAATTATTTCACTGTACCTTGGAATATACTTTCTTTTTTTTTTTTTAAATCATTTCACTCCAAGCAAGGCATTCCACTGCTACTATTGTGCATGGGGCTACATAGGGGAAGGTAAAGAGAGAGAGAGAGAGTGGTTAGATATAGGAAATGTTAAAAGGAGGGTCTAGAAGTTTATTAATCCCAAAAAGGACTCTAATTCCTAATTATTCATTGGAGTTGCTATATCTATAATCTTTTTCATCTATCTCTTATCAGGTGCTATGCCTTTTTTTTCAATATCTGATAGCCCAGTATGACAATTTCTTACAATCAAAATTGCGTTTATCTCTGTTCACCATTAATCTTGCCTTTTTTTAATGTTGTTAATATTTGTTCAACTTTGTTTTAATTCTTCCTTGGTTTTTGCTCCTACCCCTATATTGTCCTGATATATAATTATGTTACGTGTTTTTCCTAATAACGCTCCTTCAGTTGCTTTCTGAAAAATGTGACTGGAGGTATTAATCTCAAATAGTAGACAAGTCTATCTTAGCAGACCTATAGGGGTATTTTTTAAAAATTTGGTTGAATGTGAAATGAATTTGTATATGAGTAGACACATCTGTTTCCCTTTATGTGTGTGTGAGTAACAGTAGTCAGCGAAAAATTATTTATCACTTTTAAATCTGGCCATAACATATTACATTGCATTTGAATACATGGTTCTGTTGTCATTTCGTGCTATCACATGGTGTGACGTCATAGAACCGCATTGCAAATTTGCGAACTGTGTTTGTTATTTTTGGTAACTACTGCCGTTGCCTAGCGGAGTTTTATGTCAACACAAAATAAAATTGTTGGTGATGGTGGATGTTATTGTGTTACTGTCTTGGTGACCTCTCTGAAGATGGCTCATGTGAGCTGAAAGCTTAGAAACAAATTAATAAAAAATTATCCATATGTTGGAGAATTTTTGTCTTTATTTTCAACTGAAATTAAAGCCAAAATATGACGTTTTGAACAGCTCATGATTAAACATAATAGACATTCATTGTCTCTTATATTTAACAGTATATGTTCAGATATAAACACAATTAAAAGCTTATCTAATGAAATAATGTCATAGTTTTATTGCATTTTTGTAATTGGAGCACATTTTTGGAAAAAAACTGTTAAAAACATAAATAGATAATTTATATTCCCTAAGGAGTTCTGCGTTTAACTAATAAAACAACTTTTCAATACAAAATTAATTTCTTGAAATTTCATGAAATTCCGCGGAGGTGGGGGTGACAGATGTAAAAAAACAATTTTACCAAGATTTTCTAAAAATAATAATTTCAAAAATAATATCATTCGTTTGTGAATAAGTCCTGAAAGTTTTTTTTTTTTTTAAATCTGACGATTGTTTGATTTTTGCAAGAATTTTCAAATTAATGGGTTTTTCACCAATCGGAAAAATTTGAGCTTCGTAATTACATTATCCATAGTAAACTCTGGTAACAATTTGGTTTGCTGCGAACGATTAAAAAAAAAAAGAAGATTTTCGAACGTGTAGGAAAGGATTAAGAATTAAAAGAGATAATTTAGAAACACTTTGATCTTCCTCTTACTAATAACAAACATTTTGACGATAAAACTTGTTTGGAGCCTTTTTCTTCATGCTATGCTGGTTTTTTTTTTTCAGCGAATTAGTGGAGGTAAAATGAACTCTGTGTGTGTGTGTGTGTGTCGTAGTCGTATAAAGCTGAAAGCTTGTTGCTTACTTAAAAACAATTTATGTGCTTTTTTAAAAGGGGGAGAAATAAATAAAATCAGAATTGATTAAGATAATGATATACAAAAGAAAACATTGCATCGACATTTCTAGATGTGTATAATTTTAAATCAAGACCCATTTTGTTTTGCTAGTATCGTCTTTCTTTTTGTTTGTATTTGTACAAAAAACAAATCAATTACAAAACAAATAAGTATGATTATAAAGCAACAATTTGAAATAAATCCATAAACCAAAAGGAAAGAAACTATAATGGTATGAAAATAAATAAAAAAAATCAGTAAAAATAATGTCGAGAAATATGCTTGTAAATGACAACAAACGTTGAAAAAATTATGCTGAGTAAAGTAGCGCCATGTTTGTATATATGGTTGCTAGGGAATACATTTGTTCTCGTTAATAAATACTTTAACTAAATACTCAATATAATTATCATACCATTAACTTTTATAATTTTAAATAATTAGTAGTCCTTTATTGTCTATTATGATTCATATTATATCAGTGACAAAATAATGTTGTTTGATGACGAAAGTCTCGTTGCTGCGAGATCGAGGTTCTGAATCGTGCCGAGCGTCAGCTGCAAAAATGCCGACAGATATGGTGAGTATTAAAAAGAAATCCTTTTAAATTGAGTTATTTTAAGTTGATAGCGAATCAGAGTTACAGATATTTTTTAAGATAAATTTCCACGTGATTTAATCTTCTTATAAATTACTTCAATGTTTCTTTTAATAAAAATTGATTGAGTCATCGTTCGTTTGTTATGGTTGTCGGCTCTTATTGTGGGGATCTACCAAATTTTGGTTTCTTTACCATCTTTGAATCAATTTAATTTTATTTATTTTAATTCAGGGAGGCTGTGTTTATAAATGTTTTAAGAAGTGACACTTGTTTCATTCGATTCTTTGGGTTGACACAAAAACGTGTGTATTGTGGGTTTGCAAAGTTCCCATGTGAATCTTTGACTAAAATCTTTTTTAAATCGATGTGAAATGAAATATTTTTGTGAATACGTTTGTTTAAAAAAGAAATTAGAGCTTCTATTGTTTCTAATTCACATAAACACGACATTTTATTTTAATCTTCCAGTAGATTTAGTTATCAATCATGGACTGTATAGGTCAGTTCAAAAATGCAAATAAATGTGTAGGTGTTGATTGTTTTAATGGCTTTCGGCTTTCTGGCTGATTTTAGTTTTATTGCCACGATGTGATATTTGTAATAGTTGCCTTAACTTTAGAAATAATGTTTGAAAGAAAGCAATCATTTCTTTTAGCTTGACTTAAGATTATTCTTCTTAATCTTCATATACGTTTTCTCTTCGTTTGTAGGACATTGTCAAAAACTTTTAAAAATCCATTTTTTACTTATTTTTTTTTATGTTACAAAAATACAAAACAGGATTTATTTTAGTGTAAGTAGAGATGTTTTCTTTTTAATTCTTGGTAAAAAATGAAACTCAAAGCACCAACATATTTTTAAACTTTTTTTGTATGGCTCTGGTTTTTAATTTTCCTCTTTCATACTGATAGTGATGCCTGAACAATTTTTGCTTATTCTCATCTCATTTAATATTTTTTTTCAAGATTATTAGTTGGAAAATTGTTTATTTAAAGAATAATCTTTCTAGAACATTCTTTCAAAATTTCTGTTAATGTTGTGGCTGTGGTCCTATGTTTTTGTGGTTTATTTTACTACTTACAAAACAGCCGCATTAAAACAAAAACTTGATATTGTGACTTTTAAATTTTAGATTAATCAAACTTAAAAATTTCTCTAACGTGTGAGAAGAAAAATACTAATTAATTAATTAATAACAATTTCGACGAATTTGTGATCAAAATCTGTAATTAAGATTATTTTGAATGAAAATTTAATTTATTTTCATAAACCGAACGAATATTTTATCCAATTTAATTTAAAATATAAATGGAAATTCTTTTAATTAATAAAAAAGAATGTATTTCAAAGTTATTTCAAGAAATCTCTGAAAGAAAAATGGAGTTTGTTTAAAACTTTTTACAACTATCATCATAGTCACTCATAGTCTCTTTCTCAAATGTTTATCAGTTAATAAATTAATAACTATATTTTTCGTTTTATTTTTGTCGTCGAAGAAAGTGAGTTCTTCAAAAATGCTACACTAAAACCATTTTTTTATTTTCAGGTAACAAATAAAAAACGTTCATAATTACAATTCTACGTTGTCGACAAATCTTTTTCAAGTCATTGTTTCGTATTTAACGAAAATATTTCGTTTCTAAACTTTTTATCCATGCGTTTTTTAAAGTCTCTTCGTTCTAAAATTATTTTTCCCCTCATTTTTGTTTATGTCGAATATGTTTGTAAAACCTCTGTTGACAAGAAAAATGAATATTTTCCAAACATACTGACTGAAACATTTTTGTCTTGAATAATAGTTTCACTTCCGACGTAGCAGTTTCGGATCTGCAAGAAATTTTGCTCCATAATATTTATCTCTGAAACCTAAGTCATTTTTTCCGTTTTAAATTGGAAATAATTAATCTACTGGTGTATTTTAACTAGATGTTTGTTTGTAATGATAGGACTTAATCGCTTTTTATTTCATTTTCCTAATTCTGTACTGACCAACGAAAACCAAAGGGAGATAACTCATTTTAAAGGTACAGGCCTAAAGATTGTGTTGCATCAATCTCCAGTGAAGAGATAGCCCTTGAAGATCAGCATTTGAAATCATGGCTTTTACATTGTATTAAAGTAAATCACAAGTCAATTTATTTATTTTATAAATAATATGCATTTTATAATTTTTTTCTGCATGGAATTTTTAATGTTTTAATTACCATTGTTTTAACCAAAACTACTTTACAATTTTCTAATAAAGTCAGTTAATTCTTTAGCTTTTGATTAAATTCGAATTAAATTTTGAGTTGCAGCTGCTACTTTTAAGATGTTTTTTTTTTAAACTTTTAATTAATAATTGACATGTATTTTACATTTATCATCCTCATTCCCTTTGTGTTCCTTTGATAAGGAGTTAGTTCTGCTCTGAAAACTTCTTCACCAGATCTGTTACCTTGTGGAACAAACTCCTGAGAGGATGCTTCATCTACAATCTTGGTCTCTTCAAGTCCTGGTTTAACCAATATCTATATTGCACATCTTCATAATGGGCACTTTTACTCCTTCTTTACTCCCTTTACAACAATTTTGCTTAGTATTCCTCTACTATGAGTGAACCATGGGCTTGGTTTTTAGTATAAAAAAATATTCACACCAGGTGCACAACAGTCATCCGCCTTTCAGCAAAGTCATCTGAAGAGAAACTATCCCTTCTGACCTTCATCTGGTGCCTGATGAATGCAACCAGTGATGGGAAGAAAGCAGCAATGTTTCATGAATTCTATTCATTCTTGTCATCCATACCACCATGCACATCATGGCAACAAGTACAGAAACACATAGATTGACAATGAACTCATATTGCTACAAACAGAACTGGCTTCCAGAAAAAAAAGAAATGTTGGTTCAGCATGTTCCTTATAAGTTTACACAGGAACATATTACTGGTCAATGAAACTAGGTGTGCTTGATAGACTACATTTATTTCACTGCAACAGACACACTCAGTTGAAATGGCCAGTCCCACTGTGAAAGGTTTTTTACTTAAGTACCTAATAGCAAGCAATATTAAACATATAGGCTAAAATAGCAATGTTAACATTCCTATAAAAGCCAAATACATGTTAACTATAAACAAAATTTTTTTTCTTAGAAACATTATATACATTATATTATAAACATTATATTTTTTTCTTAGAAACATTATAAAGAAATGAACAACACCAGTTGACCATAAAAAATGTAAAACTGCTAAGCTTTAGCAACAATAACAACACACATACAAAGTGTAAATTACAGAGAACCAATGTTATTTATGAATTCACATACCCCTTAAGGAATTGTGTTCCTGATCAAACCAAATTCATGAATAATTACATTGGACATACCACTACATGCCTATCAAAAGACTTGTGTTACCTTTTTCTGACCATAGCTCAATTAGGATGCATGTAAACACACAGAAATCGATCAAACTTTATCTGTAACATACTTGAAGAAAATATGAGTATAATAGTTTCATCCAAAAAGACTTAAAATAATGGAAGCAATAATAATAATAATAATAAAAAAAGCCAACACTCAATAGCATTAACTATTAACATGGTCACAATATGCTGAGTGTGTTTGGAAAATAAAAAAAATCCTTTAATTCTAGATAAAAAAATTTATACATGGGTTTAAAAATAAAAAACACCAAAAATAACTGGACAAATGATATAACTTTGTTTTTACATGGAGATAATGCTGGATATTTTGATTTCATTAATGCCACCCAAATTAAGAGACTATAATTCTTTAAAGTGAAAATACATTGAAGACTTAATAACATTTTATCAAACTATAAACTCATGCCTAAACATTGCATTGCCAAATACATTCTGAAAGAATCTAACTTATGTCCACTTAAGAATACATGCTTTAAAATAAAAACTAAACCAGAATGTTGTGAGACTCTGTTGTGTTGACCAACTTGCTCAAATGTAGAGACATCAGATCCACTACTAGATGTGTGCGCACACGCACAGATATCATAATACACATTACCATCTGATGCCCACTTAGACATACAAGTATCCTGACAAACTTTCATATATATAAAATTATGTATGGTTTTAATGCATGGAACACAACTCTGACCAATAAGAACTGACCCAAACAAAATAAAAAAAAAATACTAGAGTCTCTTGTCTCTTTCTTTCTTTTCTCTGTCAATCTCTGATGAAGCTTCAATAAAAGTGAAATGTTAGATTGATATACGTTTCCTATTTGTCCTTTATTTCATATATATATACAAAAGTAAATGCCCACTTAGAACTTTGTAATACAAAAGGGGTTATTTACAAAGCAAAAGTACATGACTTAAATGGCGAAAACAAGACATTTGTGATCTACCAAAGGCACTTTTAAGGCAAGATGGAAGAATCATACGGTTACATTTAAACTAGAAAACTTTAAAAATTGTACAAAATTGACTAGCCATGTGTGGAAATTAAAATATGGAAAAGACCCTGACATAACATGAAGTATAATAAGAATAGCAAAACCTTACAACACTGGTAAAATATGTAGACTGTACCAGGAAGAAAAGTTGGCTATTATGTTATTCCCAAACAAAAATGAAAGAACAGAAATTATGACCAAGTGTAACCATACCAACAAATACCTATTAGGATCATACAATCATGGATGAAAGTGTTCTCAGACATTTAAGTAACTTCTCCTAATCTTGAAAATTGCATGTTCATAAAAGATCCCTGTCATGTGAGTGTTTTTTACAAATAACAGTAAAATCAGTTATTGTAAATTGCCTGAAGACACTGAAAGGTAGAAACCTGGGTCACATAACTTGTCTGTAAAAATAAAAAACTGTTCAATTGTATTGAACACTTTTTAATACAACTATGTATTGGTTTAATTTAATTATGACCAAAAACAAAATATATATATTCAAACATGTTGAATTTCAACTTAACATTAAGAAGATAGAGAACTAGAATGCATTTATAAAAATATACATATATCAATATTATTTAACAAACATGCCTGAATATAATTAATATTTTATTATAAGTTATTTTGGTACTACTTGCTAGTACCTTACACTATTTAAATTATTCAGACTATTGTCCTTATCTTTGTTGCCATTTGTACAACGTTTCAGCTATTGTATGCTTTGGTCTTCTTCAGGTTTTAGGAAATTTGAACCGAACCCTTTATGATCACTGGGTATATCATTCTCATTCCTGGTGCAAAGCCTCTTTGGTAGTCATAAGTTATCTCCCTCTAACCCATCTCTAAGTTGAACTCACAACTCTTTGGGTCAAGTCACTGGAACTAACAAATGTCTATATCCACTGAGCCATGTGTCCTTAACAACTGAATTTCTGGGACTTATAAACCTAATGTTCAGCAACCATTTTTTACCAGAGTTCATCATCATCATCATCATTTTGCGGCCTCAGCCGAGATTTAAAATCTTGTCAGTAGCTGAATACTTGATGCTTCGCCAGAGCTACCAAGGGTATTTTTATCGTGACATCATCACTAGATGGGTTGTTTATCACGGCTTAAGTGAGGCCCATTCACCCTCATTAAGAGAAGGATATCCTGCGCCAGTTTCCCAACCTGGTGTTTTTTACAACCTCGCGGTAAAAAAAAGATATTATACATAAACTTCTGCTTGTAGAAAACTAATTTTTGAATGTTGTTTTTTTTTTTTTCTTCTTGTTATAACATCAGTAGCAACACCTGTTTCTCTTTGGTCATTAAAGATATACATAAACTTCTGCTTCAGAGTTCATATTGCAATTTTTTATGTTAATTTCTAGCACCTGAAGAAGGCTGGAGCGTACAACGGCCAAAACATTGTACAAATGACAACAAAAATGAGGATAATAGTCCAAATAATGTAAATAGTGTGAATACTACCACATCTCAGAAATATAGACAAATATTGCTAGTACCTTATCAGGCAGTGAAATGCTTTACTGTTAGGAATTGAGATATATATATATATATATATATATATATATATCTGTTACCATATACCGTCAATTCAGTGGGGTATACAATATTTAACCAAATGATTAGTACCAAATTTGGGCATAAATTCCTCAAATTAGTTGAAAAACACTTCCCTAGAAATAACCCCCTTAGCAAGACTTTTAGCAAATACTCTTAAATTAAGCTATAGCTGTATGGATAACCTTGAAATGATCATGATGAATACAATAGTCTGAACAATGTAAATACTATATCATCTCAGAAATATAAACAAATATTTAAAATGATCATCAAAAAACATTATAAAATTTTAAACCAATATAACAACCTAAGTAATTAACACCATCCTAAAAGAATTAAAGATAATAATGCTAATACGTGTGATTGTCTAAAACTGTTCACTGTTCATCATATTTACTTTTTTGAAGAGGGCTCGATCCTTAGTAGAGTAATAATTATAGTAATATTTTTATAATAATAATATAATTAAAAATACAAAAACAATTCGTTATCAAAATATATATGGAACCAGAGAGAGAACAATGTTACCATCAAATTATATGGGAAATAGTAAAAAGAGCATCACAACGCAGCAATGATAACAAAAGTCATAAATTATGCCTGTAAGAGAAGCTAGCAATAATCATCTTTTAAAAATCAAGGTACTAAAAAGAAATGAGATGATGGGAATATTTAGATATATGAACAAATACCTACTTTGCTACATCGACAACAGCAAAATAAAAAACGAAACATACAAACAATATAAATATATGATATAAAAAATTAAAAAATCTAAATGCAAATATACAAATCTTTGAAACCAAAATTGTGAGATGCTGTATGTTGCTTCATTCTATCAGCAAACAGCAGCTTAGCATCATTTAGGACCTGCTTACATTCATTTCGAATCAGACAAAAAGGTGTCTATTGTGGTCAGATGTGTCACTCTAGTAATGCCAGAAGAAGTGATTCCTGTGGGTGATGGCAGCCAAGCAAGCAGGAGAAAACCAAGGAGATATAAAAGGTTTAAGTCAGAATTTTCTAGCTGGGATGAAAGCATCAGTGTTGGCTTTCACCTAGAAGGAGACTTCAGAGATGAAGTTTTGAACAAGGTCACTAAAAATTTAATTCCAAGGGACATTGCAAAGAAAATCAGGGAATGAGTCCCAGTCCACTTGTTGATAGCAGTAAGATATTCTGCTGGTAGGCAGTTCCTGGATGGAGAGAGAGAGAGTAAAAAGTGACATTTACTGACACCACAGCATGATCAGAGTTGCCAAGAGAACAGAGCTGCATGATATGTCAAGAATCTGGGAAAGTAAAGGAAAGATCTAGAAGAGGTGTGTGTACATTGTGATTACTGGGGAAATGAACCACTTGTGTGAGAGACTGAGAAGTTGATCGTTTGGACTCCAGCAAGATCAGTGACAGTTTTCCAGCCACTTGGCATGATGGGCATTGAAGTGTGTGTATGTATATATATATACACACACACACAAACTTTTCTATGTATGCATATCAATTTCTTATCTCTATGCACTCTTGACTTTCTCCATCCATGTATTCACTTATCAAAGAACAATGCGAACATGTATACACATAGGTGTCTTCTTTTTTCCCCCCAAACTAGGTGGCATACTTCAAATTTCATTCATCATAAAAAAAAAAAGTTATATACATATACCGGCATATATCATTTGGATTTCGATACCAACATTTACATATATGAATATACTGATCAATGAGGGTATATATATATATATATATATATATATATATATATACACACACACACAATCAATTATATTCTTAATTCAAAATTAGCACCAATATACATATAATCAGGTGCCCTCATGTATATGAAAAACATATATGATTAGGTGCACCCATATACACTGAATATATATTGAATATATATATACAATAATACATATAATCATACATGTAACCATAGTTATAATTGGGCGCTGCTATATACATAGAACATGCACATAACTAGGTGCACCCCTATATACGAAAAAACATATATAACAATACAGCGCTGTATGGTTATATATGGTTTAGAAAAATATTTATACTGAATGGAATGAATATAGTGTGGTCTGATGAAATGAGCTGCTTTAATTCATAGAAACAAATTATAATTTTTAACCAATCTAAATTATGTGTTGAGCTTTCTATACAAATATAACACTTAATATCTTATATTAAGATCTTGTTGGATTATCCTCGCCATTCATGGACTTAACATCATTATCTCTGTATGCGGTGTAGATATAGAAGAATCCAAAGGAGTATCCTGTACATACAGTGGTAGGATAACTCTCTAAGAGAGCTCTAAATATATATGTATATAAATACATATAGAGCAAATATAAGAATAAAAGAGGCAGACATGTTATTTCATGGTCAATTGAAAGTATAGGACTATTTCAGGTGAACCATCATCAGTTTCCATCTTTATTGTACAAAAGATTTTAATGAATGAAATTCACAAACAAAGACCCGAAAAAAAAATGGAATAAAAATAAAGATGGCTCCCTTAAAAAAAGAAAATTTAAGAAAAATACATCATTACATCAGTTCGGCGAATACACACACACATTCATATATAAGCATATATATATATATATATATATATATATATATATATATACGCAACATATAATCAAAGAGCACACGTGAGAGTGGATGTCAAAGATACATTATGTAAGTCAGTTAAACTGCTGAATTGTAGATATGAAAAGTAAAGAAAGATTATAAAACAAATACCCAACATCATAAATACGAGAATTAACTATTTATCGTCAAAACATCACAATTTTCAATGAAAATAAGAAAATTTACAAGGCTCTTCAGAAGAGTGGTTACAAGAATAAATTGATGTATGAAAAAGCAATTATTAACCGTGAACCATCTAATACTAAAAATAAATGTACAAAAAGGAGCATAATATGGTTTTACCCCCCGCCCCCATTCTATAGACTAGCCAATAATAATATAGGAAAATATTTTCTCAAACTAGTAAACATTTCAAAAGCTACAATCCACTACACAAAATCTTTAATGGAAATACTCTAAAAATTAGCTATTCTTGCATTCCAATTACGGACAATATTATCAATTCATATAACAATCAAATTTTAAAAAGTTTGATAATACCAACACACAAACAGGAAATTTAAATTCTTGTAATTGTAGATCTGTGAACTATCCAGTGGAAGGCAAGTGTAGATCTACCCAGGTAATCTACCAAATCTTAATCTCCCCAACTAACAACAGAAAAAGTTACCAAAGTTATCTTGGTATCTCCACTGAGGAATTTAAACAATGCTACTATACTCACAAGTACTCCTTTTCGAACCCTAATCTAAGATTTCAAACATTCTTTTCCCAAAGATTTTGGAAAATGAAGGAAGAAGGACTAAAGCCCATAGTTAGCTGGAAATTGATAGGCTCAGCCCACACCCCCAGAAACCTTTACGATGTAATCTATGTTTAGTTCAAAAAATTAAAATAATAAAGTACCCTAATAAAAACCTACTTTTAAATTTACATAAGGAATTCATCAGCAAATGCTACCACAAATATAAATTTTTTAATTCTGAATTTTAAATGTTGAATTTTAAATTGTAAATTTTTAATTTTAATTTTATAATTTAGATTTAAATAATTTTAATTTTAAACCCTCATATTAATAATCCAATACTAAACAAAGTGTTATAGATGCCTTCTTTTCTTCTTTCCAAAAGCTACAGTATTACAACTAATGTCTTATATACCAACATTTTAACCCTTAAATTTTTCTAGCCCATTGATTTATTTTAGATTGCGATGAATCTTAATTTCTAATTTTATTTTTCTAATCCTTGAGTACTTTCTCTTCCTAAATTTTTCTTTAAACCATTATTATTATTATTATTATCTAATTACTTTATTGACAAAATAAAAAATTTATAGAGATCTGCTTTAAATTTTATTTTATGTATGCATTTATTGCAGATTTCTGGGCCTGTTTGTTGATGTCTTGGTTACTGATGGGGCAGTAATTTTTAGCCAAATTTAAGGCTGTGGTTGAGTGAACTTAAATTCAAATCTATTAAAATGTCAGTTTGAAATATGCAACTGATGATTGCATAATGCATAAAACTCTGAGTCATGCCATAGATGTAGGACAATATATATATATATATATATATATATATGGGAAATAATGGCATATCCATAAAAACAGAGAGGATGATCGAAACATTTATCTAATTAACATAAAATATTAAATAGATAAAAATAAATAGATATTATTTAGAGCAAAATTATATACAGAAAAAAAACTCAATACATAATTAAAAGGTTATAACTTTTGTTTTTTCTGTGTGTGTGTGTATATATATATATATATATATATATATATATATATAATATTATTATGTACGTGTATTTGAGTAGGCACCCCATTTATATATTAAAGAATATGTTTATTTTCACCTTTGGCCTGAAATTTTGAGAAATCTTTTTAAAGATTTGTGCTCTTTGACAGGAATTGAACATACATCCCTTGGTAGAGAGAGCCACCATTTATCCTGGTGTGCCTACATCACTTTGGACATGAAGAGACAGATGGCAGTTGATGCCAAAACTTTAAGAGATCATTGACAAGTGATATTTTACTTGAAAGCATAAAATTGCCTATTAACAAATGTTTATTGTACACAATAAAATAGTTTGATTAATAAAAATATGTTTGTTTTACTTTTATCTGTTATGTTTTTTAATTCTTATTCTTTTTCTGAATCTAGATTGTCCGAATTCAGTCACCAGAATATGGCACGAGACGCATTCATTCTTCTGCCTCTGAGAAGATCAACATTTTTCTAGATAAGGTTTGTGGAAATGTTTTGTAATATTTCAACCTACATTTTTTTAAAAAATATTAATTATCTCAAATTAAAATGTTATTTTAAATATATCTAAAAGCCTTTTAATACAGGTATAGAGCACTTGGCAAAATAAAAATGCTACCTAATTTAACTTGATAACTCAATTAGCAACAAAGTTTTGACCATTCCAATATTCGCAGTTTTTTGTCATCTTGTGCTGTTGGGCCTAGAAATCAAGTTCAACAGTGTATAATTGAAGGTAACAGAAGGTTGTATTTAAATTTTCTACATTTAATGCCTTGTACCTGCTTGCTGTGGTTCATAGTACAATGGAGATGAAGCTAAATTATTTTTTTTAGTACATCAATAAAGAAACTTGCACCATTTAAAACCTGCTGGATATGCAATTTGACAGTAGAACAAAAACAGGTCAAATGTATATAATTCTGAACTTACCATAAAAACATATCCAGTTGTGATGCATGTATTAAACTTACTAATTTTGTGACAAGGGGTTCTGTCACAATATTTCTGTCCATATTCTATCATTATTTGGAAGTGGTATTATATCAAAATCCCATCTAAGACAAATATTGAAGTCACATGCAATATCATCCAACAAAGGCCATTATAAATAATCATTTCTCCCTTTGGTTGAAACTAATAATTTTATTTCTGCACTGGATGGAGATGTAATACCAATGACTTGGAGTAATAGTATACTGTAACTGAATGTCATTTGAAGTGCTAAAGCTTTTTGAATACTCAGATTCACTAAGTGCTTTTTCTTTCCTTTTAGAATTGAAAATGAAGTTTCATTAAAAATTAAATCACTGATGAAAATTTAAACAAATTTTTAATTTAATCTCCAAATCTTAAAAGTGAAAATATTACTATCCACAAATGTAATTTATAAAAATTATATTATTTTTATGGATAAATGTGAGTGCAAAATTTAAAGAACTAAAAAAATGTCCAGTTTATATATTTTTTGTGTAATATGAATTCTGTTTAATATATTTTTTTTCTTTTAAGAAAGTTCTTTAAAGAGCAACAACTGAGTGGAAAGTGATTTGAGCATGACAGTTTGGACAAAACACAGTGAATAAGTACTTTACGCAGTTTTAAAATGCATCATTAATGAAAAAAAATTAGACTGTAAAATCCATCATTGAAATGTGTCTGATTTATTATGGGGTTCAACTGGCAATGTTCATTCACTTGGTCAACAATACTAATATGCTTCAAACCCAAGAGTTTTGTATGAAATGAATGCAATATATTCCATTTTGGATTTATATGTGCTTTTTTTTGTAATGCTATAGAGACAAGATATTGCTCTACAAGAATGCACGATTTTCATTTTTTAAGTATTGAATTTGTATAGTATTTTATCCTTGAAAATTTTCAATTTAAAAATAAGGGAAATTGCTGTCATTGAAATAGTGACAATTTAAAAACTAATCCTCATCCATGAAAGAGAAATTTTTAAATTTTGTATATATACCGATTTTATCAAAATAGCCTTGAAAATAAACAAGATATCAGCAGTTGAAATGGAAGTAAATTTCACTATTTTTATATGTTTGCACAGTGTAAACTAGGGCAGTTTGGGATACCTAATGATAAAAATCAATAGTTTAAATTAAAATTTCTTACTGATTTTAATATTAGAACTTTGAATCAGTTCTTTGCTGTTTTCCAACAGATGGCATTCCCAGAACTGCATGTGTGTTGTTTCAGATGGTAATGCATCTGAAAGTACACACACACAGTTCTGGCTAGATCTGTTTCCCTTCCATCCCTGACTCTTGCAATGTCAAGCAGCTTTGCCCTATTTGAAACTCTGACCATATGGTCGTTTCCATAAATAACTCCTTCCTCTTCCCCCAGGAACTGCAAACCAGCAGAATATCTTACTCCTACCAAAGAGCAGACTGGGAGTTCTGTGATTTCCTGTGTGATGTCCCTGGGAACAAAGTTTTTAGTCTTCCAGTTAAAGACTGCATCTGAGGTCTCCTCTTGGGTTAAAGTTGGTATCAATGCTTTCATCCCAGTTAGAAAGTTACAACTTAAACCCCATTTGTCCTGCTGGTTCTCTCCTGCTTTCTCAGCCACTATTGCCCACAGGAATCACTTCTTTCGGTTTTATCAGAATCATGCGTCTGACCATAATAGGCACCTTTTTGCCTCTGCTCGTAATAAGGGCAAGAGGATCCTTGATGATGCTAAGCTGTTGTTTACTGAAAGAATGAAACAGCATATAACCTCCCACAAGTTCGGCTACAAAGACTACTGGCAACTCTGTAAAAGTGTATTAAATAAGAGTAAGCCTTCAATCCCCTCTTTAATCATTAAATTTGAGGTCCTCACATTTTCAGCGAACCAGACTGAGTGCCTTGCTTGCAGATTCTTCACTAACTTGACATTTGATTCGTCTGGGGTATCCATACCCTACTTCCCACCTAGAACTGAGGCTCAACTGAGTGACGTTTGCATTACCCTTGCTAGTTTCTAACATAATTTCACCTCTGAACTCACCTCTGTTGTCTTCAAACTCTACAACTACTGCCTCTCTAGTTCTTGCTTTTCTGACTGCTGGAAGTACTTCTCTGTGGTTCCTGTATTTAAGAATTCTGGAGAACCCTTGGACCCCTCTAATTATTGAACTATCAGCATCCTACCGATTGTTGGCAAAGTGTTTGAGACTATTATCAATGCTGAAATAGTTTAACATATCACGGCCCATGGCCTATTCTCTGATAAAGTATGATTTCCACTTCACCAGGTCTACTGCTTATATGTTAACAACCATCACTGAGTATATATACCAGGCTCTCATTAAGAACGGTGAAGCTCGGGCTGTTACCTTATATATTTCCAAAGCATTTGACAGTCTGGCATGCTGGCTTTTTACGCAAGCTACAGGGCTATGGTATAACTGGACGATTGTTTGATCTAATCAAGTCGTTCCTTTCAAATCGTGTAATGAAGGTAGTATTGAATGGACATGCTTCCAGATACTATCATACGAATGCGGGTGTCCCTCAAGGCTCTAGGTCCTATGAATTTTCTGATCTACATCAGCAATCTCCCTAATGTAATCGGATCCCAAGTAGGCATCTATGCTGATGATACCACCATTCACTCCTGCCACAATAAGAAATCCACTGAGGCTGACAAAGTTAACCTCACTGCTGATCTTGAAAAGAACCTCTAATCTGTGTTGGACTGGGGTAAGAAATGGCTCATGAATTTAAATGCTTCTAAAACAAAGCTGCTATCTTTTCACCACCATAGACAATCGCTCTTACTCCCATCGGCATAGACCAGGCTAGTCTCCCTGAAAGCAAAACACGGCATCTCCTCAACCTAACTCTCTCAACTGACCTTAAGTGGAACGACTACATTGAATCCATAACTAAATCTGCTGAAAAGGTTGGTTCACTGTGTAGGGCTACAAAGTTTTCGTGTCCGAATCTGTTCTGCACATATATAAATCTACTGTTTGTTCAAGCATTGAATACTGCTGTCACATCTGGTTGGGTGCCTTTGCTATTCATCTCAGGGTTTTTGACAAAATTCATCAGAGAATCCGCAATGTGATCGATCCCGACCTGGTAGCTCAGTTTCAACCACTTTCTCACCGATGAAATGTGGCTTCCCTCTGTCTCTTCTACAAATACTTTCACAGTTTCTGCTTCGATGAGCTTAGTTCCTTGGTGCTCCCTCTGCATGAATTTACTCTAGCTACTAGACTAGCAACTAGGTCTCACCCTTTTCAGTGAAATCAATCAAATGTAACTGCAACTTCTACTCTAGCAGCTTTTCTTGCACATCTTGCCTATGGAATTCCCTTCTGTGTATTTGCTTCCCTGACAGCTACAATCTCCAAGAATTTAAATGTAATGTCAATTACCATCTCCAATCTCTTTGACTTGCATCCTTTCCCTGACAACCCTTGTATCTTGTTCTTTTCCCTGTTCACTCTACTCATGCAGCTCTTTTCACACCAATGTTCTCATTCTTCTCTAACCTATTTTCTGACACCCTCTGCAACTTGTTCCTTTTTCTCATCACTCACCTCTTTTGTAATTTGCTGCTCATCAGTGGTAGTACTGCCTTGCTTGGAGTGAAATGATTATAAAAAAAAATCTATGAGGAAATACTATAACTAAGCTTGAGATTCAGTGTATGGCATTTCACCAAAGTGTAAAGAACTTTGTTTTTTATAGTTTTAAACATATTGAATTTTGTGCCAAAGAAAGTATATTTGCTGGGTATTTTACTGCACTACTTTATTCAAAAGTAATTTGCAGCTGAAGCACACAGAATTCTTATTGAGACTTATGATGACCATGCTCTGTCAGAAACAATATTGGTTTAGATATTTCAAAAATAATGATTTTGATGTTGAAAATAAAGAATGCTCTGGCACACCGAAGAAGTTTGAAGATGAAAAATTGGAGGCATTACTTCATGAAGACTCTCAAGTCAGGTGTAAACGAAACTTGCAGAGTCATTAGAAGTCGATCACAGGACAGTTTCGAAATGTTTGAAAGTGTTATGAATTATTCAAAAGCAAGGATATTGGATTCTATATGTGTTGAAGCCAAGAGACCTTGAACAGCATCCTGTCACATGTTTAACACCTGCTTCAATGGCAGAAAAGTAAAGGTTTTTTTGCATCATATCATTACCTGTGATGAAAAGTATAGAAGATTGTAGGGTAAGCTCAGCCATGCATCAACATTGGCTATCCATAGTTTATTTATTTATTTTATTTTTTTTAAATTAAGTGAGAATTTATGCCAGGCTACAGCAATGGTGAACAAGTAACATAAAGAGTCCTGTTAGAGGGAAATAACTCCTGACTACCAAAAGAGGTTTCGCACAAGGAATGAGAAGGATATTTTCCAGTGATTGTAATAAAGAGTTCAGTTCGAAATTTCTACCACCTGAAGAAGGCTGAAACTTACAACAGCTGAAGCGTACAAATGGCAACAAAGATGAGGACAATAGTCTGAATAATGTAAATAGTATAGGTTACTTCATTTTACCATCAGTTGTTAAAATCTTAAATTTTTAATCCTGAAAACAGTTAATTTTATAAAGTAAGCACATAATAGGAAGGTATTGTCACTATTCTTTCTATATAGACTGAAACTTGAATAATTTTAGAAACATTGAGATAACTGGCTATAAATGAGGTATAATTATTTTGATTAAAATTATTTTAACAGGCTAAAATGCAAAAAAATTTTTTTTATAGTATGTGAACCATTTTAAAGAAATTGTAATATTATTCAGAATGAATAATATTACCTGCAATCCTTCACAAAAATGAACATACTGACATTTTCTTTGACAGGTGCCTTTCTGATTCTATAGGGAAAATCTCGTTAGTTTTATGATGAACTATAATTAGGTACCCTAAACTATCTAAAAACTTTCCATATAAGCATATAGATTTTTGTAAAACATAAACAATGTTAAATGTTTTTTGGTAGCTCAATTAGCCACCGAGTTATGACCATTCAAAGTTAGTCAAAAAATTAGACGATTTGCTGTCTTATGTGCTATTGGTTTGGAAGCCAAATTTAACAGTGTATAACTCTTATTTGGATCATATAAAAACAGATGGAAACACATTTTAATAATAGGCCAAAAAAGGGTTTTAAAAAAAGCGTCAAAAGTATATATCACTAAACTTCATGTCAAAAAGTATCCATTGGCGGTACACGCTTGAAACTTTACTAATTTTTGAATGAAGAATTAAAAAAAAATATTTGTTTTCTCTGTAATATCAAAACTTTTTGTCGAGACACATTTTAACTTGGGTGAAGTTATGAAGTTTTCAACTTGATAAAAAAAGTCCAGACAACAAAATTTAGAAATTTGTTTTAAAAACCACAATTTATTGTTTTTTATTTTCTTCAAAATATTATTGTAAAACTTTAAACTTCAAAATTTTAAATGAGAAAAAAATATTTTTAACTGACAGAACATTTTTCAGGAAAATTTAATGGTCCTCCTGCAGTCTTCCCTCCTTAGTGACTTGCAGTCAGAATATTTTTATAGTAACTATATTTTTTCTATAGTAACTATATCAAGAACATTCCAAATCCAGCCTTCATTTGAAATTGGCATTACATCAAAAATCTCATCTATGAACAAATATTGACTCCACTTGTGCAATATTAAAGGCCATCAAAAATAATCATTTCTACCTTTATTTGAGACTAAGAATTTTATTACAGCACTGGATGGAGATATAACATCAATAACTTGACCAATGTAAAAGTTTGTGCCATAACATACAGCAACTCCTTGTCCTTGGGGTTTGTGAGTGAAAATAATTTGAGATGGTCCTTCATCACAACAGCTGGGGTTATTTGAGTGTTTGGTAGATTCACTGAGTAAATTTTTTTGTTGCTTTAGAGGTAGGGATGAATTGACTGGTTTTATTCTTATTAAGTAATCACAGAGAGCAGCTTCGAGCTGAACTTTATTTCGACTGGTGTTGATCTTGACACCGAAGACAACCTTGAAATATCTTGGTCAATCTTTTAGTGTTTCCAAGCCAAGTCCTGAAACCAGTTGTATTTTGTTAACGGAATTCACAGGACCACCATGTTTGATACATTTGATGATACAATTGATGATGCTCTGTTTCTTAGTAGCAGCTTGACACTTTTTTTTTCCTGCTTTTGCCTTTCATTTTCTGTAATTCTTTCTTGGATACAGAGTTTTGCAAAATGTTCTTCCAATGCCTTAACCTGTGAAGCAGATAAGTATTCAGTAGTGGCTGATTCGTCTTAGGAAGGTAAGCTAACTCACTCTTAGAAGGGTGAAGTCAAAAACTTGCAGTTCTTGGGGGCTTTCTTGCTTTTTACATCTTAATTTATTCTCTTGTACCAGTTTTTTTATTGTTGAGGATAAATGCTTTTCACTGTAATTGGACAACAGAAGTTGATTTATCCACATGACCACCTTACTAAACTTGAAATTATTTTTTGTTAAGTAATGCTGGAGCTTCAGAACTTCTTCATTGGTTAACTCATTTGTTCCTTTGGCAGCTAAAGAATCTGTGAATAAAAGTGTACAATTCTTGTATCACAAAAGAAACAGGAAATAGATTTTAAGAATATTTCTTAATAACAATGACAGCTTTTTTTGTGAAATAATATTTTCTGTTTGATTGTCTAAGGGACCAGAAATTTCCAGTTATTTTGTAGCTGCCTTTTAAATCACAATATTAAGTAATACAGGTTAAAGTTATGCTAATTTAATATATGTAAATTTTAATAAAAGCAAAGATAGGGTTCTCGATTTCATTGTTAAATTCTTTAGGGGTGTTAACAGTTTCAGTTATTAAAGAAAGGGCTTAAAAAGTAAAATATTTTTGGATGATAAAAAGTAAATAATACTTTACCTAAAAAAAAACAAACATATATATTTTTGTGTACATTTTAATTTTTTATTGACGCACAAAAGTTCAACTAAAAAAAATATATTTTTTTAGTTTTTATTGGCGTGCATGTGACTGGTTGCAACTAAAAAGGTATTCTCTCTAGTTTATTTTTTTTTTTATAAAATGTACCCAGTTTTCGTTTGCTTATTTTGTTGTGCTGGCAATTGAGTTTGGTGGTGCTTGTTTACTTCATCACTGTCCGGAGTTGTAAATCTTGGCATGTGGGGTTATACCCACTTTTATTTGCGGCGCTCCTTTATTTATGAGTGTAATAATATGATACCAACAGATTATTAAAGACAAGATATTTATCTACAAAATGGTGTAAATTAAAAAAGTGACCCTTTTTCTTTAAAATGAAACCATTTTTTTATGTGTAGAGACAGACAATATTGCGCACACATAATTTGAAAAACACCAACGTTTTTTTTTTCATGTGAAAAATAAAGTACCCGTCACCGTAAATAGTGACCTAATAGTGGCCTGCAAAAAAAAAGCTATTGATAACACATTAGAAAGAATTGTATTTTTATAAAGACAAAAGATTAAATTTTGTTTACATCAAACTTTTATCAAAATAACCCCCAAAAATAAGCGATATATCACAAGTTGAAATTGAAGAGAATTTCACTATGTTTACTAGTTTTCGCACCCTAAACTAGTCGGTTTGTGATACCTACTATAATTATAAGATTATAAGATCAACATTAATTAGTAAAATTGGGATCATTTTGATGTTTATTGCTATATTCCTCCAGAAGCCAGACTACAAAACATAAGAATCTAGAAAACTATTAAATGATCTTTGAAGCAAAATATAGGGTAATAAATAGCTCCTTTAGTATAAACCAAAGAGCAGACTAGGACTCATTCCGTGACTTCCTGTGTTACGTCCCTTGGAACAATGTTTTTAGTCTTCCTGTTGAAGACTGTGTATCTAAGGCTGGCATTGATGTTTTCATCCCTGCCAGGAAGTTGTGGCTTAAATCCCATTCGTCCCCCTGGTTCTCGCCCGCTTGCTCAGCCACCATTGTCCACGAATCACTTCTTCCGGCTTTATAGGAGTCACGTGTCGAACCATAACAGGCACCTTTTCACCTTTGCTTGTAAAGTGTGCAAAAAGATAAGCTAATATGTTGTTTGCTGCCAGAATGAAGCAGCACATAGCGTCCTGTGAGTTCGGCACCAAAGACTACTGGTGACTCTGTAAAAGTGTGCTTAACAACAGTAAAACCTCAATACCCCCTCTAATCAATGAATTTGAGGTCCTCACTTCTTCAGCAGACAAGGCTGAATGCTTTGCTTGCAGATTCTCCACCAATTCAAAACTGGATTTGTCTGGAATATCTGCACCCGACTTCCCACCTAGAACTGAGGCCCAACTAAATGACATCCACATTATTCCTTCGTTGATCTCAAAGCTTGACCCTCATAAAGCAAGCAGAGGTGATGGAATCCCAATCATAGTTTTGAAGAAATGCACCCCTGAACTCTCCTCTCTACTGCCTATCTGCTTCCTGCTTTCCTGCCTATTGGAAGTCTTTCTCTGTAGTTCCTATATTTAAGAATACTGGAGAACCCTCAGATCCCACTAATTACTGCTCTATTAACCTACTACCAATCTTTGGCAAAGTGTTTGAAGCCGTGAACAGGCTTGGATAGAAATTAGAATAATATATTTTTTCTTAGGGATAGTCAGTCTGTCAATCTGGGCATTATGTTCAACATATTTCTTTCTAATTCAATCATTTTTTCTTCTTCCAAATGAATCTTCTATAAAACAGCAGCTGAATATTTGAGCAGTACATCAGCTTTATCATTTTTCAATCAAGTTTAAAGGTAATGTTTTTAATTAATGAATATATTTTGATATAAGTTAATTCAAATATATGACTAATAATTTCTATGTAATTATTTCAGATAAAAAAAGAGTTTCAACTCAATGACACTGGTTGGGAAATTTACAAAGATCGGAAAAAGAATGAATTAATCCGAACAACAAGAGCCAAGTGTTTGAGTGACTATAACATTTGGTGAGTAAAGATCTCTTTCATTATGAAGTCATTAAAAATTCTTATTTAATCAACTGCTTCCTATTTAAGCTATTATCAGTTGCAAGGGCAAAAAGATTTCAAATTTTGTTTGATTCTAGTCTATTACTGTTTGATTTGACTTTTGAATCACACCCACAAATGACACAGAAAAGGTTAAATCCTTTAATTTTGTAGGTATTTCATTAAATGCTTTTAGCCATTTGCATATTGTTTTTCAATGTGTCCTCTTAATTATTGATTAAAATTATCTTTGTGCTTAAAAAGATTTTAGGAAAATGATTTAAAAGAAGAAATCATTCATTTGGAACCCACTTTCTAGATGACATGGAGATAGCTAAAGTTTTCCATCAACTTAAATATTCTATCTTCCCAGAAATTTGGTGGTTTCTCAGCAAAGAACTCATTAAGGTGGTTTTTATATCATTTAAAGAGTTAACATTTTTACCATTCAGATTATTTTACAAGAACCTGAATAAATAAAAATTTGAAGAAACAATATCTGGTGAATATGGTAGGTGGGGTAATGCATCCCAACCAAACTGCAACAATTTTTGCAAGATTGCCAAAGAAACAAGGTTTGGCATTATCCTGTTCACTAATTCTGTGCATTTTTCTTGAATTGTTGCCTTTAATGCATAGATGGTCTCTGTTGGGCATGCAGACTAGGCAAGCCAGAATTGGTTAATAGGTTGTGGGAAAAGCTGGATAAGATGAAAAGAAGATCACATGTAGATACACTTGTGAAGTAGTTAATGATACATGAAATTCTGGTTGAATACTAAGTAATTGTGATAGATTACATTATAGAATTTATCAGTACATTAAGATGGATGTAATGAACATGCTGGGAAGGAGCATCATAATCAACAAAGAAAGTATAAAGTTGAGAACGTCCTAAGTGCAGTAAATAAACCACCAAAGAATAGAAATCCTTGGCATGCTGAATCAAGTTGAAATTTGAAGTTTCTGTATAACTTCGGTAAAAAATGAACCATGAAATATGTAGAGGACACCACAATATTGTTAAATGAGTTGAGTGTTTATGAGAGTTTATTGAAAGGAGGAACAAGTACTAAGTTTGAAAAAAGGTTGAGAGATAAATAAAGGAAGGTATTCTTGCATCAAGGTGGGAAAAAAAGTCAAAACTGGGATGTTTTCATTTATGGCAGTTTAGATAAGTGATGTGTTAAGTGAGAGAGATTTGTTTTCGGTTTCTGGAAAATGGGTCCTATCTTATTGTTGGTTGGATATGAATCATTTGCAGTTATGTCAAGATACAGGCAGATGGTGCAAGTTGGAATGACAAGGTTGACAAAAAAAAAGTTGACATGATAAAGTTTGAACCTGAGTGAATTGCCATATAGCTAGAGATAAGAATCATGATCACAGAGTTGATAAATGAAGAATTTTGTTGACATCCAGTAAACAATGTGTCTGTAGACATTGGCACTGCATTTATATTAACAGTGATGAAAGAAATATTGGACAGGACAATATTTTAGAGTAGCATATAAACCAAGTGAAAACTATTGGGGCTGGCACCACAAAATGATTAAAGGTATTACCAAAAAAGGCTGCTTGAGGTAGACTTTTAATATAGCAATGTTACCCAAGTTAGAACAGGAGGAGGATAGTGCTGCAAAGAGCAATATTTAGATTTGAGTGGAGGCACTCAATAGTAGTCCTAGTTGCTTCTGAAAAAGTGAGAATCTGTACCCATCAACATATGGGTTGAGCCATCTGATGCTACCTGAATATTACTATAGGGTAGGAAAATAGTGAGCAGTGTGCAATCCCTAAATAATGTGTCAGTAGATGGGGGTTCCCAAAACCATGTGCAACATGTAGTTTGTTTGTCTGATGAGAAAATTGCTCTTGTCAAACCAACACAAAAGACCACAAAGCATTATGTGTCTTTATTGTTTATTGCAACAATTATGTGACAGATTCTTTAAAAAAGTAACTAGAAAATTATTTTTAGTTAACATTGTATCATGAAATCTTTAAGATCTGAATAGGTATGGTATGAAAAATTGAAATGACACTCTCCTGATTCTATGGTTGAGGTAACTTGAGAAGTAAATTAGTTTGTTCACAGGGTTTCTAGGAGTAAAAAAGTAGAAGAGCTAGACAGGGGTCATATACTGGGGAAACACTCTTCGTTTTGTTGTTACTGACACTTTTTATTTCTCTGTTAAGACTTGAGTGTTTCATTGGTGTGCATGCATGTGTGTGTGTGTGTGTGCACATATAAAAATTCTTTCTATATTGTTCCTGTAGCTTAATTAATCAACTGAATTGTGGGAACTTTTAGTTCTTGTTTTAACAGGAACAGGTAAGCAAACTCTTATTCCTCTCAGCCATTAAACCATGGTATGTTTCCAGTGTTTTAATATATATTACTACAAATGTTTAAGAATGCTTTATAATATCATTTTTGTAATAACTTTGTTCATGTAGGGATTTAAGTAAATTCTCAAATTAAAAACACTAAACTGAAGCAAATGTTATTAAAACAAAAGAACCTGTGTGTTATTTGTGCTTGCAGTCATGGAGACATGATCTTCCTTTTTCCCGAAAGAAATATTGGCCAAAAAAAATTTTCAGAAGAGTCCCCTTTAGCCTCCACTTCTTCTCAGTCTTCTGGTCCAGTTGATAATGGAAGCAGTAGTAGCAGTACTGGGACATTTGCTGCACACAAAGCAAATAATAATGTTACACTTGATGCAGTTGATCAAATCTTAGAAAAAGAAGATGGCAAAGTCAAGAGGAAACGCAATGAACAATTGTAAGTTTTTTTTTTTTTCATTGAATGTCTCGTATTTAAATGAGTATAATTCCTTCTGACACATCTCTTCAGTGGAAGTTTCAGTATCTGATCTGGATTTATTAGATAGTTTCAAATAAGAGTTTGTGTATATGAATTTTATGTCTCATGTTTATAAATATATGAAGTATAAGAAAGGCTCCAAATGAATAAGTTAGAATGATATAATCTTAGTGTTCGATAATTGTTTGTGCACATTTTCTTGCATCTGTAGTTGAGTATCATTCAAATCAAGCACTTTTCAAGCTGATTCTTTGGTGTTCATTTATTTAACCTCTTATAATATCAGTATTATATTATTGTAATAAATGAAATTGGTCAAGTACCCATTGAATAGCCTAGTAAAGCTTCAGCTGTTGTACCATGGAAATGCCATTAATTTGGTTATTCAAAAAGCTATTTGAAAAAGTGATCACATGTTGTGCTTTCTGATAAATTTAATGTATCCAAGGAATTTTTACAGTTTACTGTTTAAAACAATGCCCTTGTATGTTCTGAATGGAAAATCATCAAATGTTGATTTTAAAATAACGATGACTTCTTGAATAAAATGATGATAATATTGCTTATCATTGTATTTTGCCAAGCAAAACCTGAATGCATCATTTTGTTAGTTTATTGAAGAAGGAGGATGTTTGCAGTAAGTTCTAAATTAATTCATAACTGTTGCTAAACATTACATGGCTTAGTGTACAAACATTAAAAGGCTAAGCTGTTGCTAAACATTACAAGGCTTATGTGCAAACAAGTTGTTGACTGAGTTTTGAACCTTCATTTATAACTTCATCTTTCTCTTTTTTAAATATTTTCTTAATTTCTAGATGTCGCCATGGACCACAAGGAAAGTGCCTTCATTGTGCTGCACTGGAGGTGAGACTATTTTCTTCTTTTTTGCAATTTGAATGAAAGCAGAAACTTAGTTCAGAATAAACTAATGAAGACTAATTCAACATTATAAGTATAGGGTTGTCCAGAAAGTTAATTCTGATTTTTAGTCATTCATGTTCCAATCCAATAGAACATATCAAATTTATTTACAGATATAATATGCTTACATTTCTGATTAGAGCACACATCAAACTATCTCTTGAGAAAGAAAGTTAAAAAATTAATTATCTGTGTCAACTTCATCTCTATGAATATGGAAGGTTATAAGGTGCACTTTAGACATTTGATTCTTTTTTATTACCATACAGGCAAATTAAAGGCAGTAATTCAAGAAAAATGTACAGAATAATCTGAATGGTAAAAATGTTAACTTTTTATATGATATTAAAAAAATCATCTTAATGAGTTCTTTGCTGAGAAACCACCAAATTTCTGGGAATACAGAATATTTAAGTTGAAGGAAAACTGGAGAGAGGATGTGCAACAAAATGGATCATATTTAGTTGAATATTTTGTTTTGTATTTAAATTTCCCTTAAAAATCGGCATGATCTTCCAGATAACCCAATATTTCACAAGGAGTATGAAATGATCAATTACTACTAAATAATAATGGTCTACTGGATGAGCTTTTTAACTATTACTTCATGACAAATTCCCTCTGCTTAAATATTAAACTTTGATTCCATAACTTTTTCTGTTCATTCTGCAAAGTAACAACTACAAATAAAGTACAAAAAAATTATGAAATTTTGAATAGCACTGTTTTCATAAGGAATTGTGTTGTGTTCAACTGTGATAACATCAGGTACCATTCGTTGATCTGATCATATGGATCATTTTAAATATTGATAATATTAGTTTATTGCATTGTATGCTTATTTTCTATTTCTTCAGTTTTTTGTAGACTGTTTGAAAAATTGATAGGGAACCAAAATATCTATTGAAATCTAATTTGATGTAAAAATGACTTGTAGGGATATTAGCATTACCTTAGAAAATAACTTCAAATATAACAACACTGGAGAAAGACCTTTAATTTTTTTAAGATATCTAGACAAATTTTCAAGCTGTTTATGGCTGGTATTGCATTAGTTTTTTTTTTACTAAAATAACATCTTCAAGGAATTTTCTTTATCAAATTTAAAAAAACTAATTACCATCAATCACCCCCAAATTATTCACAATGTTATTAAAGGTGGGGTTGAACTGCCATCCCCAAATAAAAGTATTTTCATATTTTTATAAAATGAATTAATGAATAAGTTCTGAAAATTTATTTAAATGTGATAATTCGCTGATTGGTATATTTATAAAAACTTTTTTTTTTTCACCCATATTGAAACATACTTTGGCTAGTCGTGTGATATATTGCCATTTTGGTAGCAAATCTTGTCTGGTTCCATTGCACAATAACTAGATTATTCCCCCTTATACATTTGCAGTATGTCCATTCAAGCAGATCTGGTGATAACATATTTGTAATTTCATCTCTGTTTGAATGATCATATAATAGAATTGGGGAATGTTATCTTCACTTCTCATCAAGAACTAAATATTAAATATGTTTAATGTTGTATTTAAGTCATCTTGTAATTGTTATTTTGCAGCCTTATGATGAAGAGGTGTTGAAAGAATGTAACCCTCCAATTAAGTTCTTGTCATTTCATTCATATCTGCGAAAACTAACAGGTGGAGTCGACAAGTGAGTTATTGCCATTCTTCTTTTGCTTATTCACAACTGCCTACATATAGTAATTGTAAGTCATTGTTTTGGTAAAAAAGAATGATATTGATCTTTTTTGTCAATCAGTATTGTAGCAAGGAAAATCTCCAGTGATGCCAAACCTGTGATCTGAAACAAGTTCACATTTTCATCTGAATGGGATGCTAAATACAATGCAACTCCAGATCTTGTTTCAGTATGAAATTACATTATGCATGTGTATTTAGTCATGGAAAGATGCAAATTTTGGTTACCATTTTGTATCTTTTTTTTTCTTCCTGGATGTATTGATTCAAAAATTAGAATTTCATACTACCATAAGCTTCAGTAAGATACTTATCAATGAACTACTTAGCTCCAGAGGTTCATCCATTCATTCATGTAAAAATTTTGAACACTCAAAACTATCTTTCTACCAGTAATTTCATATTCATGTTAGATCTTTTTTATTCTTAATTTATAACAGATTAATAGAAAAATTTAGGAATTCTTTTCTGTATGAATTATACAATTTTGTTTAAAAAACCTCTTTTGAAAGCTTGAAAATGTTTTTTCTCGTTTTGTTTTAGAGGGAAATTTGCTAATTTGGAAGACATTAGCTGTAAAATAAAATCTGGTTGCAATGAACATCCTCCCTGGCCAGGAGGTATTTGTACCAAATGTCAGCCAAATGCAGTCACTTTAAACCGACAGGTACATTTATTCAATTTTGTCTTTCTTTTTTTTTTGTTTTTATGGTTTCAGAATTTTTTGTATTGCCTTTGTATTGAGTTACTTCCCTTAATACCTAATTCCACTTATGTTTCTGAGTCTCTTAAACTATTGGGAAAAGTTTTAAAAGTTGATATATAAATAATAACTAATGGTTACTCATTGTTAGATATATTTATTTTTAAAAAGTGCCCAACACAAAAGTAGAGCTTAGATATTTGGTAATTATTATTATAGCATACTGCAACTCAATAGCTATAAAGTTTTGGTGTTAAAACACCATCAGGTAGTAAAATGTGGTTAATTTACTTGGTGATATATATATAGATGAGGAGATTTAAAAAATAAAAGAAAAAAGCAAAAAATAAATAAAAACATAAGAATAAAGAAATCATCCAATGAGATGAATTAAGTGGGGTTGGGAGGTTATGACATTTTAAAGAATAGTGTGTTTAAGACTCATAGACAGTAGTGTTTCAATGTTTTGTGACAGAAAGCCAGACATTAAAAATTTTAAACAGGAGAAAAAAAAATTAAAGGGAAAAAAGACAGAAGGAGAGAGAAGAGAAAGTAAAGTAAAGAGAAAGACTAAGGCAATAGAAAAATTGAAACAATAATAAAATAAAATAAAATCTAAAACAACATAAAGAATAAGAATAATATAAAAATGAAAATGAAAATATTTTAAGGGAATTTGTTAATAAGTACAAATAAAATAAATACAGTAATTAAAAAGAATTACCACTAAAATAAGCTAAAATTTAAGTAAAAAGTAAAAATATTAAGATAAAATTGAGATAATTTCATATATATTTAAGAGTATGGAAAATTCTATGGTGGCAAAAACATAGTGATTTCATTACATTGATTCAATAAGTTAGTTTTGGGGAATTTTGTTATATGGATTTTTTTTCTTGTAAGAAAAGGAAACATTTCATGTAATGATTACCATGTTCTAGCTTTAGTTAATATTTTCCATTTAACAGTGGGAGTTTTATTTGTATCTTTCAATTGCCAGTTATATTTAGAGAGAGAAGTAGAATTACTATATTCAGTGGAACCTGCCGTGTGTGACCACTCATACTATAAAAACTAGTCGCATATGACAGGTGGTCGTTCACTAAAGGCTTATAGTCATAACTTATTTACGCCAGGAATGTATATTCCACTCATCAGAATGTACATATTATAATTTTACCATGTAATCTGGTAATAAATAAATGAGAACATAAGAAAATGGCCTAACTTTAAAGAAATTTATTCAGCATAATTCATTTTAAAGTTTTAAAAAACGTATTTACAACGGTCAACAAAAGACAAATATTTATTCAGTAGGCTTTAAAAAACTGTATGGTTCCATTTTTTTTTTCTTAGAAGTGAGTGATAGCAAAATATAATCTTCGATAATACATGGGAAAAAAACAAAACATACAAAAAACTGACAGTGATCATGGGTGGGGGTAAAGAAACCGAGTGTTAGAAATAAAGGAACAAGAGAGATATACATTTGAGAAAGGGACATAATTGTGATTTTTCCCAATCCCTGAATTTTTCCAAGTCAGTACAGAGACTGATAAATCCCTTGAACATGTCAAATGCAATACATGTTGTAAAAAACAGCTGATGTTTGACCCTGCAGGTAAACTCAGGTAATGTACATTTCAACAAGAAATAACAGTCTGATACAACACTACAATAACAAAACAATAAGGAAGTGTTCTTGGCTTAGATCAAAGCAAAATGAAATAGATTACTCATTTAGTTTCTCCTAATTTAGAAGTAGATATTTTTAAAGTGGTTGCTTGATCAGTGATTTTCACTCATTGATGTTAGTTGCTGGTCGTGTTCTGGAGGTGGTAGCTCACTAAGGGTCAATTAACATTACCAAATCATCCATGCATAGAAAAATGATCGTTAACAACAGGTGGTCACTGAGGAAGCAGGTTATATATGGCATGTTCCACTGTATTTTATTGTTGAAAGATAAGTTGTGCTGGTAAAATTGAGACTTAAAATTATTTTTAGTAGTAGCAATGGTAGCTTGGTATACTATTGAATCTGTAAGGCATTTATTTTGCAAAGGACATACATTAGAGTTATGACAATTGCAGGAAATTGTGTTATCATTTATGGGAAGTTGATTATAATTAATATCATAATGTTTTAAGATTTTATTATTGTTTTTTTTTATTATCATAGCAAGATTATCAGTGCAGCTATAACTAATTTTCAGTGTATTTTTATTAAAAATATTTGCTAAGGGGATTATTATTTTGGAAGTGTTTTTGAACTAGAATAAGGAATTTATTGCCTAACTTGGTTAAATGGTGTTGTGTACCAAATTATTTTCCTATTTCAATTATGTTTGGTATTCTTATTAATTTGTTTATGATATTTAATATCATTGCATTTATTTAAAGCTGTGTTGTAGTAATGACTATGTTGATAGAAAATGTCTTCAGTTGAAGAATTATTGTTTATTCTGTGTTCAACTGAATGTGGTTTATGTTTAATAATAGATAGTGGGTGATTTGATTTAGGATGTATGTAGATAGGGTTAGCATTACATTTACATATGGTGAGTAAGTACTGTTAACTAAGTCAAGTATAACATCTAGAAAGTCTACTTTTTTGAGGTTGGTATTTACTATTACTCTAAGATTAAAGTTTTTCAGTATTCTATGTATGTATTTACAGGTTCTATTTACTTTTGAGTTAGTGGAATTATGGATAATCATGAGATCATCATCTCTCTACAATCCAATAACTGTTATATCAACATCATGATGGGCAGTGATATTGTACAAAATAAAAAGACTTACAAGATCTGATGATTCTGCTGAATCCAGTGTTCCCATGGCAATGTCAAATGGGTCCTTGGAATTAGATTTTATCCACTGTTTGTTGTTATGGATGAGGATAATTGTTTTGAGTACAAAATTATATTTATTTCTATACTAGTGAGGTCTGAAAATTCCAAAGCAAAATCCAAGGTAATAGTAAACAACTCCTTTGAGATAGAGGGATAATAATCCACTGTTATATTAGGTAAATGGGCATTTATGCTTGTTAATTTGTTTGAATCAATTTAAGACCTCATTGGTATTATTTCATTGGGTTAATCCATTATTATGTTTAATTTGTCGATTTGCTCTCTCCAAAATTTGAAACAAATTATATCTTACAGTTAAATGGAAAATATTAATTAAAGTTAGAGCGTGTAAATCGTTATGTGAAATATGTTTCCTTTGCTTAAAAGAAAAAATCCATATGATAAAATTGACCAACGTAATGAAATCACTAATTTTTGCTACCATAGAATTTTCCATACTCTGATAAAATTATCTCAATTTTATCTTTTATTTGTACTTATTAACAAATTACTTTACAAAAATATTTTCACTGTAATTTTTATATCCTTTATGTTGTTTTTTATTTAATTTTATTATTTTTGATTTTTCTATCTCTTTAGTCTTCCTCTATTCTTTCTCTTCTCTCTCCTTTCTTTTTTTTCCTTTAATTTTTTTTCTCCTTTATCTTTTTTTCTTTTTTCCAGTTTAAAATTTTTAACATGTCTCGCTTTCTGTGTTAAAGCAGTGAAACACTACTGTCTATGAGTCTTACACATACCATTTTCCCAATCCCACTTAATTCATCTCATTGGATGACCTCTTTATTATGTTTTTATTTATTTTTTGACTTTTTCTTATTCTTTTATTTTTTTTAAATCTCCTTATCTATCTATCTATCTATATATATATATATATATATATATATATATATATTCATCTGGTTGGCATAAAAGAACTCATCAGGATTGACATTCTGTTAAACAAAATCTAATCGAACCAATCCATTGAATGATTTTTCTTATTTGATTTTCTTTAATCTGAATTTTCTTCACTTTGAAATCTGTGTGAATCTTTTTGAACTTTGTTTTAATTTCTTGATTAATCTGTTTTGTCACTGATAAAGTCAAAGTGATAAGAATTCTATTTTCATACTATTTTAAAGAAGCAGTTTTTATAATTTTTTATATTTCACTCTACATTTTTTTCATCATACTTGTCTTCAATATGTTTATAAAATATTTTATTTTTTAATGGAGACTAAGAAATGCATCTAAGCTTTCCTGTTTGTAAGATTTTATGGTCTTACTCTGATAAACATTTTTTTTCATAATCAAATAGGGCATACTAAAATTGTTAAGAAAGCAAAAAAGTCAACAACCATTTTCTATACCAATTTTCTTTTACTACTTTATACAATATTCTTAGATATATTGCAATTATCATTGGGTTTGTCTTCAATGTCCACTTGTGTATTAACATATGCTCTCTTCCTGACTCTCTCTATGGCACTTTAAGCCATAAACCTTGAAGCTAGCTATATATATATATATATAAGGGTAGGTTGATTTTTCACTTTTCTTAAAATATTAAAAAATCTCACTTATCAAAAGTTGTATATGGACCTATTAAGTACTGATACAAAATATTAGATCAAATACTTCAACGGTTTTTTTGAGCGTTTGGCATCAAACATCGCAGACAAAAATATACTGAAAATTCCTTGTTTTTGCAAGATTTGGCTTGAATATTAGTGAGAAAACCAAATAATTTTAGTATTTAAATCAGGGAATGTCATTTTATTTTATAAAAATGATATTAATTAAAGAAATGATGACTAATCTTCAAATTGAAAGTCTGCCCCCCTCCCCATTTTCAGTATCTGCTTTAAAAAACTACCTTTTAACATTATGAATTAAGCAGTGATATTTGAATATTTTAAATGATTTTTTTGTTATAAGTGAAAATACAACAAACAAACAAATAAGGAAAAACAAACACTATTTTAAAGAGCCTAATATATAGAGTCGAATTGATCCATATAAGAGCCCTTAGACAAAAATGCTGGTTTCAATTTCTGACTCAAAACTTTGGCTGTAATATGTTGATGCCTTGCTTCAAAACCATATACAGTTTGCAAAGCTTCTGTTGTTAACTTGACTGCCCGTTCAATGCCTTGGAAATGTGAAGGCAAATTTGGCAAGTCAAGCTTGGTTCCATTTAACAGATTCAGAAAAATCTTCCGTCATTGGTGGTTCAAAAATGCCACATAATGATAAATCTATCAAATGTGTCCAGTGTGTGGCATTAAAATTAATAGTTGATATTCTTTTTAACCTTTTCTTGGTTGACTCCCCACTCCTGAAAGAATATGAAAATTTATTGATTCATTTAAAAAAAATTCCAATCTCTGCTATTTTAATAATTATGGTGAAATTAGATAAAATCTTTAAAATGATTCTATAAATTGCAATAAATAATTGAGTCATTGATATATAAATAAATATTTACTTACCTAATGGCTAAAACTCTTTTTAAAGCTTCTTCTCTTACTTCAACTTCATCAGATTTGACCATGGAATATAGATTTTCAGGCAGTAAACAAAATGTACTTCCTTGTATATTTCTTAATGTGATTGGTTGGATTTCATGAGGCTGCTTCTTAATCTTCTGGATCATATTAAAACTGTGTACTTGCTGATTGTGGAACTTATTATTTCTCTTAATTTCAAGTGGCATACACATTTACAATAAAATTTATTAAACTGTGGAGTTTTGTTGTGAGCTTTTGTGGATATGTGCCATGACTCCATAAACACATAAGCCTGATGGCTAAAGTTAACCACCTTGCCTGGTTTAAAGGATCAATTTTCCAGGAGGCATATCTAGAGTCAACCTTACCTCTAGAAATATCCACTGTGTATTTAAGCAAAATTTTCAATAGGAATATGCTAAAATTCAGCTATATTTGCTCTAACAATTTACAAAAAATAATGAAATTACGTAACAATAAAATATTTAAATTATACAACAGTAACAATAATAATTCTACTACTCATTTTAATTTGCCCTATAATAAAAACTTTTGTAATTTTAGAAATCCTAACCAATGTCCCTTATCTAATAAGTGTTTAACTAAATCCCTGATCTACACATTCTCTATCTCATCTGTAGAAAATCCTTGGGTTACTAAAGTTTATATTGGTAATATAATGAACCATTTTTAAAAAGCCTTTTTACAATCATCTCTCATCTTTTACTAATAAGGATAAACAAAAATATGACATCACTTTCTAAATATTTTTGGAAGTTAAAAGAAGAAAATATCACACTTAAATTTAAATGGAAAATTCTAAAGCAAGTTAGAATATCTAGATCGGTTATATGAATCATGTCTATAAGAAAAAATGGAAATTATTAAGTACATGAAGAGTGACATATTATTGAATCAGAGGCATGAAACTACAGTAAATTGTAAACATATTAAAGAATTAACCTTACAGTCCTGCTAGAATTATAACATCTAAGGTTTAAAACTCCAGCAGTTATAAACTTTTTACAGTATTAATCTTACTATCTTGACAATTTACTTTAACTATATGATCTTTCTTCTTACGTTATTTTATCTTTATCTTTATTTTCTATGATAAATTGTGACCTATTTACTGTTTTAAATTTAAATTTAATTCTTAATGTTATCATTAATTTTAATTTTTCCTTTAATTTTTATTTTTTTTAGTTTTAGTTAATTTTATTTTAAATTTTGATTTAATTTTTTAATTTTTAAGTTTCTTCTTTTATATATATATATATATATATATTTAATATATTGAGGCAGAAAATAATTTTCTAAACATATACTGTTAAATAAGAGACAATGAATGTCTATTATGTTTAAATCATAAGAGACAATGAATGTCTATTATGTTTAATCATAAGAGACAATGAATGCCTATTATGTTTAATCATGAGCCGTTCTAAATGTCGTATTTTGGCTTTAATTTCAGTTGAAAATAAAGACAAAAATTCTCCAACATTTGGATAATTTTTTCTTAATTTGCTTCTAAGCTTTCGGCTCACATTTAACAATATATATATATATATATATATATAAATTATTTTACTTCTCCAATTTATTATATTAGCACTGATGAATTTATATTTTTGTGTTGTATCTTTAAATGTCCTCAGATCTGCGCTTTTTGAATAATTCCTGTGTTTGTGTATGTGATTTCAGAATTTAAAAAAAATGCCAAAGGATTTAGTTGTATAAACTGTAATGAACAAATGTATCTATCTGTAATTCACTTCCGGACAAAGTTTGAAATTTCTTTATTTGCTGCTTCTTTTGTCTCCCCCACACTTTCTTGCCTCTGTGCATTTTCTCACTTTTTCCTCTTCGTTAAGCCCAGACATCACGTGACCAATATCTATATTTGTCAATATTTTACTTCCTGCCTAAATTTATGGTGTCTTCCTCTCGGTTCTTTCTCTCTTGTTTTTCTCTTTGCTCTGTATTCTTGTCTCTGCTCTTTCTTTCCTCTTCTTTTTTTGCTTTCTTAACTTTTCTACCCTCTGTCTTTTTTTCCCTTGTACGAAAAGATTTCCAAAAATAAAAGGAAGTGAGTTTTTTAAATTTTCTTTTAAAAAATAATGTTTATTACCGTCATTATTAATTTTGTAGTAGAGTGTAGTTTGTGTTCTAAATAATTTATAATAAATAAATATATAGTCAAAAACAATGAATGTAAGATTTTTAACTGAACAGAATTTTTTTTCGAAATTAAATGAAAGAAATAAAATTTTAAAATTATTGTGTGGAAACTGAATATATTTAAACTGCAAAGGATTTTTATATTTAGCATTTCTTTTGGAGATACAAAATCGAAAATTGATTTCATAAAAATGCTGAAAATGTCTTGTTTTAACTGTTAGGTAATGTGAAAGTATTTGCTTTCTTTTTTATTGCAGACATATCGGCATGTTGATAACATAATGTTTGAAAACCCTAAAATTGCTGAACGCTTTTTGAACTACTGGCGCCGAACTGGCAGGCAGCGGCTGGGGATTTTGTATGGACACTATGAGGTTCATAAAGATGTGCCTCTGGGAATCAAGGCAACTATAGCTGCCATTTATGAACCACCACAAGTAAATATCTAGTCACATCTCACTACTTGATAGATGAAACGGGCCAGTTGTGTTTCTTGATTGATGTACTTCTATTTTACTTTGCTAGTAAATTTACGAACCATCACTAATTAGAAAGCTTTAAAAAATTGGAGTATTAATTTCATAGTTTTGATTTTGTCAAAGTTTTTGTTAGTATAAAAATATAAATATTTGTATGCTAAGTAATCATTTTATATAAAAAATAGATGGTTAAATTTATAATGAAAATGATTGTAAAATAAATAGCAAATCTATATTGAAAATTATTTTCCAGAATAACATTTCAATTTTAACATACAAAAATCATTTGCAATGAAAATTAAGTCTTATTTCATTAAATTCATTTTGTGCATTTTTATACGATGATTTAATCTTTTTTCTCTGTCAAACTTATGTTGTAGTACTAAGTTGTACTGGTTATTACATCATAGTCATTTTTTTTAAATGCAGCAAATAACAGTAGTTGTATTGGTACTAAACGTTAGATTATTCCTAATATCTCCGTTTTTACCTCTTTTGTTTTCCTTTAAGTATAAAAACATCAAGCCATTTTTTCTGTTCTTTTGAATTCTTATGAATTCTATGTAATTTATGATGAAATGGTTTACTTTTAGGAAAGCTCCAGGAATCGAATCAAGTTGTTGGATGATGATAAAGAAGATTTGGTAAATAATGTGGCAGAACAACTTGGCCTTTGTCCCATTGGTTGGATCTTCACTGACTTGATTGCAGATGATCTGAAAAAGGCTACTGTAAAGCATTTTCGTGGTAATTCAGTAAGTAATGTTTTTTTTTTTTGTGCTTTCAAAAGATTTTTCTGTACTATTGAGAAAGTCAGGGTTGTGAATTGTTTGGTTAGAAATCAAGTAGAAATAAAAATTTGAATTCTTAAATTAGTTTATGAATCATGAAGATTGTAATTTTGGCAAAATTTACAACATATGTGTCAATATATTTTCCTTATTTTGCTTGTACTCTTTAAAGTTAATTAACTTTTTTAATTTCATGAATGTGTCTTTTTATCCAGCAGATATAATTGATATTCAACCATGTTTATTCATTTGTAGGATTCTCACTTTTTAAGTGCTGAAGAGTGCATTATGGCTGCTGAGTTCCAGAATAAATACCCAAATCCATGTCGCTACTCTAAAGAAGGAAAATTTGGTTCCAAGTTTGTAACTGTGGTTGTGACTGGAGATAATAAAAACCAAGTCCACTTTGAAGGCTACCAAGTTTCTAACCAGTGCATGGCACTTGTTCGAGATGATTGTCTTATTCCTACAAAGGATGCTCCAGAGTTAGGTTATGTAAAAGAATCTACTAGTGAGCAGTTTGTCCCTGATGTCTTCTATAAGGTACAATTTAACTAGCTATCTAAAATATCAAATCTCAAAGAGTCAGATATTGGCATATTTTTTTTACTGTATTTATGATGAAAGAAAAACTCTGAAAAAGATAAAGGCTGACTGCAAATAGTTTATTTTTAATGTGTCTTTTTTACTATAAAATATCACCATTTTTGTTGAATTCAGTATTTTGTCAGTAGTAAATAGTTTAAAATTGAATTTGTTTGGTGTTTCTTCAAGTATATTTTTATTAGGTTTTTTTTCTAGTGTAAATTTTTATTAGTAAAGTTTTTAGGTGACTTTCATCAAATTTGTTACTATAATGTCTAGTGATTAAATATTGAGCTGGCTCTTTATCTCTATTTTTAGATAAAAGATAAATATGGTAATGAAGTGACTGAATTGGCACGTCCATTACCAGTTGAATATTTACTGGTTGATATCCCATGTGCTTTCCCTGTAAATCCGATCTACACATTCTCAGATTCCAATCATAAAAATTTCCCTGTTGAAAACCGAGAAAGTCTGGGAGAAATTCAGGTAAGTATGTGTTTTTGTTAAGCAGCTGAAAAAATAATTTGAGGAATTGACAATGCTCACTTGAGTATTTGCCGTTTAATTTGGAGTACTTGAAATATATTTGAAGCTCTAAATTACGTGCAAGAATCCCTTGCTCAAGATTAACATAAAAGAAAATATAAAAATTTTTTTGGATCTGCATTTCTGTTAAACTGCATCAAAATTCACTTATGTTCTTTATTCCAAATTTTATATTAGGTGCTACTAAATACGTTTTAAATTTCTACGACTAAACTTGACAGTTGGTGACAATTGTGGTATGTTGTTTTTTTTTTTTTCATATTTTTTAAGAGGTTGAACCTTTTTCTCTTTACTTATATTTAAATATTATAAAGATGATTTCTGTAAAAGTTGTGAACTTGTGCTAATGTTTTTTGTTTTTTTTTTATTATGTAATTTTCTTTTCAGGATTTCAATGCTTTAACACAGTATATGGAAGAGTACTCACCCACCCAATTCCTGGAAGCCATGTCGGATTTTCATCTCTTGCTATTTCTAGCTTCTTGTGACATGCTACCTCTCAAGGTAATAAGCATATATTTTTATTACTGAGACAATATTTTGTTTTTTAGATCACTTATGAAACTTTCTTTTTTGAATTATCAGTAATAAATATTCTCTTATTAAAAATGTTGAAAATTTTACATTCTGCAACAATTAAAAAAGTGACTTTTCTTAATGAGAAATGATTCTTTAAGTAATTTAACATTGTGGGGGAAAAGATCAGTGAATACAGACTTAAGTTTCCATCATAATTATTTTTTTTTAAATTCTGTAGCATCAAGTTCACCAAATTTCTAAAAAACAAATGGAAGGTTGTAGAATGTTTTTGCACATTCAGTAGCAAATAAAAACGTTGCTTATCAGTTGTGTCATGGGATCTATCATTTCAGGCAACAATTTCAACTTTGTTTGAAGCTATAAAAGTAAAGAATGAAGAAATTGCTCTTCAGTTCAAAAAGAGTGAAGAATGGGCAACTGTAGAGATGATGATGGCACCACATGGTAAGAGATATTTTAGATTCTTGATTAATGCATTCTTAAACAAGAGTTTAAATGAAGAATATTTTAAAAATATTACATATTCTTGTTTTACATGAGATTGGATTTGATTTTATGCCATAATTTTGTCCTTATTCATAAGTTTCTTCTGATTTAAGTTTCCTGTTTTTAACTGTAAAATGAGGGACTGAAAATTTTGATAATTTGTCCTTTGGTTAGATTTTTTGGAAGTGTACTGGATAATGAACATTTCAGTCCCATCTCCGATGTAGGATGCTCACACTGGTAATAAATTTTGAAAAACTATCAGTTAATGTTGATTTGTATATGAATGTAGTCTTTGAAATATTTTTTATATCAGATTGTAAAATTTTTGCTTTTAAATTTTGCTTTAAAAAATTGCCTAAAGAAAAATATATTTTTGAATCTGGATGTTAATCTTAGAAATAAATTATTAGTCTAAATCAGTGTTTCTCAACTGGGGTTCCCCAGAATCTTCAGGTTTGGCAAAAGGTCCCTAAGGGTTCTGTTAAAACAAGTAAGATAAGCTAATGCACATTGCCAATAAAGGAAAAAATATAAATAACTGATTCTGCAGTGATCTGTTTTTTGTTCTGTTTACATTTATATTATAGGAACATGATATTCATTTCTTATGTTTATTTTTTATGTTTGTGTTTAGAATTCTTTTTGGCATGAATGAAAATTCCCTGATGAAGTATTATAAATGAACAGTATGAATTTTATTTAGCATTATCTAAACATTTGAGAAAAGAAGTATTAATTTTTCCTGAAACCAGTTATTCAAAAATATATACTTTGATATCTAACACATGAACTACGATGTAAATAAGATGAGAAAAATAATGAATATAATTGTGTTTTTGCACAGGGGTTCCTTGAGATATAATTTATTTTAAGGGTTACGCAAGGGTAAAATGGTTGAGAAATGCTGGTGTAAATAATTGTATTTCATGTTTTGTTAGAAACTTTGTTGATTTGTGTTTGATTTTTTTCTTATCTATTGAACCTGTGTTTTTTTTCTTTTTTCTCCTCCTTCTCACAGAGAATGATTCTAGCAGCTCTGCAAGGGGAGCTGAGGCTAGCACAGGGACCCAAAGTTTTGGGGCAGAATCCAATTTGTGGACCTGTGTTCATTGCACATTTATTAACCATCCAAGTAAAGTGGTGTGCGAGATGTGTTCCTTGCCTCAATGAATTGCTTTATAAATATGGTTTCACTGACTGACTGATGTTTTGCTAGGGAGAGAGACAGCAACAAGGGCAAATGACTGCAAACACTCCTCTTTTCCTCCTTCTCTTCCTTGGTTCACCTGTACATTGAGTGTGGCAGTCACTTTCAGGAGACAATTTCTTAATGTGTGCTGTGTGTGTGTGCATGTGTGTTTACGTAACAGTTAATGTTCACATGTCTGTACACACATGCACACACATGCAATCATATTACACATGCATGCAATCAGACACACATATACATATAATACATATGTATATATAAAATTTAACTTTGAACATTGTGTTTTGTTATGTTTTTATGAAAGAAAAGTCACCTCCAGATGAAAAGACACAGGAAACTAAGAATTAGTTTTGAGATTTTGTTTTAAGATTAATTCTCAGCACCTTTCATTTGCTTTTTGGTGCTGGAATCATGGCCTATTCCTGAAGCCAGTCTGTAAATTGAACATTGTTTCCTTTCTTCGAATTGTACAGATTTCAACATTTTTATTAACTCTGTGGAACTGACCTTTATTTTGATGAAGAAAAATTCAGCAATACATTTCAGCTTAGGTCTGTACACTTTTTACTATCTTCATAAAAGATTTATATCCAATAAGCAAACATTCTCAAAATGTGATCTTCAAGAACTGATTAAAATATGATCAATTTCCCTGTTGTTCTTTTAACTTTTTGATGCTAAACCAGCTACAAGCAGGTTCTCAAGTTATTTATCTCAAATCTCTCATGTTTAAATTCTTTAGATCAAGGAAACAAGTTTTGTTAAAAAATGTAGTTAAATTCTATTATTCATGTCATTAGAAAAAATTTTTAATTTAATGATATAGATAATCACTATATTTAAATGGCCAGAACAATATATGCAATTGAGAAAATCTTAACCATGCTGAGAATTTGAATATTTTGAATATTTTGGTTATTTATTGTTTTTGAATACTATCAAAGACAAACCATGTATAAATTTAGTCAAATGTTCTATCATAATTGTGATAAAGTGTTTGGTAGTATGTTCTGCCTACAAAGGATAGAAACATTGAGAGTTGGATTTTTTACATTATAGTAGATAAGACCTTCAAATTTGAAATGTTATAATTTATGAAAAGTTATATATTCAATCAGGACAAAGTAAATGGAGCTTGGAAAAAACATCTTCACAGAAGAAATAAAAATAGATTTTTCTATCAGTGTTATACATAAACCAATGACTAACAATAGTGAAAATTCTCTACAAGCTTGAGAGAAAGAACTTAATTTCTTAAAAAGTTACATATCAAAAGAACAGAAAGAATTACTTTTCATTTTTTGTCCTTAGAATAGAGCAATTGTTAGAATTAAAATGGTTTGAGTTGATCAATAGACTTCAAATTGTATCTCTGAACTTATATCATTGTAAGCTACAGCTTTTAATCTTGGTTTCTACTCTAAATTCATCAACTTTCATATCTTACAAATAAAAGCCTTTCATCTTTGTAGATATTTTGAACAGTAAAGCTTTTATTTTAAGATTTAACTGATTTTCTTTGTAGCAGTTTCTTTTTTGAGAAAATGTTTACATTGAAAAGCTTCTGATAAAATATTTAAATTCCATATTAATCCCAGTCAATACGATATAACACTATTTTTTTCTTACTGATTTTTTTTTAAACAATTTGTTTTTTGGGATATTTCTCATTCATGTCTTTTTTTTTTTTTTTTTTTTTTTTTTTGGTTTATGGAGGCTTTGTCATGAATTGTTTTCAAACTTATTGGCCAGAACACAAAACTCTTGGATTAGTTCAAAAAGGTGAGCCATTGATCTTTTTCAATGTTAAGTGTATTTAAAATCAACACTTTAATTTAGATAGCTTAAAAAAGGAGGAAAGCACTATTTTTTAGCATTTAAAGATTCTGTACTCTAAATATGGAACTGAATTAATTTTCAAACATTTAGAAATTCTGATAAAATCTTCTGGTCTTCCTTCTGACAGGTCCAAACATTTTCCATCATTAGTACTTGAGATAACCTCTTTTTAATTTATGAGCTTGTTAAATCTACACAAACGTCATTTATTTCAAGTGTGAAAAAGAGATCAGCACATTAAATTATGACAGGTTGTCAATTCTCAAAAATATAGGTAACTGATATTATAAAAAAAACAGATTTCTATTTCCATTTATCAGCAGATATTTTTGCAAACAAAACTAAAACATCTTTGTATTTCTTGATGTCAACTTTGATAACTCTTCAGATCATTACTTGTGGCTTCTTTTGTTTTGAGCACATTACATGTGGCCTTATGCTGGCCTTTCTCAGTTTAGTAAATATTTATATTTTTTGGTTGATCAGTTCCTTTTTCTTTCTTTCTTTTGCTCATCCTACCCCACCATAATTCACTGATTCAATTAATACTCATCTTTAAAGAAATGTCAATAGCGACAACCAGCAAGGCCCTTTTAAAAGATCACCTGTTAATATCTATTGCCTTCTGTCCCCAGCCTAAAAGAGATGATTGTCTTATTGTGAATACTAGAGACAGGTTTTAGAAAAGGGCTTTGTTTCTCAAGACCATTTGATCTACATGCAAGTACGTCAATTGTGTTGAGTCATTAATTTTTTATCTTGAGATTTTTCAAACACTAGTGAATTTAGACTTAATTTTCAATAAAATGTGAGCTTCATGACTGATTATTCTTTTTTACACATTGTTTTTCAATAGTGTGTATTTTGGATATCTAGAAATAGTTTTAAAATCTGAATTTAACAATATTTTCTTGAGTTAAGATCTCTGTTGTGAAGTAAATAAGACACCTCCAGTAAGAGAGGAGCTAGGCAAGATGTCTTAAATAAAGAACTCAGAGTTCTGATATTGTTTGTTGGGGTGGATTTAGACAAGACATAATATTATAATCATTAGGAGTGAGTTATAACAACCTCTGATTAAGTGAACAGATTTGTTTTCATTACAAAAATCTCTTTGGAGTTCACATCTCTGATTTAATTATAAGAGGTTAGGGATGTTTTATACAAGTTCACATAAATTTGATTTCTAATGGGAATTAACAATTTTGTTTTATGATCAGTGCATAAAAGATTATGCTAACTTGCACTCTTAGGTGGTTACTGGGATTAAATAAATAACTATGACCTAAACGAGACTGTTGTAATAGAATGTCCCACACTCCCTATCGCCAATGTGGACTATATTAGTAGCCATATATAGTGAGCACAGGAGATACCTGTGAATTGCTTCGGTAATTACTAGCCTGCCACCAGGTTTCCTATTTTGCTATAGTGTATTCTCTTTACAATAAACCTCTCTTCTTTCATATATGCATGTGTTACTGTTCTTTCACTCGAATACCACCTTGTTTGTTTGTAACCTCTTTAAAGGATACAACAAAGACTAAATGGAAAGAATATAGTTTAAGAATACTCCATGTTGGGAAAGGCCTACTTTGAAAAAACAGCATTTGAAGCCATGCTTTTGCCTTGGCTTATCGAATATGCCAGCTACTTAAGTGTTTCCTGAAGATTTTGCAGATTTCTTTTTCAAAGTAAATATGAATATGGCCTTGAAGTCACAAAAACATTAAATATTCATCAAAATGAAATTGGAGAAACTATGGTATCTAATATTTAACTGCATATAGGGAAGACATGAATTCAGATGATAAACTTTTTGGCTAAAAGATGATTGAAATGGTAATAAAATCTGAATATTGTGTTCCATTTGGGTGTTTTGTACAAGATTTGAAAACAATACAACAATTACAAGGGAGAAATTTTGCATTTTAAGACTAAATTTCTTACATTTTTATTGAAAATTCAGTAAATTTTTATTGTACTACCTGTCATTTGTTTGATTAAATACCTCAGTTAGTCATGGCTTATGACAAAATTGTGATGGCTTTATGATTTAACCGGTTTCTGATCATATTTCAAATTTTACTTGTTTATCAGCAGTAGCGTTTTTGGAGGCTTGAAATTCCTTTCTGTCTCCATAGTGTTAAAAGCATTGAACTCTAAAGATATACATTACAGTACACAGTTTTACTATTGTAAATTTCTCAATATATACATAAAGCCAACAATTTTCTGATAAAGAGAATTCTTTTTAATTCTTGTATAGTGTGGAAAGATAGAAACTGCAAAGATACTGACAAACTAAATACAGTAGTTAGGCATAGACCATTCTGAACAGTAATGACCAGCTGACTAGTAAACTTGGAAATAACAAATAAGCCTGGTCAATAGCATTATCTTGTAGGAATCGTGGCTGAAGAATACCTTGTAAGATAAACATATATAAATTAAAGTCTAAATAACACACACACACACGCACATATATATATATAACCTTAGCATAAGTAGAAACAAATGGATTTTCAATCTGCTGTTCTTAATGTGTTGCAGTAATCAATGTTTTTATTCTAAATAATTATAAAAATATTACCGTATGTGTGTGTGTATATATATATATATATATATATATATATATATATATAGTGCCGACTTGAATTAAACAGGAACAGTCTGAATATCACAATTCAGTTTGTAAAATGTGTTATTTCTAAAGTTATATATTTGTATTTTATACCTAATTTTACAGGTGTTTTTTTTTCTTTTTTCCAAACGGTTTTAAGTGTTTTATATATGATAAGATTTTTTGTATTGAATTTGAAAATATTTTCCTTTTAAACAGCTATAAGTTTGTAAAATGTCCTATTTGTAAAGTTATATATATATATATATAGGTATGTTGTACTTAAATAATTTTTTTAGCAGTTTTAAGCACAATATACATTGTAAGGCATTTAGTTTTAAATTTGTACTTATTTTCCTTTTAAATAATTATAAGCATGAAATATATCTTAAAGCTATTTTATTTATTTTTTTTGAAAATTAGCCTTTTCACAAATTTTTGAATTTTTTGCCATTGTACTTTGTATATAGTGTAATTAATTAGTCTTTTATCGATAATTGTTTCACATTTTTTTTTTTTTTAGTTTTAAGTTACAGATTTTATAGTAAAAATCAAAACCAAATTAAGTAAATCAACTAACCTTGTTTGGATAACAATGTAGAGTGTTAAGATTAATAATGTGAAATTACCTCCTCAGTTATCTAATGAAGCTGCTGCCCACCAAAAAAAAAATAAGCCTGTCCCTACGTAGACCATTTAAAGTCACTTCGCACAGTTGATTGGTTGTTACAAACATTCAATCTGGTGTGCAGATGTGGTCTAGGTTCCTTCAATGTACTATAAAAGCCATAGTCTCTGTTAGCATTTGATTGTAGAGTGGGGATTGTGACTTGATCTCCCCTGATTGTGTCGACTTGTTAATTGAGTGTATGATGTTGAAAAACCTGAAACTCCCTGATGAACCAAGTCAATTTACATCAGTGATGATTGCTGCTGGTGTATACATGTTAGCATTGTTCTTGTATATATACACATGTTTTTATAAGCAAGTACATGGATGGAGAAAGGTGAGTATGCACAGAGATAAGAATTTTGTGTGTATATGTAGAAAAGTTTGTATATACAGGCAGGAGTGTTTATATGTAGACAGATATATACGTGTATGTGTTGGTATGTGTGTAAACATGTAAATATATGTATATTTTCTGAGTATATGTGAGGTTTACTAGTATACTTACAGAAATATGTGTTAGTATTATTCATATGTGTATAAGTCGGGTTTTCATAAATATTTGAGTGCAAACCCAATAGTTAGATGTGGATATGGATGGATGTGTGTATGTATAGGTAGGTGCATGCATAGACACATTGTATGTACATATGTATGAGGATATACCTGTGTATGCAGAATTGTGTGTGTATATACGCATGTAAATATATGTGTATTTTCTGTATATATGTGAGGTTTGTTACTATACTTGCATAAATATGTATTACTATTATTTATACGTGTATAAGTTCAGTCTTCATAAATATGTATGTGAGCGTGCGAACACAATATATAATAGGTGTGCACACAGACGCATTTGTATGGACATATGTGTATGTGGATATAACTGTATATGCATGGGTGTGTTCATATATCGGGTTATATGTGTATACGTAATCATGTGTTAGTGAGTGGGCATGTAATGTTTTATGGTCACTACCTCGGCCAAATGAAATTTCCTCATATTACTTGATCATCATTTAATTTTAAATATAGATGTTTACTATGGGAAAATATTTATATCGAATGAAACACATATGTGGTCTGAAGAAATGAGCTAATTTAGTTCATAGAAATTAATTATAATTTATAACCACTCTAAATGATGTGTTGAGTTTTCCTTATCTATCTATATATATATATATATAAAATAGTCTAATAGATTTGAATTTAAGTTCACTTGGTGTTCATGGGAATTAAATCTTATAATTCAAATCTATTAAATTGTCAGTTTGAAATATGCACTTGATTGCATAATGCATGAAACTCTGTTGTACCATAGGCGTAGGATAATATGTGTATTTATTAATATATCTACAATACAGCTCTGTTCATACATTGAGCACTGTTTTATTAACACCTGAATAAAAAAAAAATATATATATATATATATATATACTACCGGCTTTAATTATTAAGCCATCCCAGTGTTTTCAAGAAATGATGTATTTCATACTATTTTTTAGTATTTATTGTGAAATGAATAATTGTAAATAGAATGGTTCTTTTGTTAATATTGTGCAATAACATATGCATCAAATAAATTTATAAGTATTTAATACTTGCCTATATGACAGAATGAAGAAAATTTAGGGTGATTCGGATAAGTTCATCTTCGCTTCTTTGTCTTGTAAAATTTTGCAAAGAAATAATAGCAGAAGAACCATTCTATTTTCATTTGGCAATAAATACTAAAGATAGTATGAAATACATAAGTTCTTTTAAAAAGACCGAGGTGACCTAATAATTATGGCCGATAGTGTGTGTGTCTAAACATCAGATTTTGGCTTTGATTTCAGGTGAAAATGAAAACAAAAATTGTCCGGCATTTGGATATTTTTGTTATTGTGCTGGTTCTAAGCTTTTGGCTCACATGAGCCATCTTCAGAGAGGTTACAGGAAAATTAATATAAAGAAATCCCCCATCAAGGATGATATAATCTTGTGTTGACATAAAACATTGCTATGTGATGATAACAGTCACTGAATTGGGGATGCAGTTCGTAAATTTGTAATGTGACATCATAATGGCACACTGCATGAGACTGAAATGTTAACAGAACGATGTCTAAATGCAGTGTAATGTGTTGTGACCAGTTTGAAATGTGATTTTATTAAGTGTGAGTTGCTTTGATTTAATATAGATGGCCTTCAATATCTGAAGGTTCTTTTCACTGTATGTGTGAGTATTATTGTGTTATCAACTAAAATCTGTCTAATATTACCTACATGGCTATGTTTTTCAAAGAAATGTTGTTTAATTGAACTATGATCAGAAAGGTAGCAGATAAGTCTACGAGAGAGCATGGTTGTAGTAAAACCAATATATGTAGTGGGTTTATTATTAGTACCAGAAATAATCTAATACAATCTCTGAACAGGCATGTAAATTGATACACTACATTGATTTTCTGTAGAGGATTTAGTTGTGTGGTTGTAGGGTTATTAGAGACTATATATATATATATATATATATATATATATATATATATATATATATATAATGAATTATTTTGAACATTATTTCTACCGATACTTGTATTTAAGTAGATATTCTGTTTTTAATTAAACAGTATTTACATAGGGGAAGCTACCATTTGATCTGGTACTGTCTTAACCACTCAACCATGAATAGCCTCTTGATCAGACAAGGTTTTTATCATGCTTATATAACACAATTTTCGATCTACCGTAAACAAACCATATCTGCTCTGAAATGTATTGTAAATGTCAACAAATGTAAACATGTTACGGAAATTAACGAATTTTAACGAAACTTGTTTATAAGCAACCGACAATTTGTAATGAATTATTTTGGTTAAAATAATGTTCAAAATAATTCATTACATTTATATATATATATATATATTCTAAACATATACTGTTAAATATAAGAGACAATGAATGTCTATTATGTTTAATATCGCTCTAAACATCGTATGATGGCTTTAATTTAAGTTGAAAATAAAGACAAGAATTCTCCAACATTTGGATAACTTTTATTAATTTGGTTCTAAGCTTTTGGTCTACATGAGCCATCTTCAGAGAGGTTATTAAGCCGGTAACACAATAATATCCATCATCACCAATGATTGTATTTTCTGTTGACATAAAACTCCCATAGGCAACGGCAATAGTTACCAAAAATAACAAACGCAGCTCGCAAATTTGCAATGCGGTTCTATGATGTCACACCGCGTGATAGTGTGAAATGACAACAGAACCATGTATTCAAATGCAATGTAATGTGTTATGGCCTCCAATATCTGAAGGTTTTTTTACTGTGTGTATGAGTGAGGATTATTGTATTATTGACTAAAATATGTCTGATATTACCTACATTAATAAAATCACGTTTAAATCTGGCCATAACACATTACATTGCATTGAATACATGGTTCTGTTGTCATATCACGCGGTATGATGTCCTAGAACCGCATTGCAAGTTTGTGAACTGCATTTGTTATTTTTGATAACTAGCCGAGTTTTATGCCAACACAAAATCGTCGGTGATGGTGGATGTTATTGTGTTACTGTCTTGATAACCTCTCTGTAGATGGCTAATTTGAGCCGAAAGCTTAGAAGCAAATTAATAAAAAATTATCCAAATGTTGGAGAATTCTTGTCTTTATTTTCAACTGAAATTAAAGCCAAAATACGACATTTAGAATGGCTCATTATTAAACATAATAGACATTCATTGTCTCTTATATTTAATAGTATATGTTTAGAAAATTATTTGCTGCCTCAATACACAAAATATATATATATATATATATATATATATATAGTCATCCGCAGACAGATCTGTTTTTCTGTATCACAGCTCATCAGTACGGTTAGACATCTGATTGCTTTTTACCCAGGATTGAAACCCGACCGAATTGGCGTATGTAATTTTCAAATAAAGTTCTGAAAATTGCATATATTGTACGGCCATTTCTGTGAGGAAAAACCTTGCTTCATCAAAAAATTAATTCTTATCAATATGAATTTTGTTGCTGAAGAAGCAAGGTTTTTCCTTGCTTAAATGGCTGTACAACGTATGTGATTTTCGAAGTTATATTTTAAAATATACATATTTGGCTCTGTAAATAAATAATACTACTTACACCAAGCCTGCTACTAGAATAATTTTTAACTGTTTCAGTGTTTTCTTACATGCCATTTCCATTTTGGATTTTTATATATATAATTAGCTCATTCTGTGTCAACAAATTTTGGTGGGGCAAATACCATGTCCAACACGGATTTTTTTCAAATTTTCTACACTTATAGATCTCCATGAAAGAAATTGAATGACACTTGTTACACATCTCAAGGTCAAGGGGTTCCTGAGATATGACTTCTTACTTTTTTTACGAAAATGTTGAAAAATGTGAATAGTGACCAACTTTAGAAGATGTTATCTCAGTTGCTTATGGACCTACAAAGTTCATTCATACATCATTCTAAAGTACTTGGATAGATCTACAATTTTATCTGGGGATGTTTTTAGAGGTCAAATTAAAAGTTGACCTTGATCTTGACCTTTGACCTGACTTATCTCAAAAAACGTTATTTTAATTCTTTTAAAAAATTTGACAAAAGATTTGTCTATCTTATGACAGTATATATTCCAAATTTCATGATGGGCATTATACTAGAACTGTTGCTACAAGCGTTTTATAGAACTGGGAAAATTCAAAATAGGGGAATGTAGTATCTGCTACTTTATATAAAAAGATTTTGATATTTCACAATATGGTCAAGTTGTATATCTTTGTAAAGCTATTTTAATGCTGATTAATATTCACATAAGGACCATGGTCATGAAATCAGTAAAAAAAATTTTTTCTGGTGATGAAACTGAATTTTCCTTTTTTTTTTTTTTTTTTTTTTTTTTTAATGCAACACAGACTTTGTTATGGAAAAAGTGATATAATAAAGAAAGAATTCTGAAAAGTGTTAAGGTTTAATTAAATTATAGCATAAAAAATTATGTGACCTCAATGGTGAACAAATTTTGGTTGATGTTTGATATTCTAAATCTACAAAAAAAAAGCAATTTCTGTTTATTGGTACTTTTTTTATGAAAAAAATTTAAAATTGAATGTTCTAAAAAAATTCTTGATATGTTGAGTGTTATGCAACTTCTGGTTGTGAAATCAAAATAATTTTTTTCTGGAGATCAAACTGCTTTTAGGATTCTGTTCATACTTTTTCTTATACAACACAGATTTTGATACGGAAAAAGGGAGGTAATAAAGAAAGAATTCTAAAAAGTGTGTGGAGATTTAATTAGGTTATAGTATCAAAAGAATAAATGACATTTGATGTTGATGGTAAACAGTTTCTTTGACTTTTGACATGATACACTATATGCACAAGAAATCAATCTGTGTTCATTAGGATACATTTCAAAATGGAAAATGTGTTTCACTGAAACTTTTTTTTATAATAATGAACTTTAATGTATTTATTTAGATTTTTCTTTCAAAATCTTACTTTCTAAAATATTTGATGCATTTTTCATCTCATTTTCTTTTTAAAGTTTATAAGTTCTTCCTGTTTCAGTTATTGGATCAACTGAGCTAAGAATATCAGAAAATTTCAAAATTGATATATTTGGATATGATGGATAATAGAAAGATGGGGAGGGTTCATTTTGGTTGTAAAAATGTCAGTTTCAGCTCTCCATTACCTGAATATGTTTCAAGTACACATCCTAACCATCAATTCCTATCATGAAGTGCTGTCATAAATCCATTAATGTCTTCGAACTCCATATTGTTTAGTTTTGTGATTCGAACTATCCTTCCTCTATTTTGTGTTGACCCTGTTTTTATTTCCACTTCTCTCTGAGAGACAGGAATGAAAGTATGTAATTTCTGTGTTCCTATAATAGTGGAGGAATTACTAAATCTATGTTCTAAGATGTTTGCCTCATTCATCCATTCTGCAGTTGAGGAATATAAGAAATGTATTCCGGAAATATTTTTTCTCACATAAAAATACAGCTGTTTTGGCGTCATGATTTGTTCATTATAGGGTCGCTGCAGGCTAGTTTTTGTTGCTAATTTTTTAACAGTGCCACTCTGCATTGATACCAAAATCAGATTTATGGTTGCACAAATTTATAAAGTTTTTAAAATTTTTATAGTGTGAAACAGCATCATCAGAGAAATATATCATTTTTTGGGACATCAAAATCAAGAATTTCTTTTAATTTTTCTATAAGTTTTCTTTGAAACAAATGGACAGCTACTGTGTCATGCTTGAGACAATCAGATATTATTACAAAATTAATATGCCCAAGGTCAATTCTATTTCTATAGTAGCAGATGAATGGATGCAATGTAGCTTGATCATTATTCCAGTGGAAGCCTTAAGCAGCATCTTGCAAAACAAATGAATAATTCTCAGCAAAATCTGCTATTGCTAAGACTTCACCAACCTTCAAAGAACCTTTTCTATCAGAACAAAATTTTGATTGTGCTTTGGCAATGAAATTATGCTTCTTCAATGTTTAAATCTGTTGTTGAAGCAGTGTCAAAAGACTTAGCTGATGTAATTTTTTTTGACATTGTGTGCAAATCTTCTTACCAGGGTTCAATTTGAATCGTCTGTTATTATCAGCACATTCCTGTGATATTTTCCTTAAATCTTTTCTGACTTTCTATACATTGCAAACTTAGACTGATGAGAAGGTAACATTTTTTCGCTTTACCCTAAACTGAGTTTTATTACCCTTTAGCATGGACAGTATACATTAGTTTGAGAAAAGGGTTTTGAAGTTGAATGGTGGTAGTAGTAGTAGTATGCAACTACCTGGCCGATTGCCAGGGAATATACACAATATACACAATTGTGAAAGAAAGAAACTTGCGCCTAGAAAAATAAGTGGACTGACGTCTGAAGTGTTGTAAAATAACGTCTTTATATACAGAATATACACAATAGTCTCTTGGATAATTCCCAATCCCTGCTTCTATCAAACTGGTAGCAGAACGGAAGTTTAAGTAAATCAAATTATTCTCCTAAGCAATAACGAGAAATCTGGTTGGCCGCAGCTCGCTGCTCCAAACAGAGTTCTAAGTTCATTATAAGTCTAGTCAGCTTGATTCTTGTTTTCCGGAATGTCATGGAAATTGCCAAAGTGCTGGGTTACTCTCTTCATATGGCAATTTCAAACTTTGTCTGCAAAGTTTCTTCGTGTCCGTCTCTTAACTCTGGTTGGTTGATTGGCGACAGGCTTCTCTACGGTCGGCACCCAATGGCATCTCTCTGTCTCTTTACTTCTTCAGCTGGGAACTGTTTTTGGCAGGTGGCAATTTTCTATGGTTGGCATCCAATTGTGTGGCAATTACATCTCTGGACCAGAAACCAGAAACTCAAACTCTCTGCCATTCGAAACTTTGTCTGTAAATTCTCTTCTTGTCTGTCTTTAACTCTGGTTAGCTGGCATCAGGCCTCTCTATGGTTGGCGCCTATCTTCGTCGTTACATCTCTAGGCCGGGAGCTGGAACTGAACTGAACTGCCTCGAATCGCTGCTGGAACTCCTACTTCAACGGGAACTCAAACTCAACTTTGTCTGCAAAATCACTTCTCGTCGGTCTTTAACTCTGGTTGGCCAGCATCACTCCTCTCTACAGTTGGCACCCAACAACATAGCGCCTATCTTCGTCATTACATCTCTGGGCCAGTAACTGTGAACTGCCACTGGAACTCCTACTTCAATGGGAACTTGAACTCAACTGATTTTAGTCCCTTGGGACCCTGTATTTATGCCCATGGCATGGTATAGGGACGACGGTCGCTGGGTGTTTAACCCCTCATCTCGACAATCAATAGAATGCCAAGGTTGGCTGCTACTCATTGTTGCCTCTGGTTTAACCAATGGGATTAATCTTCTTTCTATGACGTCAACTGTTAATCGTCTCCCCCTCTCGGTGCTTGTTTGCAGGACCAATGGAATTGTTCTCAGTCTTAAGATGTCATCTTCCCATACCCCTTTTCTGGGCTGGACTTAACTGGCGAATTTTCTTTCTCAGAATTTTTGTTCTCACGAAACAATTTCGGGGATTTTTTTCTTAAACAATCGCTATTAACCTTTTTGAACTGGCTTCGCCCAAAACAAGTTGACAAGGGTCCATTGACATTGTTACTTAGATAAGAAGTTTTTCATACCTGTGTTAATATCCATTTCTGAGTCACTGATATTTTCAAGCGACGGAAAACACCTTCACTATCCGCTCCATCCCAATGTCAAGTAAAAAGGTCTCTTTATATTAGTTCAACTCGGAATCAGACACCTGTTATCTTAATTCTTTTTGCAATTCATGCTAGCAGGACAATTGGATACAATAATAAAAGCAAAATTTCTTTTTCGACTATTTCTAATGCCCAGCAAAAAAAATAACAATTGAATCTATCTCTTTTAGGTTTAGAATGACAATTGTTAGCCTTCATGAGTGAGCTGAAACCGACGTCCATTGTTCGTGGCACTTTATGACCTTAAATAAATCGATTTCTCTATTCTTCCTATTCCCTCTCTCTCTTTTTCCGGTTTGAAATAACAACAGGGAAATACCATTTGTTATCTTTTGTTTTCTGTTCCTTCGCTCCTATTCAGAGAATAAAGAAAAATGTCTTTTAGTATGTTTTCCTCTGACTTATAATAGTAGTTAGAAGATTTTCCAGTTATAGTTAATAATTGATTAATAAAATTAGCTACCTCCATTTTCTTTCACTCATATTCGGAGAATAAAGAAAATTTGTTTTAGTACGTTTTCTTCTGATCTATAATAGTAATAGATTTTCCAGTTACAGTTAATGATTAATTAATAAAATTAATTACCTCCGATACACACCAAAATATTGTTATAGTAGTAGTAAAAAGAATGAATATTCTGAATAGTATAAAAGTAAAAAGCCCAGAATTTACTTAAATTATGAAAATTGCTTTTTTCGTGGATTTAGAATACAATATCAAACATCAACCAAAACTTATTCACCATAGAGGTCACATATTTTTTTATGCTATAATTTAATTAAACCTTAACACTTTTCAGAATTCTTTCTTTATTATATCACTTTTTCCATAACAAAATCTGTGTTGCATTTAAAAAAAAAAATCAGTTTCATCACCAGAAAAAATTTTTTTTACTGATTTCATGACCATGGTCCTTATGTGAATATTAATCAGCATTAAAATAGCTTTACAAAGACATACAACTTGACCATATTGTGAAATATCAAAATCTTTTTATATAAAGTAGCAGATACTACATTCCCCCATTTTGAATTTTCCCAGTTCTATAAAACGCTTGTAGCAACAGTTCTAGTGGAATGCCCATCATGAAATTTGGAATATATACTGTCATAAGATAGACAAATCTTTTGTCAAATTTTTTAAAAGAATTAAAATAACGTTTTTTGAGATAAGTCAGGTCAAAGGTCAAGATCAAGGTCAACTTTTAATTTGACCTCTAAAAACATCCCCAGATAAAATTGTAGATCTATCCAAGTACTTTAGAATGATGTATGAATGAACTTTGTAGGTCCATAAGCAACTGAGATAACATCTTCTAAAGTTGGTCACTATTCACATTTTTCAACATTTTCGTAAAAAAAGTAAGAGGTCATATCTCAGGAACCCCTTGACCTTGAAATGTGTTCCAGGTGCCATTCAATTCCTTTCATGGAGATCTATAAGTGTACCAAACTTTTAAAAAAATCTGTGTTGGCGATTGTCTAATCCCTTCTTGATTTGACACGGAATGAGCCATATAGATATATATATATAATCATTTCTCCCCAAGCAAGGCAGACCTGCCACTGGTGTGCAGGGGGTTATATAAGAGGTGAGTGATGAGAAAGAAGAACAAGTTACGTGGGTGTAAGAGAAGGATGAGAACACTGGTGTGAAGAGAGATGCATGAGAGTGGAGTAGAAAGGAAGAACATGATACAAGGCTTGTCAGGGAAAGGATGCAAGTCAAGGAGATATGAGATAGTAATTGACTTTACATTTAAATTCTTGGATATTGTAGCTGTCAGGGTAGCAAGTATATGGAAGGGAATTCCACAGGTCAGAAGTGCGAGCAAAGAAGCTGATTGAATAGAATTTGTGATTACATTTCATTGGTTTTACTGTAAAAGGGTGAGACCTAACCTCTTGTGTAGTAGCTCGATTAAATTCATTCATAGGGGACACCAGCGAGCTAATCTCATTGGAGAAAGTGACTGGAGTTGAAGTACCAGGTCAGGATCAGTTACATTGCAGATTCTCCGTTGGATTTTGTCAAGAAATTCCAGATGTAACAGCAGTAATCAAATCACCGGTAGATGGTAGATTTATATATAAGTAAGATGCATTCAGATGAGAAAAAATTGCTGGCTCTGCACAATGAACCAACCTTCCTATCAGCTGATTTAGCTATTGATTCAATGTAGTCATTTCACTTGACTTCGGCTGCTAGACTTAGGCCGAGGAGGTGCAGTGTTTTGCTTTCATCGAGACTAGCCTGATCCACTCTGATGGTGGGTAGGAGCAGTTGTCTATGGTGTTTAATATAAAATAGTAGCTTCGTTTTGGAAGCATTAAAATTTGCAAGCCATTTCTTATCCCAGTTTATAAATTGGAAGTCCTTTTCATGATCAGCAATGGTTTTCTTATCAAGGAGAGATTAAATGGTTGTTATCAGTATAGATGCCTACTTAGGATCTGATCACATTAGGAAGATCGTTGATGAAGATCAGAAAAAGCATGGGACCTAGAATAGAGCCTTGAGAGGCACCCACGTTTGTATGATAGTATCTGGAACATGCCCATTCCATATTACCCTCATTACACGATTTGCAAGGAAAGACTGGATTAGGTCAAACAATGGTCCAGTTATACCGTAGCCCTGTAGCTTGCATAAAAAGCCAGCATGCCAGACTCTGTCAAATGCTTTGGAAATATATAGGGTAACAGCTCAAGCTTCACCGTTCTTAATGAGAGCCTGGTATATATACTCTGTGATGGTTGTTAACATATAAGCAGTAGACCTGGTGAAGTGGAAATCATACTTTATCAGAGAATAGGCCATGGGCCGTGATATGTTAAACCATTTCAGCTTTGATAATAGCCTCAAGCACTTTGCCAAAAATCAGTAGCAGGCTGATAGGGTGATAATTAGAGAGGTCTGACGGTTCTCCAGAATTCTTAAATATAATAATTACAGATGAGGTCTTCCAGCACGCAGGGAAGCGAGAGGTAGTAGTTGTAGAGTTCGGAGAGGACAGAGCAGAGGCCAGGGGCACATTTCAGGACAATGATTGGGATTCCATTGCTTTCGCTCGCCTTATGGTGTGGGGGGGTGTCAAGCTTGGAAACTATGTTAAAGACAAGCGAGGGAGTAATGTGATTGTCATTCAGTTGAGCCTCAGTTTTAGGTGTGAAGTCGGTTGCGGATACCTCAGACGAATCAAATGTCAAGTTGGTGGAGAATCTGCGAGCATGTGGGGACCTCAAATTCATTGATTAAAGCAGAAATAAAGAACTTGTTATTTGACACGTTTTTACAGAGCTGCCAGTAGCCTTTGGAGCCAAACCTGCGGGATGCTATACTCTGTTTCATTCTTTCGGCAAACAACAGCTTAGCATCATTTAGGATCCTCATGCACTGATTACGAGCAGAGGCAAAATGGTGCCTATTATGGTCAGACGTGTGGCTCTTATTAAACCGAAAGAAGTGATTCCTATAGGCAATAACAACCGAGCAAGCAGAGCAGAGAACCAGGGGAACAATTGGTGTTTAAATCCTAACTTCCTGGTTGGGATGAAACCATCGATGCTATCTTTAACCCAAGAGGAGTCGCAGTCTTCAATGGTAAGACAAAAAAGTTTGTTCCAAGGGCGTTACACAGGAAATCGCAGAACGACTCCCAGTCTGCTCTTTGGTAGCAGTATGATCTGCTGGTCTGGGGTTCCTGGGAGAAGGGGATGTGAAGGAGATATTAACAGAAACCACAGCATGATCACAGTTGCCAAGAAGGCAAAGCTGCTTGACATTGCAAAAGTCAGGAATAAAAGTGAAACAGAGATCTAGCAATGAGTCAGTTCCATTAGTGTTATTAATGGGGAAATCAACTACTTATGTAACAGAGTGATTGAAAAGTTCATGGTATGAACACCAGCATGATTTGTGAAAGTGTTTTTCAGCCACTTGGCGTGGTGGGCATTGAAGTCTTCAAACACAAATACATGGGGGAACGATTGAGAGGAATTGACCATATCTATATTTTTAGACATGTCTAGTATGGAGCAGATGAAGGGAAGTGGTAGAGAAAGAAAAGATAGCTAACAGAGCTTAGTAGAGAGAAACAGAGATACATGTAGGAATGATCTGGAGATTCAAGAGAAATCACCCTAGCCAAAGAGATGTTCGCTGACATAAACAGCATTTCAATGCATATAGACATTGGAGTCCTTCCGATAGAGGGGAAGGTAATCAAGGATATAGAAATCAGAGGAAGGAATAGAGGGTTTAAGGTTAGTTTCACAGAGGTGAGTTTACTTTGATGGAGGCTTCAATGTTGCAAAAGTTGGTACGGATACCACAGACATTTGATAATGAGATGTTAATAGGCTTTTGTGATTTTTGTTTAGCTGGTTTAGTTTTAATTTTTACTTTGTATGATGTCATAATTTGGGATATTTTTGGTAAGGAAAGGCCTGGAGTATTAGTATCAGTCGATCCTCAAATGCAACGTGCTGGAAGGAAACTAGCGCAGACAGCAGCATAACGTGGTCTCAAGGTTGCCCACCGGAAACACTTGTAGAGTCACCTATCCATGCGCGACATGGTGCTACAAGTTACCCTGATATTATTCAACTGTTGATCAGAGCAGCCTCTCAAGACGCCATGTAGAAGTTCAGGCTCATAACTACCAATCAGAAGCAGCAACCAGGAAACTGCCTACTTGGTACCTTCAGAATGAAAAGACGTCTCCACCATCCACACACGTTTCAAAAAGCTTACGACAGCACTGCTATTAAGACCTGAGGACAGGAAAGAAACTGGGAACCTTTTCCTAAACAGGAAACAAGTTATATATAATCTCTACTCTGTATCAAGCACTCTTAATAAAAGTAAATGCTTGAACAGTGAGTTTTAATCTACGTGTTCTTTCACATTTTTTATAATATTAAGATTCCGCCTTAATAAAGCACTATCTACATTTATTTTTAGTTGCAACATCAACAGTCGAAAAAAATTTCGGAATCTCTCTCAAAAACATCCCCAATCCAAATAAATGAGAATATTTCGTGAAACTTTGCCATAAAACCCGAGTATGATGGAAAGCGTATTTCTTCCTTCATAATTATAAGATTCCTAAAGAACCTGAACCTTATGGATTCAAAAAATAGAAACTGCACCAGTAATTGAAAAACTATCTAGTTTTGAAAATAATTTATTTGAAATAATCAACAACCTTTCTTTTAACAAAAGGAAGAATAATTTCCAAAAACACCTTGACCATGTTGTTTCAAACAAAAACATCAGACAGAGTGTTTGTTAAGTCTGACAAAACAACTAACTTCTATAAAATTAGTACTACGGGTTACAGGAGTTCAATAAAAAACGATTTAACAAAATATTATAAAAAGGCAAATAATAGCTCAGTTTAGTTAAAAAGATAAATACTACGAGCAAAACTATTCCTGAAAAACTCAAAATTAGTGAAAAAAAAATGAGTAGATTTTGTACTGAGGGAGCTTACATTACTTTAAAAGTTCACAAACCTAATTTTTAGACAAATCTGCCCACTAGAATCATTAACCCAACTAGTCCAGAAATCGGTAAAATCACTAAAATTATTCTAGAACAGATTAATAAGCAAATCAAACAGAACCTTGGATTACTACAGTGGACTAATACAAATGATGTCATAAATTGGTTTTGCAATATAAAGGATAAAACAACTGTTCCTTAATCCAATTTGACATAGTTGACTATTACCTGTCAATACCCAAAAAACGTTTCATTCTGGAACTGGAATTCACCACATATTATTTAAACTTAATTAAGGATGAATATAAGAATATTTAGCAGAACGGAAGTAATGAATTTTATTAATTGAATATTAATTATAATTAAAAAACATTTTTTTACAGAAGAAATTATTATTATAGATCGGAAGGAAACGTACTGAGAAGAATGTTCAATTCTGAGAATATAAGTGAAGGTAAAAGAAATGAAAAGTAACAAGTTTTTTTTTTTCAGTTATTCTAAACCTGAAAAAGAAAGAAAAGGAGAAAAAGAAAACGAGAAATAAATTCGTTTTTATTTGAGGTTAGATTAAATGCTAAAACAATAGACATTAGTAATCTAATATATAAAACAAACCAGATGTCCCTAGACAAGTGTTGAAGTGAGAAGCAAGTCCAAAACCGAAAGGAGATTTTACTTTTTACGATTGAACTCAAAGGCATTGTCTTGCTTGCGTGAATTGTAAAGAGAAATAGATAAATATCTAATTCAGAGTCGAAGGCTGGATTAGTGACTCAGCGAAGAGACATTTAGGCGTCGTATCTGAAATTAGGTGAATGAAAATTCCTTTGACTCAGTAGAATTGATAACAAAAATACCTGTCATTAAAGAAAGCTTTAAAATATCTGTGACCGAAAGTAGAGATATTGAGATCACATATGCGGAAATATTTATCTAGGTGACAATATAAACATTGACCACCTGTGGCCTGTCTGTCTGTCTGCTTCAAACTAAGAAAGAAAAATTTTAGTCATACAGGCTTTTATGACAAGTTCAAAGGTTAATAGTAATTGATGAAAAATGATTAGAACTCAAAATTATTTTGTGAGAAAGAAAATTCGCCGGTTAAGTCCAGCCCAAAAAGGGGTATAGGAAAATGACATCATAAGACAGGGAGGTGTCTCATTGGTCCCGCGAACCAGAAAGGGGGAGATGACCGGCAATTGACGTCATGGAAATAAGGCTAATCCCATTGGAGGAACCGAAGGCAACAGCGAGCAGCAGCTACCTCAGCATTCTATCGGTTGCCGAAATGAGGGGTTAGACACCCAGCGTCCGTCAGCCCCACACCATGACATAGGCATAAATACAGGGTCCCAAAGCCCGAAAGAGCAGACTGATCCAGCCCGGAACAAGAAATCCACCTCGATTCTGACACCAAAGACGAACCGCAACAACCTACCCACAACCAGGCAGTTTCTGTAAAATTCCGGAGAGAAAGAACCAAAGTTGACTAGACTTGCTGCGAACTTAGAACTCCGTTCGGAGCAAAGTGCTGTGGCTAACTAGATTATTTGATCATTACTTGGAAGGATAGACATTTGAAATGTTATACTTTGAATTACTTAAGAGACTTCCGTTCCACTACCAGCTTGAAAGAAACAGGGATTGGGAAATATCCGAATGACCATTATACTATTATGAATTATTTTCTATATACAAAGACTTTCTTTTATAATAATCCAGACGTCAGTCCATATATCTTTGGTGCCATATTTCTTTTTTTTTCATCCAATTGTGTGCACGCTTTCCAGTTCGGTTTGGCTTGGCAAAGAGACAGCTTGTAGAAAACTCACGTGACTGCCTTGTGAACAATCAACACTACGTGGGGCAAGGGAGATCATCGCGAGCAGAGTCAACCTACGATCAGCTATCTGAATCGAAACCAACAACGACCGGTCCGGCTAAGTGGCACATGAATATGATATTATAATGGTCACCTAGACATTCGTTCTTATCCACAATCAAGAACAATGGCTAAAAATAATTCTGATAGCCAACTTGACATCACCATGGGTGCGTTAGACTCTGCGAGTGTTCCGATCTCAGTGGTCTATTTGCTGTATACAATCTCACCGCACACCATGATAGGGTTATATAGGGATGATGGACTTATGATAGTACAACATTCCACACAATTCAAAACCGATAAATTAAAAAAAATATTCCATAGAGAATTCAAGTTTAAATCTAAACGTAGTAAACTTCCTTGATGTGACACTAGACTTAGCAAATGATACTTATCAACCATACATACATAAAACCTAACGAATATTTATTATACATCCACCCAAAGTCTAATCACCCGACCAAGTATAATCAAACATATACCCTCCATAGAATATCGAATTAGTAAAAACTCTTCTAGTGAAGAAATATTTTATAAACATAAAAGGTTTTTATAATAATGCCCTAAAAATAGTGGCTACAAAAACCAGGATATCAAATACATAAAAGAATATAACAATAACAGAAAAAATAGAAATAGAAAAATCGTTTGATATACACCCTCTTTTAACCAAATGATTAGCACCAAGTTAAGGCTGAAGTTTCAATTTAATTAAGAAACATTTCCTAATAATAACACCCCAAGTAAAGTTTTTAATAAAAATGTCCTTAAATTAAATTATAGTTGTAAAAATAATCTAGAAAAACATTAAAAACCATAATAAAATCTTAAATCAGCACGTAAATCAAAGTAACAATAACTATCTGAATAATAAAGATAACAATAATAGAAACTTATGTAATTGTTGAAATCCTAACAATTGCCCACTGGTATCACGCTACCCCACCAGTCTCAAGCTTGCCTATATGTATGTTGCGTGCATTAACTGACCGTAAGTTAGTCGCACCCGTTCCGTCTCCAGGTGATCGAAGATGTCAAATGATCAGTCGAAATCCCTCTCTTCCCCTGCCACGTTGCGACTTCTGATCTCAGAGAAAGTTAAGGACTTGAGAAAAATGGGGTGGTCGTCTCCGTGTTGCATTCCTCGACAATTGAAAATTAAGAGACGGTTGGGTGCAAAATGCAGAAATAAAGGAAAAAGACAAAAAAAACCCCGATAAGACAGTAGCGAAGGCCAGTCTATGTGGGCTAATGATTATATTGTAATTCTTTGTACAGCAAAAGAGAAAGTAAAATAACAAAAAGTTATTGATAAAATGCAATCCAACTTTTTCCAGAGTCCACAAATTATTTGCAGCGAATATCTATTTGTTGTTAGAGGCAATACAGTCTTTCTTCTCCCCTTCCCTTGGGTTGTGCTTAGAACGGTAGACGTGTCTACTAGCATGGAGAGAATTTTCCACGTCTTCGCTCCAACGCGTCTCGAGCGGGTCTGTTCTTCTGACGTCTCTGACTTTTTCAAATCCGTTGCCTTTTTGTTGAAACGTTTTCAATATGGCGTGGGGTGGTAAGTGATCGGTATGTTTTTCCATAAAAGTCTAATGTCAGTCTCGTGTATCAATCAACCGCTTATGAATTCGAGCTGATGTCTGCAGATCTGGAAGTTTGGAGACAAGATTCTGTTGGCTTTGTACATTCACCTGTCAGTGCCAATTACAATTCCACCCTTACGTGGGTGGTCTTTTTTTCAGAATCGACCGATAATTCCGTTTTCAGTCAATCCTTTTTCTCTTTCTCCAAACAAGGAAGAAAATAACACACTCCATTTGCAAGGTTAGCTTAGAATCTGATCACTGTTCAATTATTATCATATCGGTTGATGTAATTTCGTGAATGCTTTGTGTTTCTTCTTCTATTTCTTTGACACTCCAGCGCTCATTTTTTTTCTTCCTCTCTTTCATAGCTCTTCCTAGGAAAACGAAAAGTATCTATTCCGAGGTTCGAATTCAGGCTCCGTCGATACTTGGTTTAATGTGTGTGCATAAGGAACACTTACAGTGTTACCCGGGAAATAGGTGTCTAACAAATTCTATTGTGTATCAATGTAATATATCATCAAATGATATCCCAACTATTAAAAAGTTCACATTGGATCTACTAAGAACACTTTTAAACAGTGTTTGGTATTTGCATTTAAATTCCTTCAAAAACAACACCTATGACACTTTCATTTAAGTGTCAAAAAGTTGACTGGCGAAATTAATTGAATGAAAATTAATTAAGTGATAATTAAATCATGATAATAATTATTTTATTAAACCATTATAGAAATAAGTTCATTCTAGGTATCCAGTATTTTTAAGAGCCAGTTGTAGTAAACCGAAGTCATTAAGTATAAAGATATCAAGACCCGAGCGGAAAAAGCAGACCTATAAACTGTCACTCAAACAAAACACTCTTCAGGTGTGACGACCTGTCAAAAATTACTTCAATTTCAAAATATAAACATATTTTGAGCGTGGCAAACATGTTAGGTCGCTTCACCCGGGATTGAGTGCAAGTATGGCACAAGGTAATAAATCATTGATCAACCAACCTCAGGGCCTGCTTCTTGTTAGCCTACCCCGATGACTGCGACTAATTGGCTGATTATCTACACCAATCAGATGCAACCCGGAGGGGGGGTTGTTATGACGATAGCCATTGGCCGGTAATCCCTATTGGCTGACCAATAAGGAGCTAATTATTTGGAATTCAGACCCATAAATAGAGAACACCCAGGGCAAAAAAAATCGAGTCTGTTCATTCTTCGCTGCCCTGAACCGAATCCGTTGCCACTGCATACTCCACCATTGACACTGCCTAATTGTAGTTAAGATTTCTTCGAGCTAAGGAAACTTTTTCAACTACATTCACCCCTCACTTCGTGGTGTTTGTTTTACCTTGATAAAAATTATTGTATACCTGTGTAAATAAACGTTTGTTACTGTTTATAACAAACGCTTTTCGTCATTTCTTTGATGGTGTGGCAACTATTCTTCTTCTCCGACGCCAAATTCAACACTCCATCGGCTGAATTGTATCCATCCCCCTACCTTTCGCGGATCTTAAGAAGCAACTTCGGCGTGGAAGGAATCAGAGAACAACCAGTCTGGAACGTAGTAATAACGAAACCATCGGCCAACCCGGTATCGTGAAAATATAGTACCACAGACTTACCGAAAGCAAACATCTCTTTCTGCATATTTTTAGAAGTTAAAAGATACAAACAAAACTGCCAAAGTAAAATAGAAAATTCTGGAAAAAACAAAAAAGATTCTGTAAGTCGTTCTACGCCATCTGGCTTTTAAGGTTCCCTAAAAATGGGGTACTACTGAACCGTAGAGATGAATTGACTGTTTTATGTAAACATCGAAAATATTTTTCGTTAAGATTTAATCAATTACAATGTTTCATTAATAACATTGTCCTCCAAATTTAACTTAAAAATTAACATTTTCTTTACAAAAAATAAATAGCCACAAATACTTGTTTGTTTTTCTTAACTACAATATACTTTAGTGTACTATAATTATTTAATTTTAATTCAAGCCTAAACATTCCAACCCCTTTACTCATAAAGTAGCACAAAATCTAATTTCATTTTTAAAAAAATTAATTAATTGCTATGTTGCATTTATAACTTAGGCTCAAATATAACTTAAAAATTAAGAGTTATTTTACTAAAATAAATGACCCACACAATACTTAATAGGTTTTCTAAACTATAATATATCTTTAAAATACTAGAGAAAACTGTTAACATAAAAAGGCATAATAAAGAAAACCATTAACATCAATAATTGCAATATGAACTCTGGTAAAAATGGAATATTAGGTTTATAAGTATCAGAAATTCAGTTGTTCTTGTCTTTAAGGACACATGGCTCAGTGAATATAGACGTTGGTTACTTCCAGTACCTTGACCCAAAGAATTGTATACTATAGTATACCATAATAATTAATCCTTGATTTTAAACTAAACATTTCAGCCCTTTGACTCATGAGGTAGTGCAAAATCTAATTTAAAAAAACCCTAAAATCCAACCTTCTGCTAGAAATTATTGTCCACCCATTTAAATAATGTATGGTCCCACAATGTATCTTACCCTTATCTAATTTTCTTTTAGAATTTGAAAAGAATTACAATGTTTCTTTATAACTTATGCTTCAATACAAACTTAAAAATTATTTTACTAAAATAAATGACCCACACAATACTTACTTAGTTAGTTTCTTTAACTACAATATACTTTAGTATACCATAATTATTTAATCCTTATTCTAACTTAAAAATTCCAGCCGATTTACTCATGAGGTAGTAAAAATTCTAATTTTTAAAAAAACTTCAAATCCAACCTGCAGTTAAAAATAGTCTACCCAATTAAATAATCTATGGTTCCACAATGTATCTTATCCATACAAAATTAAAAAGTGACATGTCTAGATACCAGGCCACCCTGCTTCCTTTCACAACTCAAATCTTCAAACTCCATAGTTATCAATTCTCATTTTTGATTAAACAATATTGACACACCTAAAGCATTTTCTCAAATTATGACTCCTTAATTTTCTAAATAACCATGAATTCGTCTTATATTTCCAAATTAAATAATTTTTTAACATATCGCCAGAAAAAGAACACTTTTCTTCTGAAACAAAAAAACTTGTGTGGCGATTAAAGCTTTTATAAACCATTGTAATAACTAAATTAATATATATATATATATATATATATATATGTTCATTTGTAAACGAGCTATATTACACAACCCAGGTTTATACCATCTGGTATTTTCAGGCGATTTACAATAACTGATGTTACTGTTTATACTAATCGATAAACTCTTTCCAAAAAGCTCAGAACTAAACAAAATTTTCAATAGGAATTCAATAAAACTGAGTTATAGTTCTACTAGTAATTTAGAAAATTTAATAAAGAAAAAAATGCCAGGAATTTAAATAGCATCGTACAAAACAGGATCATTAATAATGAATGTAACTGAAGGGACAAAAATATATGCCCACTTCAAAGACTTTGTAATCCAAAAGAAGTCATTTACAAAGCAAAAGTACATGACTTAAATGGTCAAAACAAAACATATTTGGGATCAACCAAAGATACTTTTAAGACGAGAAGGTTTAATCACAGGTCTACATTTGAATTAGAAAACTTAATGATACAAAATTGGGTAGCCATGTGTGGAAATTGAAATTAGAATATGGAAAAGACACAGACATTACGTGGAGTATAGTGAAAACAGCCAAGCCTTAAAACAGTAGCAAAATATGTAGAATGTGCCACGAAGAAAAGGTAGCTATCATGTCATTCCCAAACAAAAATGTATTACTGAATGAAAGAACAAAAATTATGACCAAGTGTAGCCATACCAAAAAATACCTATTAGGATCATCCAACCATGAAAACGTTATAATTTCTTTTGAAAATTGCGCGTTCATAAAAAATCCTCATTACGTGACCGTTCGTAAAAAAAGTAAAATCAGTTATTGTACATCGGCTGAAGACACCAGATAGTAGAAAACTGGGTTGCGTAATATAACACGTTTACAAATGAAAAATATTCAGAAGTTCTACAATATAATTATATTGAACACTTATTAATACAACTGCGTACTCGTCTAATTTAATTATAACCAAAGACTAAGTAATTGAATAAATATATATGTTATATATACAGCCCGCACGCCTAGGGCGTGGCATGACTAATCCTTCCTGACCCTTAACCAATCCGCCCACATTATTTTGATCTCGGCCAACCAAAGTAGGATTGCTCGTTATCCCCTGACTATATTAGCCCTGTCACCCGAGGGGTCGAATATGTAGTTAAGGCTGGATTTACGCGATCTGCGATACGGAGTATAATCAGTAGACGAAGTCAACGCCACGGGCACCAGATATAACATGACTTATAATCCGGTGAGTCGAGTATATTATTAAGATATATATTCATATATCGATTATATACACAGATATAATAAGCAAGTCAAAGCTGGTGACACTCAATAATTGGCTGGTATTTCAAAAATATATACAGTAACATTGTTCTCTGAGTCGGGGTTTACTCAATTGTCTTTTAGCAGCACGTTAGTCTCAGCCCGACCGTCTTATTCAAAACATCGGATCCGCATATTTCTTTCTACTGACTCATTCAAATCACCGGCCCTAACTATAGTGGCATGCCAAATTCCGTTCGACCGCCTCGTTCAAATCAGTAGGCCTGAATAATTAATGTCGTCTTCCACTCTGGTTATGTAAATCTAGCACAAAACCGAGTTAGTAAAGGGTAGTCATGGTGGGGGTGGTGGTTAATTTTCCCCTCACTGTATACCTTTTACCAGCTCGAAATAAAAACAATATCAGTTATACATTTTGACTGAGTCGCTGAGCCATTCATTAATGAGACGGGATGAGCTCACTTTCTGTTATCACTTGCTTGTCCGTTTCTAACAGTTCAGTAGCCTAGGACAGGAAATTCTCACAGTTCAGTTTTGATTTAAGGTCAAACAGGATAACAATATTATGACTAGAATCGTTTTACCCGGATTCAATTAATTCATTTACTCTTCCCCACAGAAATAATTGTTTTCTCCAATTTTAGAGAAATCTCTTATCTTTAAAATTAATAAAAAATTACATTAATACCAGCCATTTGAAAAAGGGTTTATATATATATATATATATATATATATATATATATATATATATATATATATATATAACCCATTTTCCAGATGGTTGGTATTAATTTTCTTGAGAACCCTAAGATGAACAGCAGGGGCGCCTGACCAGATATGTGTTATATTTTCGTTAAAGTAAAAATTTCGATTGCACGTGATTTTGCACACGTTCCTTTTCCTTTTTAAAAGGCTGAGTTCTTTTCTTTCTTCTGCATTTTGTTTACCTGCTCTTGCGTTTACTACTACCCGCTCTTGCGTTTACTGCATGCTCTTGTGTTTTACTACTTACTGTTGCGTTTACTACTTGCCTTTGCCTTTGCTATTGGTTGTGAAATTAGTTCGGTAAAGCCTAGTAAAGAGGTTTTGTTCTGTCTTTAGTTTTACGCTAAAACACCACCACAATTTACCGAACTAATTCTCTATTTTCCTCATGGAGAAAATAATTCGCCTGGACAAATTTGATTTTTCCTTGGCAGACCCACAGGCCAGCAAGCTTTGGAGATTATGGTATCGTAACTTTAATTACTACCTCTCAACTATTGCTTCGTTAAACCCTGATAAACTCGAAGTTCTCTATTTAAACATCGGTCCCACTGTTGCTGACGTTATCGAGGGTTGTTCTGGCTTTGAACATGCTGTTGACTTACTGAAAGGTGTCTACGACAAGTCTCCAAGTGTTATTCATGCTAGACATCTGCTTTCTACACGTTTGCAACAAGAAAGCGAGTCTGTCGACCAATACCTTCAGGCCTTGAATCGACTTGCCGCTGACTGTTGCTTTAAAGACGTAACGGCCACCACTTACAGGGATGAATCTGTCCGTGATGCATTTATTCGTGGTCTTCGGTCCTCATTGATACGTGCTAGGCTCCTTGAAACTGACACTCTAACTCTCGCAGAAGCTACTCAATGTGCTAGGGCTTTAGAACAAGCTCACTTTCGCGCGGAATCGTATGCCACCCAGATTGGAGCAGCCGCCGTTACTTCTATTACTGGAACTAAAAATGTGTTGACCGATTCTGCCGAGGAGGCCACTGGTATTTCTAAAAATTCTGCTCTAACTGATTCTCCAATGAAGTGTGACTCTGTACTGTTCTCTGCTACCCTTCCTGTTCGTGGCAAGTGTTACAACTGTGGAGGGAGACGTCACTTTAAGGACGACCGCCGCCTCTGCCCTGCCCGCGATAAGGTATGTCGAAGCTGTGGTAAATTCGGGCATTTTTCTAAAGTTTGCCGTTCTACTCTACCGACACATTCACGTTCTTCTTCTGCTATCATAGGGGCCCGTGCTAAAGGTAGTGATAGTTGCCCTCCTATCACCGAAACTGTGGAGTTAAAAGGGAAAAAGTTAACTGCACTTATAGACACCGGCAGTTCTGATAATTTTATCAGTGCCCGTATTGTCAAAACAATGAGACTGCCCACTTTAAAACGGAATTCCGTAATTTCTATGGCATCATCCGCCGTTTCCCTTAAACTGTCTGAATATTGCACCGAGAACATTTTCTTCAATGGTTGCGAATATAAAGAGATTGACCTTACTGTGCTTCCTGACTCCTGTATGGACATTATACTCGGACTGCCGTTTTTGAAACTACACCGGGGTATTACTATTTCTTTTGGTGGATCTCAGGAAGTTTTAAAAATCTGCGCGCTAACCAGGATCAATTGTGCCCCTGTAAAATTGTTCCGAAACCTGACCCCTGATTGCAGACCCATTGCTACTAAATCCCGAAACTACCGTGCGGAGGATGCCCGATTTATTGAAAAAGAAATTCTTCAACTGCTTGAAGACGATGTCATTGAAACCAGCTAGTCACCGTGGCGTGCTCAAATTGTTGTGACTTCGTCGCCTAATAGAAAGAAACGATTGGTGGTTGATTTTTCCTAAACCATTAACCGTTTCACACTACTTGACGCGTACCCTTTGCCTCGGATTGAGGATCTCGTAAACCGAATTGCCCAGTATCATATTTTTAGTACGATTGATTTGTCTAAAGCTTACTACCAGATCGAAATTTGTCCCGAAGATCGGCCTTACACGGCTTTTCAAACTGGAAATCGTTTGTATCAATTCAAACGAATACCCATGGGTGTCACTAATGGGGTTTCTGCCTTTCAACGATTTATGAATTCCTTTATTTCTGAAAATAAGTTATCCGGAACTTTTTCTTACATTGATGACATTACTATTTGTGGTAAAACTCAAGAGGAGCATGACGCTAACTTGGAACGTTTCTTAAAGGCTGCCTCAACATACAACCACGAAATAAACCGAGAAAAATCAAAGTTTTCGCTTCGTTCTATCAATTTGCTTGGCTACCAAATCTGTGACGGAACTATTCAACCTGACCCTGAGCGTTTGAAACCTCTTTTGCAAATGCCTCCTCCTTCGGATTCAAATTCGTTAAAGAGGTGCCTTGGTATGTTTTCTTACTACGCGAAATGGATACCTAAGTATTCACACAAAATTCGTCCCCTGGTTGAAAATAAACAATTTCCCATGCCTCCTATAGTTGTGAATTCTTTCGAAAAACTTAAGAAAGACGTTGCCGAATCATCTGTAAAGGTTATCGACGACGAACTACCATTTACTATTGAAACCGATGCCTCAGAGAAAGCTATAGGAGTCACTCTCTTACAGGCTGATAGGCCTGTAGCATTCTTTTCCTGATCATTAAACCCATCTGAAATACGACTACACATAGTTGAAAAAGAGGCTTACGCGATAGTTGAATGTGTCCGAAAATGGAGGGACCTCCTTGTTGGGAAGCACTTTACTATCATAACAGACCAGCAAGCCGTATCTTTTATGTATAAGCCAGCTAACCGAGGAAAAATTAAAAATGATAAAATCATTCGGTGGAAAATGGAGCTTCTCCCGTTCTCGTACGATATAAAACACCGTCCCGGAAGGGAAAACACCGTTGCCGATGCTTTGTCGAGAGTGTGTGATGCTGCTGCTTCCTCCTTGGAGGAGCTAAGGACCATACACAGTTCATTAATACACCCCTGGTGTTCAACGTTTTTGGCACTTTATACGATCACAAAATATGCCATACTCAATTGATGAAGTTCGGCGCGTGACATCCGAGTGTACAACTTGTGCAAAAATAAAACCTCAATTTTCCAGCCCTACTAATAATACACTAATCCGCTCTACTGCTCCCTTTCAGCGCCTCTCCCTAGACTTCAAAGGGCCTGTCCCGGCATCATCGAAAGGATGTCGTTACCTATTTACTATCGTCGATGAGTACAGTCGATTTCCCTTTGCATTCCCGTGCCGTGATTGTTCTTCGCAAACCGCAATCAAGTGCCTGACGAATATTTTTTCTATTTTTGGACTCCCCCACTTTCATCCATTCTGATAGAGGAACGTCCTTCGTGTCCGAGGAGTTTAGAAATTTCCTGACGAGACTTGGGGTTGGGTGCAGTAACACCACTGCATACAACCCAAGAGGCAACGGTCAGTGCGAGCGTTATTTGGCACTCAATATTATTGGCCTTGGAATCTAAACGGTTACCCCTTAGTGCTTGGCAGGACGTTCTGCTCGATGTTTTAAATTCTATTCGTTCCCTACTATGCACTAGTACAAATGTGACACCCCACGAACGCTTGGTGGTGGAACTCCTCGAAGCCAACCCTACTCATGCAAGAACACGGCATGATGACGGCCGGGAGGATTCAGTGGCGCTAAGACATTTGGCTCGCTTTCCACGCTCTGATGAACATCAGGGTCCTGCTGAGAATACTCGACTCGACCTTGCAAATGCAGACCCGGCCCATTTGATTGAAACAAGTCCAGTTGACACTACACTTAATGCGGAGGAAATAGAGAATCAGCCTTCCCAAAGACCTGCCAGTCCTTCGAATAGTGAACTGCCCCCACGGCGGTCTAGCAGGATTCGTAGACCAGTCCAGCGACTGGACTTATAAATAAATAAAAATAATATATACACCTTGCAATCTCCCTTACTAGTGGGGGGAGATTGTTATATTTTCGTTAAAGTAAAAATTTCGATTGCACGTGATTTTGCACACGTTCCTTTTCCTTTTAAAAGGCTGAGTTCTTTTCTTTCTTCTGCATTTTGTTTACCTGCTCTTGCGTTTACTACTACCCGCTCTTGCGTTTACTGCATGCTCTTGTGTTTTACTACTTACTGTTGCGTTTACTACTTGCCTTTGCCTTTGCTATTGGCTGTGAAATTAGTTCGGTAAAGCCTAGTAAAGAGGTTTTGTTCTGTCTTTAGTTTTACGCTAAAACACCACCACAATATGACAATAGTATTCTATGCACGGTCGGATAGTTGATTTGTATTTGTGCAAGATAGATTCAGGCCGAAAAACTACTGGCCCGACACAGTGACCCAACCTTCCTAGCAGTGGATTTAGCTATTGATTCAATGTAATGGTTTCATTTGAGGTCGGAAGGTAGAGTAAGGTCGAGAGGGTGCAGTATATTGCTTTCAGGGAGACTCGCTTGCCCCATGCTTATTGGGGGCAGGAGACGTTGCCTGTGATGTTTGACAGATAGCAGTTTTGTTTTTGAAGCATTGAAATTTACAAGCCACTTCTTACCCCAAACCCTATCAAAAGCTTTGGAGGTATCCAGGGCAACAGCTCGAGCTTCACCGTACTTATCGTATATGTACTCCGTGATGGTCGTTAGCATATTGGCAGTAGAGCTAGCATAGTGGAATCCATACTGTCTGCCTGAGAAGAGTTTATGGGCAATAAGATGTTGAACTATCTCAGTATTGATAATAACCTCGAACACTTTTCCGAAAATTGGTAGGAGGCTGACAGGGTGATAATTGGATGAGTCCGAGGGTTCCCCTGAGTTCTTAAATACAGGAACCACAGAGAAGGCTTCCATCAGGCAGGAAAGTAGGAAGCAGAAAGGCAGTAATTATAAAGTTTAGAGAGGACAGAGGAGAGTTCAGGGGTACATTTCTTCAGGACAATGACCGGGATTCCATCATCTCCGCTCGCACTTATGGGGGTCAAGTTTTGATATTATCTTAGATACTTTAGATGGGGTTATGTAAACATGTTTCAGTTGAGCCTCAGTTCTAGAGGGAAGTCAGGTGCGGATGCTCGAGACAAGTCAAATGTAGAGTTTGATGAGAATCTGCGAGCAAAGCACTCGGCCTTGTCCACAGATGACGTGAGGACCGCGAATTTATTGATTAAGGGAGGGATGGAGGATTTGCTGTTGTTCAGCACACGTTTGCAGAACCGTCAATAGTCATTGGAGCCGAATTTGCGGGCAGCTATGCGCTGCCTCATTCTCTCCGCAAATAACAGTTTAGTGTCGTTCAGGATCCTCATACACTCATTATGAGCAGAAGCAAATATGGCTAAGAAATAGTCGGAAGTATTGGTTCCTGTGGGCAATGTCGGCCGAACACGCAGGAGAGAACCGGGTGGGGGGGGGGGATGAGGTTTGGAGCGGATCTTCCTGATCGGTATGAAGGCTACGCAAGAGTTAGAGCTCCTAATTACCAGTCGGAAGCCGCAACCAGAAAACTGACATCCCTCTACCCTCACAATGAAGAGACGTTGATACCGACCACGAACGTTGGAGGAAAGTCGCGGAAGCACCAATACTGAAGTCTGAGGAGAGGAAGAAAGCCGGAAGCTACTCCCTGAAGAGGGCACAAGGGATAAGCCTCTACACATGTTCAATATGTGGGAGGAGTGTGAACCGGGCGATAGTAGGGGCTATCTACTCCAATTAAAATAAATAAATAAAAAGTTTTAAAAGTTCAACTGAATGCAACAGAAATTTCTAACAACTTAAGAAAAAAAAACAAAAAAAAAACACGTGACGGCAAACGTCCAATTAAGCATAAGAGAGACAGGAAAGCCAACTGAAGGAAAATGTACATAAAGAAATGCAAAGATACTTGAAAATGACTTACATTTAAAGAATTCAAGCCTAAGTGAAATCTAGCACCAGTTCAGACGGGACACGGGCGAAAAGGTGACCTTTTTTGAGATGCGGAGAAAAATACTAAAATAAGAATAGTTGCACAGCCCACAAGTGAAACAGCTAGTAAAGTAAAAATGCTTTACGATTTCAGAGAATTTTAAACTTTTTCACAGAAACCATAATCGGACAGGGCTGGGGACAAGTCAACTTACTACCGACTACGCTATCTACATGTGTCACCCACTGGCAGGGAGGGGTAGCGATATTCATCCGGGTGAAGAAAGAAAGGAATTAAGTCCAACTGCCTGCAACCGAAACAAGTTAAGAAAAAAAAAAACTCATGTGACGGCAAACATTCAAATATATATATATATATATACACAGTAGCGAGCATAAAGATCAGAACGATGTTAAGAAAAAATGAAAATGAGAATCCCCGCCCCCTTTTTTTTACCCGGACAGTTAATTTCACTTTTTCCTTCGGGTTTTTCGCCGTTCAAAAGATAGCTACATGACTCTTCCCACCCATATTTAGGGACGAGGGGTGGTTGAATGGGGGAGGGGTAGCTAATCACCAAAATACTGTGACTAAAATTAACTTTGAATTTTTGATATTTGCAAGAGTTTCAGCCATTGAAGAATCAAATATTGCTGTTACAAAATGCGAAATTATATTGAAGAAGAATTAATGTTCAATAGAAATTAAGTCATGTATACCAAAAGACCAATTCAGTAGTAGTAATTATAAGGAGGGCGATAATTCAACTTACCCCGACGAAGCCAATCAGTAGTAGTACATATATAAAAATAAAAGTAAATGAAACAGTGAAACAAACGGTTTAATTTTGGCTGCATGCATGTGTGATGATGAATTAGCAACTTTTTAGGTTATGCTTTTCTTTTCTTTGATCACTTGATAGAAAAGTCATTAGAGCGGATGTCGTCCAAACACCCTGATCTATTTGAATCAAATGTTAGCGACCTGCTTTTGTCCACATGGGGATAAGACCATATGTGGGCGTACGGCGTCCTGTGTCAAGCTGCGGAACGAAAACAGAACCGCTTTCAATTCAGTCCCTCTCCAGGCTTTGGCTTGGGCTGATGGGCTTGTTATGGTTTGCTATGTCCGTACTTGGTTTTGGACCGGCCGGATACGATCTCTTATAAATTCCGTCTTAAAAATGCCTCTTATAAACGCCTAACCGGATTTGATGTGTTATAGTTTTGCTATAGTCTACTATGGGAAAAGTTCCCGGTCAAGATTTGTTCTGAACATTTGGTACGTGATAGTTTGCCCCTGCGAATATTCGTAGAGGCGGAACAGAATATGAAGCAAAGATTAGTTGAAAAGAAAGATCAACTTTGACATAGCACAAACCCCAGGAGAAGGGAAGAGAAAACGACAGATTGTCATCGCATCTCAACTTCGACACAAAAGCAAAGAGAAAGACAAAGATAAAATAAATGATGCGTCTTAACCTCGAGACAAAAGCAAAGAGAAAGAAAAAGAAAAAAAGCTAAAAAGAAAAGAAATATATAATTTTTTTTTTAATCATTTCACCCCGAGCAAGGCAGAAATGCCACTGATGAGCGGAAGGGGGGGGGGCTACATAACTGTAAAATGATTAATTAGAAAAGAGTGAGGAGTACAAACTAGTTAGAAAGGAGCAATAGAAAACTGAGAATGCAGGTGCGATGACAGATACATAGGTGGAGAGAAAGGAAAGACATATATATATATATATATTTTTTTTTTTACATATATACATATATATATATATATATATATATAATTATAGATATATATTTATATATGAGTACTCAATGAGTGTTGAACTCCAGACATATATATTCTTAATTATTTGTAACATGTGCACACTTGAAACTATTACAAAATTGTACATTTTTTCTACATTGAAATAATTTCTCATCGGCTAGTTAATAATGATAAGAAAGGTTTTATTTAAATACATTTTTTTTAAATCACCACATTCCTTTATTTCAGGAACTTTTTTCGTACGCTGGACAAATATTAAATATGAGTGAACTGTAACGGGGAAGATCAGAAAAAGATGAGAAATCAAGAAAATGAAAAGATGAACGGGGCGATACAGGAGAAAAAAAAAAGCGATGAGAAAAATAAGTACGAAAATATAGAGAGGAAAGAGACAATGGAAACGTTTAAACGAGAGAAAATTTAAATTTTGGATAGAAAAGAATTGCATACTGATATTGACATTGGTTACACGGTGTCCGGGCCCAAATCTTTTGGCATTTTTCAAAAGCATTTATTTCTATAAAGAAAAGGAAAAAAAGAAAAAAAGAAAAAGGAAAGGTAAAGAAGTAGTAATAAGTGAAAGGGAAAATAAAGAGGAAAAATGGAGAAAGGGAGGGAGGGGTTGAGACAATGAAAACGCCCAAGAGAGAGACACATTTTGCCAGGTTGTGAATTACAGATATGTATAGACATCGTTAGTATTGTTTTAAGTTATATCTTTTGCATTTTTAAAAATGATGAAATCACACAAACAGAAAATTATTCATAAAACTTAATGTTGTGGATTCTTGTTTAGAAAACCACACAATATAATAACAAAAACAGATATGAGAGGAAAAAGGTAAGTATATTAAACAAAAGATATACAACATGTACACGATTAGTAGATTCAAGAATACTTGTTAGTAAGAGTTAAATATATACAAGAAGTAAGTCCGGATAATAGTCTATATTCTTGCTGACCAACGAGCGGCGGTTCAACTGCTCTGACAACAACTACTCACTATTTATTTTCTGTATAAATACAAAAAATTGTGGCACAAAGCCAAAAAGGGGAGGGGAAGAGGTTGGTTCTCGCTTAACTATCCTATACCTAGCTAAACACTATCTCGTTACAATTTGCACAATCACCACAAGAACCCATCCATCTACTCCCAATCCTTCGTACACCACAATGCCAGAAACTTACAAGGCCACCTAAAAGGTGGGGGAAATTAACCCATGACAATAAAAATGTATTTATATACAATATAAAAATAAATGTACAAGATATTACATGTACAATATTATAAAATATTTAATGAAAAATGAAAAAAATGAAAAAAAATTATGGAAGGGGGATGAACCCAAAAATAAACTAAAAATACAACAAATTTTTTAACTAAAATAATAATCAATGTTAGTAAGGACCGTCCATCCCAGAAAAAGAGTGGCCGCTGTATTCCGCCCAACGGCGAAATCAAGAAGCACACTCGCTACGGGAGTGGGGAGGAGGGTAAAAAATTAATGAAATGGGACAATGAAAGGCTGAACCAGACGAGATAAAGGGAGGCCAAAACAGGGGAGGTTGGGAATCTCGAATGGGATCATAACAAAAGAGAAAGCCGGATACAGGCTAGGAACACATTCATTCACTTTAACTAGGTACACAAAAGAGAGCTACCTTAACCAGGGGAGGGTTCCACAGGAATCCACCCCGATGCAACCAGCAGATCTAAAAGAGAAAATTAAGACCAGCCCCGTTCAAGCGAACCAGACTTGCTACATATACCCACCTTTTGCTGAAGTCTGTCGAAGTCAAACGTTTCCAATCAGTTCTAATCTTTATTTTGAGCTGATGCTCAAAATATCGGATCAGATCCTAATGTGAAAGACGCTGACCGAACCGAACGAGCGAAACTCATCCTCCGACAAGCGCAGCACATCACGTAATGGATCCTTGGCGACGCCCTCCACTAACCCACGATAGAAGACTCTCCTAGGCCGTGAAAGGTCACTGGACCTTGGAATGGCCCGCAGGGCCGCCAGACATTCGAGGAGAAAACTCGATCGCTCTCAAGGCTTACGGCACAGCCTCGAGATGAGGTGGGGGAGTGATAGTAAGGCTAGGGAGCATGTCCCTCACTATCCCCCTAAGCAATGAGTCTTCGGAAATCGCTCGCCTGAGAAACACCAACCTTGACGCAACCTTATGGCCCATCAGGTATGGCATTCCCAGACCCCCATGACACGGACGTTGGTAACAGACACGTTTGTCAACATAGTGTTTGCGTCCTCGCCACAGAATAGAGAATAGCAAGCGCTCGATCGCCTTCCTATGTCGTTTACAAAGTAGAAGTACTGACAACTGGTAAAGGATAATGGGAAAGACATATGTAGCACACGCCTCAGCCATACCCTTTAAGGACAAATTCCTTCGGCGCCAAATTTTGGACAACGCGCCTACCTTTGCCAGTACTTCAGACCAATGTAGGTCGGGCCCGAACCACACTCCAAGAATGCAGACCGGACCGTCCGTCCAGTCGAAGGGCCCCGGGAGGGTAAGACCCTTCCAGGCGCCTAACCGCAAGCCGGACGTCTTGTTGCGGTTAATCTTGGCCCCTGTCACCTGCTCGTACCGTTCAAGCGCCTTCTGTACCACCTCGATGTCATCACCTCGATGTCACTCCGGGAGGACACGAAAGTAGTGACGTCATCAGCGTACGTGGAAACCCTGGCTCGAGCACCACCAGGGACAGCTATTCCACGTAGGGCCGGACTGCACGCCCTGTCCCTTAGCCGGCGAAGGAGGGGCTCCAACGCCAAAGCATAAAGTAGGGGCGACAGTGGACAACCCTGTCGGACCGACCTAGACAGCGCCAGAACGCCCGACAACTTTCCGTTCACCTGTACTACAGCCGTCGGGGATTGATACAGGAGGCTAATCCAGCGGCGGAAGTTGGTTTCGAATCCAGTTGCCTGCAGGACAGCCGCCAGGTAACGATGGTCAACCCTATCAAATGCTTTGGACTGATCTAAATGGATCAGCGCGGCTTCTTCGTCGTCTTTTATCCCCTCTATGATCGTGCGTATCAGATGCAGGTTGCTCTGAATTGTTCGGCCCTTCACAGCACAAGTCTGCTCAGGTCCCAACAGAGACTCGGCAACTAATTGCAAACGATTTTGCAAGATCTTGGCCAAAATCTTTAACTCTGTGTTTAGCAGAGTTATGGGCCGGTAACCCTCTAGCTCCCTCCCCACATCCTTGCCCTTTCTCAACAGCATGATCACACCCCTGGTGAACCGGTTGGGGATGGACCCCTGCCGGAACCAGTTGTTGAACACGACAGTCAAAATCGGGACAAAGATGTGCGACAGCCTAGGGCAAACCATCGAGATCCGGCGATTTGCCTCTGCCGACCTTCTTCAACGCCGCGTAGACTTCGCCCTCCGTAATCTCTCCCTCGCAGCTAGCTGCATCAACCGGCAAAAGCCGGGGAAGTCAGCCAAATAGCTACGAAACTCCTCATCACGGAGACCAGGCTCCTTGGTAAACAGGATCTGGAAATGCCGCCGAAACGCCTCGCACATGTCGTCAGTTGACCGCAGAGTGTGTCCCTCCGGGTTGCGAACCTCTCGAATGTATCGGTCGCCTCCGCGGCGAATTTCTTCCTTGCGCAGTTCTGCGCCCATGTTCACAGCTTCGGAAGACATCGTGCTTAACTTATGTCTAACTACCTGGCCCATATAACGATCGCTATTCGACCGTTCCACGGCCTCCTTAGCTATGGCTATCTCTAGGGGATCCCCACCAGCCACCGCCCGGGAGTAATTAGCTCTAAGTGTCTTCACCTTGTCAGCCTTATCTAGTTTGAGCCGTTTGCTGAACTGAGTGGTGAAAGACCAATATACTATCCTTAAGGTTCCCCCACCTCTTATTCCCGATGACTCCCCCAGTTAAAGCCCGCTGCACTAAGTTAATGAGCTGGCGCCGGAAGTCCCGCCTGTCCAGTAAGGATACGTTGAACTTCCAGTAACCAGCCATTCTAACCCTATTTTCTAAATTTACCCGGGCACAAACGAGTTTGTGGTCCGAATAACCTAACCAGTCGAACGTGGGACAATCTAAGAAGCTAGCCACCTTGGTAGAAGGCCAACTATTAGCCCACGTCCACATTCTCCCGCCCTTGTGATCGGCCCGGTATCTATCGACTAGACCGAAGTCCTCGATGAGATCGACCAAGCTACGATCACGTACCTTCCCTCTAGCTCCCCACTCTCTATCCAACTTGGGGTCCAGGATGGCATTCCAGTCCCCCACTAAGACGAGTCGCTTTGAATCCACCAGAAAGGGCTCCAACCGCCGAAAAAAACGAGACGCGCTCCTCCTGGTCGTTGGGCGCATAAACCGCAACCAGTCGAAACGCATTGCTTTTCACTGCAATATCGGCCACGATCAGCCTGCCCTCGGCACCGACATGGACAAGATCCACCTTCGCGTCCAGAGTACGCTTGACCAGCAAAGAAACTCCTCTGGCCAGCCGGTTCCCATATGCTGAATAGACGACAAAGTCGTTAGACAGCACACAGGCATCGACCTTGCAAACAAAGTGAGTCTCTTGGATCGCGGCGACATCCATGCCGAAGGACAAGAGGTCCCGAAGCAGGCGGGCAGCCTTACTCCGATCCCTAAGGCCCTTCACGTTCATACTGGCTAACTTAATTGACATCTATTTAGACCTGAAAAAGAAAGCAGAAAAATTACTTCTGGTCACATACGGAGCGAAAATCAATGAGAGTAGGGACCCCGACGGATTGTCCAAGGTTTCCTGTACCAATATCGGACGTAATTCGTCCGTCTTGGACAATGCCGCCGACGTCCGTAGGGAAAGTTAGTTTAACCGCCCTATATAAAGAAGATTGGAGGATGACAGGGACCCTCCCAGCACAAAAATGCGAAAGCCTTTGTAGATATTTTGTGCCCGTTTGTGCCATTTTTATATTTGGGAAAGCCTCAACGGCCCCCTGCACAAATTCCCAGGCTTTTGTTCTACTACCCCCGGTATTTCGTATTAACGTAAGTACCCCGGGGGCGCCTGGGAAATTGGCAGGGTCCTCGATGGACATTCCGTCAATATTTTTCAATTTGAATAGTGGCCTTAGGAGGGCCTTCTTCTGAGAAGAAAGGTCCCTCTCTAAGGCCTGTCTGTCTACCTTGCAGACATCCTTCGAAATAAAAATGTTTTTTCTTTGTTTCTCCCCTTTCGGGGAGGATTTATCAGGATTCGGGGAGGGTTTCGGGGAGGGATAATAAGATTTCGGGGAGGAAGGTGCTGATTGGGAGGAGGGTGTGGGAGGTGTGGGGGAAGGAGAGGGTGTATGTCTCACTGGGGAGGCAGAATGACTCCTCCCCTCAAGAAAAACAGTTCTGACAGGTGATGCAGGGGCGGATTGGGTTCTGGGGGTAGCTGTGATCCGTTCCACTCTGCCACGCTCCTCCTTCTTTCCTTTCTTTATAATAACCTCCTGTTCCTCCTCTCGAGCCCTCTTTAAGGACGACGACCGTGGAGGAGGCATTTCCACATCCATGCCTTGCTGTTGTTGTTTTTCTGGTTGTTGTTTTTGTTTTATTGTTGTTGTTGTTGTCGGACTTCCTGCTGCTTTTGTTGTTGAAGTTTCTCCGGGAACTTCTTTTTCATCTTTGTTGGGGATTCCTGCTGAGGTGGGGGAATCACCTTTTTCCCCTTTCTCACTACTTCCGTCCACTCATTAGTTTGGACGGCCGTTTTTGGATCGGCCACCGATGTAGTTTTCACCGGCGGTGATGCTGCTGGAACTTGTTCTTCAGCGGGTTTCCTTCCGGGGCACATTTTGTATATATGCCCTGCCATTCCGCACGCCCAACAATGTGGCTTCCTCCCTTCAACAACCACGAACAATTTTCGTCCTCGACACAGCAAAATGTCGGGAACCTTAAAAACATTTTGCTGGTCCACAATGACGCTGATGTATACATCTTCTGTGGCCACACCGGCCTTGCTGGTCACACGTGCTACCTCATCGACTGCACCGAATGTGGCAAAGAAGGCCCCTATGTGGTCACAAGAAATTTCTACTGGAACACTGTGCACGGTAATTCTAGTTTTTCTTGTGCCAAGGTATTCCGTTTGCAGCCTGATACCTTTTGCTGTCATAGTACTTCCGGCCAGGTTTTTGGCTTCGTTTTCCGTGCTTAGTAAAATATCCCACATGGCACGGGACCTTCTTGCCAGTACGCACGGGACAATATTTAATGCCTTGAGGGCTTCTTCCATGCTTTCCCTGCTGACGCCAATAAATTTTCGGGTTTTTATGTCCGACGTCAGCAGGGAGATCGTCTTGGCCGCTATTACACTAACCACTTCTGGTATAGCCACTAACTCGTTTCCAACAATAAAGTCTTTAAATTTTTCTTGCATTTGCACATAATAGTGCGCATCCTTTTTAATAGGGGATGTTGTCCATACTGACGGTGAGGGAGTCACCGTCGGCACGGCATCAGAGGTTGAAAGCTGGGGAGACGAAGCCATATTTAGGCTTGCCCCCACCTCACAACAGAAAAATATTTTCACAAAAAAGTCCAAAATAAAACAAACGATCGACCAAGACAACAATGTTAAACAAAAATGACGTACTCACACGTAACAAATAATCCAGGTAACAAAATTCCAAATGTAACTTTTGGACAATAAAAAGAAAACTCTCGTCCTGTCTATTTACGACTCACTATTTATTTTGTAATATATACAAAATTATGGCACAAGGCCTAAAAGGGGAGGGGGAGAGGTTGGTTCTCCCTTAACTATCCTATACCTAGCTAAACACTATCACGACCCATTCATTCGTTACAATTTGCTCAGTCACCAAAAGAAGTTATCCATCTACTCCCAATCCTTCATACTCCACAATGCCACAAACTAACAAGGGGTACCTAAAAATAGGGAGAATAACCCATGACAATAAAAATGTATTTATGTACAATATAATATATACAATAATATGTACAATATAATATAAAATATTTAATGAAAAATGAAATGATGGGAGGGGGGATGAACCCAAAAATCAACTGAAAATACAACAAATTTTTAACTAAAATAATAATCAATGTTAGGAAGAACCGTCCATCCCAGAAAAAACAGAGTGGCCGCTGTATTCCGCCAAACGACGAAATCAAGAAGCACACTCGCTAAGGGAGTGGAGAGTGGGGTAAAAAATTAGCGGAATGGGACAATGAAAGGCTGAACCAGCCGAGATAAAAGGAGACCAAAACAAACTGGGGAGGTTGGGAATCTCGACATGGATCATAACAAAAGAGAAAGCCGGGTACAGGCTAGGAACACATTCATTCACTTTAACTAGGTACACAAAAGAGAACTAGCTTAACCAGGGGAGGGTTCCAGAGGAATCCACCCCGATGTAACCAGCAGATCTAAAAGAGAAAATCAAGATTAGCTCCGTTCAAGCGAACCAGGCTCGCCACATTTACCCACCTTTTGCTGAAGTCTGTCGAAGTCAAACGTTTCCAATCAGTTCTAATCTTTATTTTGAGCTGATGCTCAAAATAACAGATCAGATCCTGATGTGAAAGACGCTGACCTCGCAAGACTTCCTCCATTCGCGTCGTCCAAATCACCATTCGAGCCGTGGCTAGCAGCGACAGAAACACCATACGCTTCATCCCAGAAAACGGGGGCGACACATTATCACAGGCGAATGCACGATCAATGAGCACAAGCTCTCGCGGCGCGATACGAGCAGTCAACTCGCCGACCCGGTCCCTTAGAGGGCGAACCCGCGAACAATGGTAGAAGGCGTGCGAAGCCGTTTCTTCCAAGCCAAGGTTGCAGCGTTCACAATCTGGCAAATCCGCCAGGCCCCATATGAAGACCTTGTCATTGAGAGGCAAGCGATTCCGAGCTAATCGCCAGGTGAGTGAAAACTCAGAGTTGTTGAGATAATCACTCCCTGGCGCCCAAGACCAGAACGAGCAAAACTCGTCCTCCGACAAGCGCAGCACATCATGTAGTGAATCCTTGGCGACGCCCTCCACTAACCCACGATAGAAGACTCTCCTAGGCCGTGAAAGGTCACTGGACCGTGGAATGGCCCGCAGGGCCGCCAGACATTCGAGGAGAAAACTCGATCGCTCTCGAGGCTTACGGCACCGCCTCAAGATGGGGGGGAGTGATAGTAAGTTTAGGGAACATGTCCCTCACTATCCCCCTAAGCAATGAGTCTTCGGAAATCGCTCGCCTGAGAAAAACCAACATTGCCGCAACCTTATGGCCCATCAGGTATGGCATTCCCAGGCCCCCATGACACGGACGTTGGTAACAGACACGTTTGTCGACATAGTGTTTGCGTTCTCTCCATAGAATGGAGAATAGCAAACGCTCGATCGCCTTCCTATGTCGTTTACAAAGTGGAAGTACTGACAACTGATAAAGGATAATGGGAAAGACGTATGTAGCACACGCCTCAGCCATACCCTTTAAGGACAAATTCCTTCGGCGCCAAATTTTGGCCGACGCGCCTACCTTTGCCAGTACTTCAGACCAATTTTTCTCCAACTGTAGGTCGGGCCCGAACCACACTCCAAGAATGCAGACCGGACCGTTCGTCCAGTCGAAGGGCCCCGGGAGGGTAAGACCCTTCCAGGCGCCTAACCGCAAGCCGGACGACTTGTTGCGGTTAATCTTGGCCCCTGTCACCTGTTCGTACCGTTCAAGCGCCTTCTGTACCACCTCGATGTCCCTGCGGGAGGACACGAAAGTAGTGACGTCATCGGCGTACGTGGAAACCCTGGCTCGAGCACCACCAGGGACAGCGATTCCACGTAGGGCCGGACTGCACGCCCTGTCCCTTAGCCGGCGAAGGAGGGGCTCCAACGCCAAAGCATAAAGTAGGGGCGACAGTGGACACCCCTGTCGGACCGACCTAGACAGCGCCAGAACGCCCGACAACTTTCCGTTCACCTGTACTACAGCCGTCGGGGATTGATACAGGAGGCTAATCCAGCGGCGGAAGTTGGTTTCGAATCCAACTGCCTGCAGGACAGCCGCCAGGTAACGATGGTCAACCCTATCAAATGCCTTGGACTGATCTAAATGGATCAGCGCGGCTTCGTCGTCGTCTTTTATCCCCTCTATGATCGTGCGTATCAGATGCAGGTTGCTCTGAATTGTTCGGCCCTTCACAGCACAAGTCTGCTCAGGTCCCAACAGAGACTCGGCAACTAATTGCAAACGATTTTGCAAGATCTTGGCCAAAATCTTTAACTCTGTGTTTAGCAGAGTTATGGGCCGGTAACCCTCTAGCTCCCTCCCACATCCTTGCCCTTTCTCAACAGCGTGATCACACCCCTGGTGAACCGGTTGGGGATGGACCCCTGCCGGAACCAGTTGTTGAACACGACAGTCAAAATCGGGACAAAGATGTGTGACAGCCTCAAGTACAATTCATAGGGCAAACCATCGAGACCCGGCGATTTGCCACTGCCGACCTTCGTCAGCGCCGCGTAGACTTCGCCCTCCGTAATCTCTCCCTCGCAGCTAGCTGCATCAGCCGGCAAAAGCCGGGGGAAGTCAGCCAAATAGCTACGAAACTCCTCATCACGGAGACCAGGCTCCTTGGTAAACAGGATCTGGAAATGCCGCCGAAACGCCTCGCACATGTCGTCAGTCGACCGCAGAGTGCGTCCCTCCGGGTTGCGAACCTCTCGAATGTACCGGTCGCCTCCGCGGCGAATTTCTTCCTTGCGCAGTTTTGAGCCCATGTTCACAGCTTCGGAAGACATCTTGCTTAACTTATGTCTAACTACCTGGCCCATGTAACGATCGCTATTCGACCGTTCCACGGCCTCCTTAGCTATGGGTATCTCTAGGGGATCCCCACCAGCCACCGCCCGGGTGTAATTAGCTCTAAGTGTCTTCACCTTGTCAGCCTTATCTAGTTTGAGCCGTTTGCTGAACTGGGTGTTGAAAGACCTAATACTATTCTTAAGGTTCTCCCACCACTTATACCCGATGACTCCCCCAGTTAACGCCCGCTGCACTAAGTTAATGAGCTGGCGCCGGAAGTCCCGCCTGTCCAGTAAGGACACGTTGAACTTCCAGTAACCAGCCATTCTAACCCTATTTTCTAAATTTACCCGGGCACAAACGAGTTTGCGGTCCGAGTAACCTAGCCAGTGGAACGTGGGACAATCTAAGATATCTAGCTCGGCTTCACGAACTAACATTCTATCAAGGTAGCTAGCTACCTTGGTAGAAGGCCAACTATTAGCCCACGTCCACATTCTCCCGCCCTTGTGATCGGCCCGGTATCTGTCGACTAGACCGAAGTCCTCGATGAGATCGACCAAGCTACGATCACGTACCTTCCCTCTAGCTCCCCACCCTCTATCCAACTTGGGGTCCAGGATGGCATTCCAGTCCCCCACTAAGACGAGTCGCTTGGAATCCACCAGGAAGGGCCCCAACCGCCGAAAAAACGAGACGCGCTCCTCCTGGTCGTTGGGCGCATAAACCGCAACCAGACGAAACGCATTGATTTTCACTGCAATATCGGCCACGATCAGCCTGCCCTCGGCACCGACATGGACAAGATCCACCTTCGCGTCCAGAGTACGCTTGACCAGCAAAGAAACTCCTCTGGCCAGCCGGTTCCCATATGCTGAATAGACGACAAAGTCGTTAGACAGCACACAGGCATCGACCTTGCAAACAAAGTGAGTCTCTTGGATCGCGGCGACATCCACGCCGAAGGACAAGAGGTCCAGAAGCAGGCGGGCAGCCTTACTCCGATCCCTAAGGCCCTTCACGTTCATACTGGCTAACTTAATTGACATCTATTTAGACCTGAAAAGAGAAAGCAGAAAATTAATTCTGGTCACATACGGAGCGAAAATCAATGGGAGTAGGGACCCCGACGGATTGTCCAAGGTTTCCTGTACCAATATCGGACGTAATTCGTCCGTCTTGGACAATGCCGCCAACGTCCGTGGGAAACGTTAGCTTTACAGCCCTATATAAAGACGGGTGGAGGATGACGGGGACCCTCCCGGCACAGAAATGTGAAAGCCTTTGAAGATATTTTGTGCCCGTTTGGCACATTTGGATGTTCGGAAAGGCCTCGATAGCCCCATGCACAAATTCCCAGGCTTTTGTTCTGGATCCCCCGGTATTTCTGATTAAAGTCAGTACCCAGGGGGCGCCTGGGAAATTGGCAGGGTCCTCGATGGACTTTCCATCTATATTTTTAAGTTTGAAAAGAGGCCTTAGGGGGGACCTTCTTCTGAGAAGAAAGGTCCCTCTCTAAGGCCTGTCTGTCTACTTTGCAGACATCCTTCGAAATAAAAATGTTTTTTCTTTGTTTCTCCCCTTTCGGGGAGGATTTATCAGGATTCAGGGAGGGTTTCGGGGAGGGATAATAAGATTTCGGGGAGGAAGGTGCTGATTGGGAGGAGGGTGTGGGAGGTGTGGGGGAAGGAGAGGGTGTATGTCTCACTGGGGAGGCAGAATGACTCCTCCCCTCAAGAAAAACAGTTCTGACAGGTGATGCAGGGGCGGATTGGGTTCTGGGGGTAGCTGTGATCCGTTCCACTCTGCCACGCTCCTCCTTCTTTCCTTTCTTTATAATAACCTCCTGTTCCTCCTCTCGAGCCCTCTTTAAGGACGACGACCGTGGAGGAGGCATTTCCACATCCATGCCTTGCTGTTGTTGTTTTTCTGGTTGTTGTTTTTGTTTTATTGTTGTTGTTGTTGTCGGACTTCCTGCTGCTTTTGTTGTTGAAGTTTCTCCGGGAACTTCTTTTTCATCTTTGTTGGGGATTCCTGCTGAGGTGGGGGAATCACCTTTTTCCCCTTTCTCACTACTTCCGTCCACTCATTAGTTTGGACGGCCGTTTTTGGATCGGCCACCGATGTAGTTTTCACCGGCGGTGATGCTGCTGGAACTTGTTCTTCAGCGGGTTTCCTTCCGGGGCACATTTTGTATATATGCCCCGCCATTCCGCACGCCCAACAATGTGGCTTCCTCCCTTCAACAACCACGAACAATTTTCGTCCTCGACACAGCAAAATGTCGGGAACCTTAAAAAAAAATTTGCCGGTCCACAATGACGCTGATGTATACATCTTCTGTGGCCACACCTGCCTTGCTGGTCACACGTGCTACCTCCTCGACTGCACCAAAAGTAGCAAAAAAGGCCCCTATGTGGTCACATGAAATTTCTATTGGAACACCATGTACAGTAATTCTTGTTTTTCTTGTGCCAAGGTATTCCGTTTGCAGCCTAATACCTTTGGCTGTCATCGTACTTCCGGCCAGGTTTTTGGCTTCGTTTTCCGTGCTTAGTAAAATATCCCACATGGCACGGGACCTTCTTGCCAGTACGCACGGGACGGGACAATATTTAATGCCTTGAGGGCTTCTTCCATGCTCTCCCTGCTGACGCCAATAAATTTTCGGGTTTTTATGTCCGACGTCAGCAGGAAGATCGTCTTGGCCGCTATTACACTAACCACTTCCGGTATAGCCACCAACTCATTTCCAACAATGAAATCCTTAAACTTTTCCTGCATTTGCACATAATAGTGCGCATCCTTTTTAATCGGGGATTTTGCCCATACTGTCGGCACGGCATCAGAGGTTGAAGGCTGGGGAGACGAAGCCATATTTAGGCTTTCCCCCCCCTCACAACACAAAAATATTTTCACAAAAGTCCAAAATAAAACAAACGATCGACCAAGACAACAATGTTAAACAAAAATGACGTACTCACACGTAACAAATAATCCAGGTAACAAAATTTCAAATGTAACTTTTGGACAATAAAAAAAAAAAAAAACTCTCGTCCTGTCTATTTACGACTCTCCTAAGCAACAACTACTCAACAACCGTTCTCTGTAGGAAGGATTATTTGAATACTTTGGAAGAGTCCATAGAGTGTGTAAAAAGGGGTGACACCCCAACACCTCTCTTCATATCTTCTTTTCAGAGGAGCTATCATTTTTTCCGGTTTCCAAAATATTTCTTTTTTTTTTTACATCGCGACAATCTTTTTTTTTTTTGGAAATGACGAGCTTAGCTCTTCATTCCTTTGGTTTATGTGTGTCACTTGTTCGCCCGGTTTGCAAGCTTTTCCCGTAACTATGGGTGAAATACATACAGGTTTCTTTTGCTCGATTTCTGTTGTAAATTTTTTACTGCTTGATAATACCTCTTTTTTTAACCTTTTTATTCTTTTTGCAACAAGCATTAATGGGTAAATCCCACATATTAAATTTCTGCATCCAGTCCGTTCCTACCAGGTTGTGTGTGTTTTTCGTTACGTAGATTTTTAGTTTTTTAATTCACCTTTAAATTTTGCATTTACAATAATTTCGCCTTCCAGTTTGATTCTCTTCCCTGTTTTTGATTTTGCGATTTTTTGAATGTGTATCATAGTCGGCCTATTTAACTTTCGCCATTTTTGTCGGTTTAGGCTAGCCTCCCATAGAGTAAAATACTACGCCTCCTTGGCCTTACACTTTCGGCGGACCTCAAATGGAATGACTATATCGAATCCATTGCCAAATCTGCTGCTATGAAAGTCGGTTCTCTGTGCAGGGCCCGGAAGTTTTTCCCACCTGAATCTATTTTGCACATATACAAATCTACCATCCGCCCGTGTATTGAATATTGCTGTCATATCTGGTCGGGTGCCCCTGTTGCTCTCCTTGGGCTTCTTGACAAAATACAAAGGAGGATCTGTAACGTGGTTGATACTGACTTGGCAGACCGGCTGCAACCACTCTCTCACCGGCGTGATGTGGCTTCCCTGTGCCTCTTCTACAAGTACTTTCATGGCTTCTGCTCCGATGAGCTTAGATCACTGGTGCCGCCTAAGCACGAATTTACACGAGATACTAGATTAGCAACTAGGTTCCACCCTTTTACAGTTAAACAAATAAGATGTAACCGTAATTTCTACTCCAACCGCTTCTTTTCTCGCGCTTCCCGCCTGTGGAACTCCCTTCCACAAGTCTGCTTTCCCGACAGCTACAATCTCCAGGTGTTTAAATGTAGGGTCAATAGACACCTCCTATCACACTAACTCCCAATTATTCTCAGAACACTCTCATCTACCCAACCCCCATTCTCGGTATTCTTACCCGCCTATCATCCACCCTCTGACATTTCCTATATTTAATCATCCTTTCTCCACTCTATATAGCCCCCTGCCCAGTAGTGGCAGTGACATGCCTTGCTCGGAGTGAAACGCTTATAAAAAAAAATGTCTGATCCCGAATCTAGTTGCAATTTTATTTTCTTATTCAGAATTTCCATTTCAACATATCTTCTGATGTTTGCATTATTATTTTTCACTCTAACAGATCTTACTCTACTAGGTTTATTTCTATAAACCGATGCTTTGTGGCCTATCTTACCACACTCTCGGCAATTTATATATTTGTAAAAGCAATCTTTACGACAATACCATTCACCACATCTGTAACATTCAGAAGTGGGAGGCTTGTTTTTTACTGGATTCGTGTCAACTGTAGTGCTGTATTTTTTCTCTTTGGCATTATAATTTTGTTTTGTTTGTGGGGAGGGCACAAAACGTAAATTTCTTTTTACCTTTCGAATGTACGCTACTTCTGACTCTTCAATGTCCTTGCTATCTTTCTTTATGCTGAGGCATTTCTGGCAATCTTCTGACAATTTATATAATATTTGACCTGGCTCGTTTTGCAGTTTGGTCAGCATGCGTTTCCTCATTTCACTGTTTTTAACAGCCATAGTCCTTGGACAAATATGAGACACTTGAAATTGTCTGGGGTAAGTTTCAACAATTTAAAATCGTCGCAATGTTTATTGACGATAGCTGCAAAAGTAGAATAGTCCTTGTTTTCGTCTTTTCTGAGATTAAGGCATGTAACTGCCTCATCGAACGTTAGATCATTCGTTTTTTTTAGGGAGAATATAGTCTACGAACTTGGTGTGTTCGTCTGTGCCTAATTTCCTGAGTAGAAGTCTTAATTTTTTCTTCTCACTCCAGTGCTGACAGTCGATATTAAAAGTATCCTCGTATCGCCTGTAATACACTCCAAAATTTTTATCTTCCTCAACTGAATTTGAGGTCCTCACCTCTTCAGCGGACAAGGCTAAATGCTTTGCTCGCAGATTCTCCACCAATTCGAGACTGGATTCGTCTGCAGTATCTACGCCCAATTTCCCACCTAGAACTGAGGCTCAACTGAATGACGTCCACATTACCCCCTCGCTGGTCTCTAACATAATCTCAAAACTTGACCCTCACAAAGGGAGCGGAGGGGACAGAATCCCAATCATAGTCTTGAAAAATTGTGCCTCTGAACTCTCCTCTGTCCTCTCTAAGTTCTACAACTTCTGCCTATCTTCTTCCTGCTTTCCTGCCTGTTGGAAGTCTTCCTCCGTAGTTTCTATATTTAAGAATAATTGCGAACCCTTGGACCCCTCTAATTACCGCTCTATCAGCCCCCTTCCGATCTTTGGCAAAGTGTTCGAAGCCATTATCAACGCCGAGGTGGTTCAGCATCTCACAGCTCACAGGCTCCTCTCGAACAAACAGTATGGTTTCCGCTTCACCAGGTCTACTGCTGATATGCTAACGACCATCACTGAGTATATATACCAGGCTCTCGACAAGAATGGTGAAACTCGAACCGTTGCCTTGGATATTTCCAAAGCGTTCAACAGAGTTTAGCAAGCTAGTCTTCTACGTAAACTGCGGAGCTATGGTATAACTAGACATTTGTTTGATCTATTCCAGTCATTACTCTCTGATCGCACATTGAAAGTAGTATTAAGCGGACATGACCCCCAAAACTACCATACGAACGTGGGTGTCTCTCAATGCTCTATCCTAGGTCCTACGCTCTTTCGGATCTACATTAATGATCACCCTGATGCTATAAGATCTCAACTAGGCATGTACGCCGATGACACCACAGTTTAATCTCGCCTCGATCAAAATTCTAGTGTGGGCGACAAAGCGAACTTCACTGCCGAACTTGAGAAGGACCTCCAATCTGTGGTGGAGTGTGGTAAGAAATGGCTCATAAATTTTAATGCTTCCAAAACGATGCTGCTATCAATTAACCATCATAGACAATCGCTCCTACCTCCCATTAGCATGGAACAGGCTTGCCTCCCTGAGAGTAAAACACGACGCTTCCTTGCCCTGACACTCTCAGCGAACCTCAAGTGGAATGCCTATATAGAATCCATTGCTAAATCCGCCGCTATGAAAGTCGGTTCACTGTGCAGGGCCCGGAAGTTTTTCCCGTCTGAGTCAATCCTGCTACATATATATACATCTCCCATATACCCGTGCATTGAATACTGCTGCCACATCTGGTCGAGTGCCCCTGCTATTCTCCTCGGGGTTCTTGACAAAATACAACGGAGAATCTGTAATGTGATCGATACCGACTTGGTAGCCCGGCTGCAGTCACTCTCTCATCGGCGTGATGTGGCTTCCCTGTACCTCTTCTATAAACACTTTTACGGCTTCTGCTCCGATGAACTTGCCCCCTAAGTATGAATGTGCACGAGATGCTAGATTAGCAACTAGGTCCCACTCTTTTACAGTGAAACAAATAAAGTGTAACCGCAATTTCTACTGTAACAGCTTCTTTTCTCACACTTCCCGCCTGTGGAATTCCCTTCCATATACTTGCTTCAATTTTCAGGAATTTAAATCACATTAGCTTGCATTCATTCTCTCAAACACTCTTCCCATCTACTCAACCCCCATCCTCGGTATCCTCATCTGTCTATCACCCTCCTTCTGACATTTCCTATATCTAACCACTCTTTCTCATCACCTTCCTCTATGTAACCCCCTGCGCAATAGTGGCAGTGGAATGCCTTGCTTGGGGTGAAATGATTAAAAAAAACAACAACAACAAAAAAAAAGAAACTAAGTATTTAATAATTTCAATCGCGTTCCACACCGCATCTTGTGAAAATGTTTCCTCTTTCTCCGTGTTCTTATCCAGGGCTGTGCTTGTTACTTTTAATAACAGTTCTTGTAGTTGTGTTTGTCTTTCCTCGTTTGCCTTTTGCATTTCAATTTGTCTTTCTTCAATTTGCTTTTGCATCTCTATTTGTCTCTTTTGTATTTCTGTTTGTCTTTCTTCGTTTCATTTGTCTTATTCCGTTAGCCTTTTTCATTTTCATCAGTTTTATTTCTAATTGATATTGTCTTTCTTCAGTTCTCTTAATTATTTCGAGTATTCCCTTTTGAAAATCTTCCATTTTTTTTCGGTATTAGTGTCGACAACTTGTTTGTGGTCGACTTGTTTGAGTCAGTTTGTTGTGTGCGAATTTGTTTCACCAATTTGATGTTGTTGACGCCTTTTATGTGATTTTCGAGGTCCTCGACGCTAAATGTTTTTCCTTGGTGTTATGCGTAAATTCGTTTTTTTTTGTCGCCAATGTGCTCTTTACGACTGATGTGACAACGTCTTTTTTCCTCCATGTGCACTTGTTAGAATAGTCGTCGCCAAATTGTTGTTTGGCGAGATTGTATTCTTTTCTCCGCATGAACTTTTTCGAATCTTCGTTGCCAAATTGTTGTTTGGCGCGAATGTATTTTTCCTCCGCGTGAATTTGTACGAATCCTTCGTCGCCAAATTGTTGTTTGTTGACTGACATGAAACACGTATTTTTCCTCCGCATAAACTTGTACGAATCCTTTTTCGCCAAATTGTTGTGGCGACTGACTTGAACTTTTTTCTCCGCGTGAACTTCTTCGAATCTTCGTCGCCATATTGTTGTTTGGCGACTGACTTGAGAACGTATTTTTTCCTCCGCGTGAACTTGTACGAATCCTTCGTCGCTAAATTGTTGTGGCGACTGACTTGAATTTGTTCTTTCCGCGTGAACTTCTTCGAATCTTTGTCGCCAAATTGTTGTGGATTCTTATTTAGAAAACCACACAATATAATAATAACAAAAACAGATATGAGAGGTAAAAGGTAAGTATATTAAACAAAAGATATACAACCTGTACACGATTAGTAGATTCAGGAATACTTGTTAGTAGGAGTCAATATATACAAGAAGTAAATCCAGGTAATAGTCTATATTCTTGCTGACCAACGAGCGGCGGTTCAACTGCTCTGACAAAAAAAAACAAAAAAAAAAAACAACAACAACAACAACAACAACAACAACAACTACCGTTCTCTGTAGGAAGAATTACTTGTATATTTTGGAAGAGTCCATAGAGTGTGTAAAAAGGGGTGACACCCCTACCCTTAAGATATAGGATATTTGAAAAACATAAGACGAAGATATAATTTCATTATACCTAATATAATAAAATGTAAAGATAAAATAAATTTAATTTTAAATTTAAAATTAATGTTAAACTAAATTAAATTGAAATTAGTATTAAAAATAAAATAAAATACAATAAAATAATATAAATAAATAAAATAAAATGAATAAAAATGTATTATAAAAAGAACAATAACATAAAGTATAAAATATATAACAAAATAAAATTAAAACAATAAAAAATAAATATAAAAATAAAAAATAAAAATAAAAGTAATAAATAATAATAAATAATAAATAACTACAAATAAAATATAAATATAAGTTAGTACATGGCTAAAATTACTGACAGTACTATCGAGTGTAATAAAAATACTTTAGGCAATAAATAGATAACAATTCGTAATGTAAAATAAAGATAAAATAACATTAGAAGAGAGACCATATAGTTAAAATATATTATCAAGATAGTAAGGTAATTCTTTAATATGTTTACAATTTACTGTAGCTTCATACCTTTGATTTAGTAATATGTCACATTTTCTACTTTCTATTGTAAACAGACGAAACATGGTTCGTTCACTGATCTAGAGATTCTAGCTTGTTTGATAATTTTCCATTTAACTTTAGGTGTTTTATTTTCCTTTTATGACTTCCAAAAATATTTAGAAAGTGATGTTATATTTCGTTTGTCCTTCTTAGTAAAAGATGAGAGATGATTGCAAAAACGTTTTTTAAAATGGTTCATTGTATTACCAATGTAAACTTTAGTAACCCTAGAATTTTCTACGGCTGTGATAGAGCACATATAGACAAGTGATTTAGTTAAACACTTATTAGACAAAGAGTATTGGTCAGGATTTCTACAATTGCATAAGTTTTTTCCTATGGGGCAAATTAAGATAAATATTAGAATTACTATTGTTATTGTTATATAATTTCAATATTTTGAAATCTTTATGTAGTATAATTAATTTTTCTAAATTATTAGTGCAACTATAAGTTTAGTGTTCCGATTGAAAATTTTACTTAAAAGATCGTTTTTAGGAAAATGTTTATCAACTAATTTAAATCAATGTCTTCATATGCAATGAGGTTGTACAAAAGAAACAATCCAACTACATCTGAAGACTGCTGAATCCAGAAATCCCATAGATAAATAAAAATTATCAGTCGAATTTTTAAATCCCTGTTCATTATCGTGAATATGGACTGACTTTCTACTGTTTAAAATTATGTAGATTTCCTCTTTTGAATATTTTTTCTGTTTCTGTATTTAATTTCATCATTTTTTAAAAAATTCTAAAAGATTTAACTTGAAACAATGTTACCGATGTCTATATGTCTTACCGATGTCTATATATCTACAATTCACTTCCGACCAAAATTTAAAATTTCTCCCACTTGGCCGTTTCCACATTTTCTCTATTTTTCCCCTCCACTTTCTACTTTTTCTGTATCTTTCCTTTTCCTCTTTCTTTTCATTTTCTATATACAAGTACAATTCTTTTTTTTTTAAATGCCAAAACATTAGAGTCCAGACACCGACTAACTAGTGTCAATATCTGTCTGCAATTCACTTTCGGCCAAAATTTAAAGTTTCTCTCTTGTTCATTGGCTCTTTCCTCTCTTTCTCACTTATTTTCCTCTTCACTTTATATTTCTTCTGTATCTTTTCCTTTCCACTTTCTTATCTTTTCTTGATATCTCATCTTTTTCTGGTCTTTCTTCCCCCTTTTTAATATATTTTCCTCGTACGAAAAAAATTCCTAAAATAAAAAGAAGCGGTGTTTTAAAATTAAAAAAAATTAAAACTTTTATTACGGTCATGCTTATCTGATAAGACTTCTTTCAATGTGGAAACATGATTTACAATTTTGTATTAGTTTTTAGTTTGCACATGTTCTAAAGTAATAATTAATAATAAGTATATATATATATATATATATATATATATATATATATATATATATATATATATATAATTTTTTTTAGGACCAACTTAAAATTAATATTTTTTTATGCAAAATTCCTACAACGTTTTTCAATTTAAACAAAAAAGGTTAATTTTTTGGTAAATTTTTAGCGGAGTCCGACATAATTTATAAAGAATATTTCGGTTTCTTTCAAGCAAATGTTACCAGAAATTTAGTTTTTTAATTTTGAATTTAAAATTTAGTTCGCGAATTTTGATATTTTTATTAATTGATATTTAAGTAAGTTAATTATAAAAACCCCCATATTAAATACTCAATTCTAACCCAGTAATAGAGATGCCTTCTTCTGTCTTCCTTTCTAACAATCTACCAATTTATATATATGAACCTAGACCAACACATTAACCGTTATATTTCCAGCCCCTTCCTTTCTATCTATCTATCTATCTATCTATCTATCTATCTATCTATCTATCTATCTATCTATCTATCTATCTTATTTTATTTTTATTTCTTAATATATTGTGTTTGCGACGAATCCTATTTACTTTTGTTTTCTAATACATAATTACTTTCCCTGCTAGACCCTTAATTACTTTCGCTGTAGTTTGTATATATGTATGCGCGTATATGTATTGAGCATACGTGCATGTGTGTATGATTATATGTGTATATGTGCATGTATGTGCGTATATGTGTGTGTATATACACATGTATGTATATATGAGTGCATGTGTATGTATGATTGTATATATATACGTATGAGTGTATATATATATATATATATATATATATATATATATATATATATACTTATAAAAATAGAAATTAGATTTTTGAGATCAACCTTAAAATTAAAAATTTACCCCTAATTTTGTATATCCAAAATTTCTTATAACATTTCTTCCATTTATCATTTATTTAAACATAAATTGCTTGGTAAGTTTTTAATCGGTTCCTTTCTCTCCCTTTTTTTTATCCCCATTTTAAGTTCCTGTTAGGTATATGTTTTAGGCTTCTTCCGGTATAGAAATCTTATAACACATTTGAATTAATAAAGGTTTTGTTTTCCACCGTTGCTGATGAAGCGAGAATTTCCTCGCCAAATGGCCATGCAACGGAATTAAATTTCTAAATATTTGTTTTATATTTTTATATACTTAGCTCTGTAAATAGAGCATACTATTTACACCAAGCCATCTACCTTGATCGGTTTTAATATTAATAAAATTAATATAAATAGGATCGGGTTTTTGGGATTTACCTATCTGCTCATCTTTTGGATTTAAAATAATATATATATATATATATATATATATATATATTTTAATTTAGATACTTCAATCCAAGGGAAAAAAGCAGGAAGGTAAATTCCAAAAAACCCGATCCTAATTAATATTAAAAATTTATTTTAATATTAAAAAATGATACAGGAAGAGAGCTCCATGTAATAAAATATTACAGAGCAAATATATATATTAAAAAAGGATTAATTCAAAGATGTTGAATAGCCATTTCGATATGAAGATCCCCACGGGGGACGACACATCACCTCAGCAACAGAAAAAACCTTTCAGAAACTGGAGAAAAATTAGTCTACTTTTCCTTTTTAAATAGATTGCAAAGAAATTAAAAAATAAATAATAAAATAAAATAAAATAAAATAAAAAAATAAAAATAAAAATAAAGGGAAAGAAAAAGAAAAAGAAAACGAAAAAGAAAAAGAAAAAGATAGAATAAAATCAAATAAATAAGAAAAAAAAAAAAAATGACATCGTCTGGGTTCGCAAAAAAAAAGGAAGAATGTAACTAAAAATTAACAGACAGACGCGTTAAATCGACGTAGTTTAGGCAATACGGAAAAAAGCTGGTAAGAAGAGATAAAAGAAGGAAGGGAGGGTAAAAGAAAGAAACTAAAGAAAAAAATTTTTTTAAATATTACAGACGCTGGACAAAATCAAAAACCTAATTTCCCCAAAACGTTGAAGTATTAGAAAAAGGCCTTTACTTAAAAAGGCATAATTATTAATAAAAGGGAATAAAAAGATATAGGATTTAAAATAAAATTATTTTTAAAAAAATTAGGTCATTTGAAATTAGACTAAATAAAGACAACACTAGGTAAAAAAAAAAAAAAAAAAAAAAAAAATTACAATTATTATATACATACCTATAGAAGTACACACACACATACATACATATATATACACACACACAATTCTACGAATAAGAATACATATATACACATACACACACATACATTCAATTTATTACACACTATTATACATATATATATATATAAATATATACACACATATATATTATTACACACTTATATACATATACATGCGCATACACACATATATATGTGTGTACACACCTATATACAAAAAATTCATATACACATAATATACATGTGTACACACACATGCACACACACACACACACACACACACACACATATATATATACATATATACCTATATACACATACATACACATATTCCATATGCACTCACACACATACATATTAATGAATATTATGAAAAGGAGCATTTAAATAGCTAAAAAATTTTTTTTCCAAAATTACATATAGCCCACATACATAAATACATACTTTTTTATATATATGTATGTATATGTATTTATGTATGTGGGCTATATGTAATTTTGGAAAAAAATTTTTTTAGCTATTTAAATGCTCCTTTTCATAATATTCATTAATATGTATGTGTGTGAGTGCATATGGAATATGTGTATGTATGTGTATATAGGTATATATGTATATATATATGTGTGTGTGTGTGTGTGTGCATGTGTGTGTACACATGTATATTATGTGTATATGAATTTTTTGTATATAGGTGTGTACACACATATATATGTGTGTATGCGCATGTATATGTATATAAGTGTGTAATAATATATATGTGTGTATATATTTATATATATATATATGTATAATAGTGTGTAATAAATTGAATGTATGTGTGTGTATGTGTATATATGTATTCTTATTCGTAGAATTGTGTGTGTGTATATATATGTATGTATGTGTGTGTGTACTTCTATAGGTATGTATATAATAATTGTAATTTTTTTTTTTTTTTTTTTTTTTTTACCTAGTGTTGTCTTTATTTAGTCTAATTTCAAATGACCTAATTTTTTTAAAAATAATTTTATTTTAAATCCTATATCTTTTTATTCCCTTTTATTAATAATTATGCCTTTTTAAGTAAAGGCCTTTTTCTAATACTTCAACGTTTTGGGGAAATTAGGTTTTTGATTTTGTCCAGCGTCTGTAATATTTAAAAAAATTTTTTTCTTTAGTTTCTTTCTTTTACCCTCCCTTCCTTCTTTTATCTCTCTTACCAGCTTTTTTCCGTATTGCCTAAACTACGTCGATTTAACGCGTCTGTCTGTTAATTTTTAGTTACATTCTTCCTTTTTTTTTGCGAACCCAGACGATGTCATTTTTTTTTTTTCTTATTTATTTGATTTTATTCTATCTTTTTCTTTTTCTTTTTCGTTTTCTTTTTCTTTTTCTTTCCCTTTATTTTTATTTTTATTTTTTTATTTTATTTTATTTTATTTTATTATTTATTTTTTAATTTCTTTGCAATCTATTTAAAAAGGAAAAGTAGACTAATTTTTCTCCAGTTTCTGAAAGGTTTTTTCTGTTGCTGAGGTGATGTGTCGTCCCCCGTGGGGATCTTCATATCGAAATGGCTATTCAACATCTTTGAATTAATCCTTTTTTAATATATATATATATATATATATATATATATATATATATATGTATGTATGTATGTTTTATTGAAAAAAGCAAAAACCCTGGTGGTAAAGGGTTGCTATGGGAGTTCAATTTTCCCTCACTTATAATTCTTACCAGCTCGAAATGGAAACAATATCAGTTATCCATTTCACTGAGTTTCCGGCCTATTCAGCGATCGCTTGCCTGTCCGTCTCAAAAGCTCGGTAGCCCTAGACAGGAAATTCTCACAGTCCAATTTTTATCACAACGGATGACAATATTATAACTATGATTGTTTTATCCAGCTCCAATCAATTCAGTTACTTTTCCCGACAAAAATACTTGTATTCTATAATTTAAAGACATCTCTTTTTATATCTTTAAAATAACTAAAAAATTAATATCAGTCATCTGGAAGCAGGGTTATATATATATACATATATCAACCCCAAAATATCAGAAATCGGTAGAATTAGTAAAATAATACTAGAAAGAGTAAACCGACAAATAAAAATCCAACTCCAACTCATATAATACTATAGAGTTTTACTTTGGAGGTAATCAACTGGTTCGAGAACTTTGAAGATAAAAATAATTCCACTTTTCTACAATTCGACATCATGAATTTTTAACTATCTGTATCTAAGAGCCTCTTCCATCTTGCCCTGGAGTTCGCTGAATTTTATTTGGACATTTCAAAAGAGGAAATCAAAATAATCTTGAACTGCAGGAAATCAGTTCTTATCCATGACAACGAACAAGGGACTAAAAACTCAACGGATAGTTTTGACTTATCTATGGGTGCTCGATTCTGCAGAGTCTTCGGATTTAGTCGAATTATTTCTCCTGTACTACCTCACGGCGTATAAAGAAATCGATATTAAAAATATAGGACTTTATAGAGATGACGGACTCATGATAGTAAATAAATCACCTGGAGGTAAGGTTGTAAACTTAGAAAATTAATTCATAGAGTTTTTAAATCTTCTGGTCTCAGCGTAGTAATTAACCCTAATATAAAACAAGTTGACTTCTTAGACATAACACTATACTTAGTTTCTAACATTTTTCAACCTTACATGAAAATGCAATCTATACAAAACCTAGCTCTAATCATATGGTATAACCCTCCATTTGATCAGTTAGTTAATTTTACACTGGGACATAAATTTCTTAAGCTAATAAATAAACATTTACCCCCAAATAACCCTTTAAGCAAAATTTTCAATAGGAATATGATAAAACTCAGTTATAGTTGCTTTAAAAGCTTAGAAAAAATAATAAAATTACAGAACAATACAATTTTCAAATCATACAACGAAAATAACTCTAACACCCGTGTCAATTTGCTCCATAATAATAACTCTTGTAATTGTAGAAACCCGAACCAATGCCCACTACCTAATAAATGCTTAAAAATCCCTGGCATATATGTGTTCGATTTTGTCCGTAGAGCGCTTTTACAATCACCTCTCATCCTTCAACAACAAGAACAAACAAAATATGACATCACCTTCTAAATATTTTGGGAAGTTAAAAAATGAAAATAAAACACTTAAAGCTAAAATGGAAAATTCTCAAACAGGCTAGAACATCTAAATCGGTAAACAAACCATGAAACTACGGTAAATTACAAACATGTTAAAGAACTAACCTTACAGTCATTCTAAAATTACTAAATCAAAAGTTCGGATCTCTAGAAACGATAAACATTTATAGTATTTATCTTAGTACCACTATATTCACTTCTAACTGTATGATCTCTCTCCTTGTATATTTTTCCCTCTTAATTTTATTAATTTTTAATTTACTTCTCAATTTTATTATATTAGCACTAACAAATTCATATTTTCGTGTTGTATTTCTAAATATCCTCAGATAACGTTAGAGACCGAAATGTTAACAACGAAAGCATATGTGTAAAATTTTGAAATCATACAATAAATGTAATATGTTATATCGCAGTTTTTGTCTTGTTCGGATATACCAGAGGATGTGTTTATAGAGCTTATGATGTTCTCCACCACGTCTGTCGAATTTAGTTTTAATAACTTTATGCATAGGCAGATTGATGGGGTCGCTATGCGTTCCCCACTGGGTCCTGCTTTAGCCAACATTTTTTTTGCTTTTATGAATCATCTCTCTTCATATATTATAATGGACCCTCCATGTATTTTCGGTACGTGGATGACACCTTCTGTTGATTCAATAGTGAAGTTGAGGCTGATTTTCTCTCAGTTCTGAACCAATTACTTCCGTCTTTGAAATTTACAGTGGAAAAGTAGTCCGATTGCTGTATGCCGTTTCTCGATGTATGTGTGCATCGGACTCCTTTTGAATTTCATAATTTCGTGTTCCGCAAACTTACGTTCTCCGGTTTGTATACGCGTTGAGACACTTTTTGTCCCAGAAAGCAAAAGATTAATCTTATTAAGACCCTTACGCATAGGGTTCTTATGATTTGCACGAAAAGGTTTTTGGATGCTGAATTAGATTTTGTCCGTAGCACTCTTCTGAAATTCTAGTGATATTGTGAATAGTGTTATGCGTGATCAATTAATAATTTCTCTAAGGATAAGCCGCTTATAATGGAGAAATGCCCTGTATACTTACGGCTTCCTTATATTGGTTCACGGAGTGAGCTTATAGCTAGGCGGATTTCTTCTGCAGTTCGTTCTTCTTATTTCTCTGCTCAAATTAGAATTCATTTTGGTACTTGTTCTGTTCTTCCTTCTAAGGAGAATGTTGAGAATTTATAAAAAATTGTGGTTTGAAACCTTTCATTCTGGAGTTAAGTTTTATATTTTTTATTCCAATTTCAAAATTGACATCAGCCTTTTGATTTGAACAAATTGTATTAACTCTTCAGGTTATCAACTCTGTATTAGCCGATGCCAAGGTTATTTTATGTGATGGCAATTAAGTAAATCAAGCTTTTTTAAGAAATTATATCCCTCACACTCTGCAAAACCCTGGTTAATTGAAGATAATAAACATTTGCTTTTTGTTTATGTTTATCGGTTCAAAAATATTCGCAATTTGTGGCTCACAGAACAGACGAGAGAAATAATCTGTGATGGTGAATGGAATAAAACGAATTGCAAAATAGGCGTATCTTGAACAGTTATATCGTTTTGAATCTGAAGGACTAGTTGATCTTTCAGATTTAAATAAAATTTCTATAGATTCAAAGCCCATAGAAAGATAACGGGTTTCTACTTGCTTCAAAATGTTTTGGGAAAAGCATATGGAAAACATATTGCACTTCTCACCCAGTCTGAAAGAAGTGCGGGTGAGAATGATACTGCCATCTTCATAAGCAAAGTTTTTACATGGTAGAAAATTTTAAATGTTAAGACCATTCAAATTGATAAATTACGCAATGACCCTCTACAAGCTGAAATCAAATCTCCGAATCACAGCCGACTTGATTTTATTATTGAGTTTAGTTAAATGGCTATTAATATGGCTGGCAGTCAAGATAATCTTATAAAGCAAATATCAAAACACGTTGCTACTGCCATACACCATACTTGCAATGGAATTGTTAGTCTATGTCGACACCATTAACTACAGAATTTAGAAACTTACAACTGATCCATTAGAAAAATAAATTAATAAACTTCGTCAAGGATCAGTCGGCATCTATTTTATAAATGTCTAATAGTATACTGAAAAGCTGCATACATCTTTACTTTTAAATCAAAATGTAAATATTTATGCTTTTGATGTTAAACCATGTCACTAATGTACATCTTGTGATTATGAACTTTGTGAGGAAGTTCATAAATATTTGACAATCTGGAATATTTAGAACTTTCCACTAACTGATTAAATAAAAATTGCTTTCGTGTACATAGCTGGATATATTACAAGAAATGATAATTAACACAGTGAATATAAAATCTATTTTTATTATTATTAGGTTTTCATGAGTCAATATCAAATTTACTCAGTAAATTTGATAATAATTTATGAAAATCGATACGTATTGGCAATTTTTGTGTCAATCCACCTGTAAACTAAGAACCTACTTAAATCTCATATTAAAATAAACTAAATTCTCATCAGTTTTTTGCCATTAGAAAACAATCAATAATTAGAAAATGTTCCGTTATATATATAAACAACACAAGGAATAAACACATCTACTTGATCAATGAAATCCTATAACAGAGACCAAATTTATACCGGAACATTTTTTCCACAGCTCATTTCCAAAAAAAATTCATGAAGCTTAATTAAAAACGAAACATGTTAAATTTATAAATGTTTCCTATTTGTTCTTTATTCTATCATTTTGTCAGATTTAATTAATACTTTATTTCATTTCACACACAAACACAAATTCACGCACATATCTATTGTTAATCAATTTTTTGTAATTGAATTAAACCAGTATATAATCATTTTTTTAATTGAAGCAGACTAGTACAAAGTTTTATTAAAAAGTGCTCAATACATATATATTGTAGATCTTTTGAATATTTTTAATTTGGAAACGAGTTCTTTCCTCAGCCTAGGTTTCAACCTTTCAGTATCTTTGGACAATTTATAATAACTGATTTTCTAATGTTTTCAAACGTACAACAGGGATTTTTATGAAGGCAGGATTAAAATTTTTAAACAACCGAAAATTTACAAAATTAGGAAGGTTTTAGTTAAGTATCTTAAACTCTTTCATCCAGGTTTGTTTGATACTAGGATGTATTTTTCGGTATGATTTCATCTGGACATTATTTCTGATCTTTCATTTAATTTTTTTGTTCTGAAACAATATTATGGACAACTATTCTTCCTGACATAAATTTCATACGTCACCACCATTGTAAAGTTTGGCTTTTTTTAATTATACTTAAGTTAGTTTATTACAATTTTAAAGGTTTTCCAGCTTGAAAGTAGGTTTGTGGTCATATCTGTTTTTAAATATATCTTTTGGAGATCCCAAATAAGTTTTTCTTTGTTCATCTGCATCATGTACTTCTGCTTTGTAAATAACCCCTTCTGTTTTACAGAGTTCATTAAGTGGGCAATTTATTTGGTCCCTACAGTTACATTATTTATTAGTGATATTATGTTGCACGTAATTGTTTAAGTTTCTGGCGTTTTGTTTTTTTATGTTATTTTATAAATTACTAGTACAGCTAAAACTTAATTTAATTGAGTTTCTATCCTATATTTTATTTGTGAGTTTACAGTAAGTGTTTATTAATTAATTTAAACAATATTTGCATTATTTTTAGTTTTTACTTCCAATTTAAACGGTGGGAATATATATATATATATATATATATATATATATATATATATATATATATTGTAACTAAGTTGTTGAACTCGTAGGTTTATTTACATTTTTGTTCATGCATTTACTTTTATAAAGAGTGCTCGATACAAATGTAGAGCGTTATACTGTAATGGTTGTTACAATGTTTTTAAATTCATAGTATCACTACACAAAAAATTTCTCATGTTTCGAAGCCATCCCATTATGTTTTGGCTTCATCCTCAGGTGATTTTTTTCTAAAAATATATTATATATATATATATATATATATATATATATATATATATATATATATGGTTGGAGTGAGATGTTTTTAATAAAAATGAATAGCGTTGGAAGAAGAAATTTTCATAGACTATTGGACAATTCAACAGTTTGTATCCTTCTTGGAAGGCCATTATTGAATATGGGAACATCTGCTCCCTATTCTTTTGGATGTGTGTTCACACAAAAACTTAATTATATGTTTATTACATCAGTTAATCGTAAGACCATGTTTTCAAAATTATATACTCGATAGGACACCTTTTGTTTCATCAGATATAAGATACAATTGGGGCCTAATGAACTGTTCCCCCAATAAGTTAGAATGAAAATTTATTACATAAATAACATTTTGTGATCTTGGCAATCATTTAGACATTGCGCAGTCAAAAGTAAATGCGAAGATCACACAAGCATTAAACGTTTTGGTCCTGAAAAATTTCCTTATTTTGTGAGAGTAGCGCCATTTTTTGCTAGGGAAGTCTCGACCATCTTTATCATGGTCGCAATGTTGTTTTTCAGCTAATCCACGAGTAATGTTCTTGTAGCGATGGCTAGAATATCAAAAAGTTTGTGTGCATCTTTTATGCATGGTCACCATTTATGCAGGAGACATCGGCTATATTTACGAAACGGCCTTGTGTCAGATGTAATCGTGCCCGTCATATTTGAAAGTATCAGAAGGTTGCACAAAAGACAAAAAGGTATCGTTTGTATAGATAACTGTAAATGTAATTAACAAGGAGAATGCCATTAATTTTTTTGTTTTAAAGTAAATCATATATTGAAAAGTCCTGTTAACGTTTTTTAATGTGTATTTAACAGTTCATGTTCATTTAAGGTCAGATGAAATAGATTTGTGAAGAAAAGTGATGTCGTTGATGTGTATGATGTCTTTGTTAGGCTTTCTTTCGTGAAGAAAAAACAAATCTGATGTCGCTATGTCTCTTTCTTTTGTTACTGACAAGATGAAGAGGAAAGTGAAGAATCAATTAGTATGGTTTGAAAGAGAATGTGAAAAAGGTACGTCACCTAGATGATACGTCCAGTTGACGGCTTGGAACACTCTGTAATGAGGAAGTAGAATCAATGAATGTAGCATTATGAATTTTAAGATTATGAATTCTGTAACATTTCTTTAGATTATTTTACTTATTTCGTGTAGCAAATATATACCTATGAGTTCGCAGGTCGCTACACCGTCAAAGCATTCCATTGTCGTGTCAAAGGTCCTTTCTTCCTTTATCTAGGCGCCCTCATTGTCAACAAGGTACAGAAATGTAACTCTTCTGAAGAAGACCGGAGCGTACAACGGCCGAAACGTCGTACAAATGACAACAAAGATGAGGACAATAATGTAAGTTGTAACATGTTGGAAGTTTAAAACTTCCTTTGACCAGAAGGGATATTCCTAAAAGCGTTGAATTATTTATGTTAATATTATTCAACAGACCAATCACTTCAATTGCTATTTAAAAAGTGCTTTTAGAATTATTTACTGGCCACGTAAATAAAAATTAAATTTTCTTAAAAGTTGTCTTATGTTTCCAAAGCACATATTTTGAAATTCCCTGCTGTGCATATAAAAAATAATTTATTTGGGTCAATTTTAAAATCATTTATTTATAGCGTATCTATCGCATAATTTAATGATAACGTTGGAGAGAACAGAGTATGAAAAAGCTATCTCTGCGAAACTAACAATAGATAATATAAAATAAAGATTATTAAAATTTATGGCTAAATTTGATTTAGTGCATTTCGAAAAAGGGAAAAAACTTTAAGAAAAAGTAAGTTGCAATAGTCAGGAATTTGTTGGAAAAAATTATAAAATCTTAAGGAAAGCAAATCCCTTTGAAACATTTTCAGCAGTTTACTCAAAATATAATTGTTAGTGAAAATAATTTTTGCTTTTACCTTGATAACTTTCTCAGAACTGTAAATTTTGTTGCTAAAAAGACTGATAATTTTTCAGCGTCTCTATTAGGGCGTAACCGCAATTAAGTGCTGACATCTCTTTTTGATATTTTTCTGTTACTTATCCACGCTCTGTGATTAAATATGAAGAACAAATGAATTTGTTGAAATAATGTTAATGTTTCAAGTCTGAGGCAGCACTTGGGAACGGCTTGTTCAACCGAAGTGATTTACTTTGCACAAGGTCACTTTGAAAAATTGTGCATCAGTATGAGAAAATAATTCTAAATCGTTTACTTTAAGTGATTTTTTTATTGTCGAGAATCGAAAAGAAAGAAATAAAGAATTTATATTAGGATGAATTTCAGAAAAAGAATTTCACTAGGCGTCTCCAGAGACTCTCTAAAATAAAAAAAGTTAAAAATGCAATTAATATATAATTTAAATGTCTTCTCTCAAGTTAATTTTGAAAGATAATTGCCTAAAGAAAAAATAAAAAAAATATTTTGCCTTTAAATAAAGAATTTAGACAATTTTAAAACGATAAGGTAAAAGGAAATGCACCAAGTTCCATTAGAGAATTCGATGGATTCTAACAAAATTTTAAAATCTCTTTTAAATTCAGTAGCTATCCCAGGTATTTCATCTGAAGAAAAATAGTAAAATTAACGATTTATTAATTAGAAAAAGTATAAGAAGAAGAAGAATTTAAGTATTTTCATATCAAAATGTATTAAAAGAAAATAAACTAAAAAAAAATTGATAAAAACTTCAGTATTTGTCTATATTTTTGAGATGAGGCAGTATTTACAGTATTCGGACTATTGTCCTCATCTTTGTTGCCATTTGTACGACATTTCGGCCGTTGTACAGTCTGAACTTCTGCTAGCAATTCCGAAACGAACTATTTATTAAAATCACTGGGGTATATGATCTTCATTCCTTGCGTACTAGTGCCTCTTTTGGTAGTCATGAGTTATCTCTTTCTAACCCAGTAAGTTACTTGTTCACTACTGTTGTAGCCTGGTATTGAACTCACAACTTTTGGGTCAAGTCACAGGAACTAACCAACGTCTACAAGAACATGGAAAGTCCTTAACATGAGTGGAGATAGAAAAATCAGTCATAGCTGACCACATATGGAGGGAGAAAGGAGATCACCACCCCCTATGGGATGAAGTTGAAATGATAGATAGAGAACACCACTGGAAAGTACGTATACTTAAGGAATCAGCACACATGCTAGGCTACAAAAATCTCCTAAGTCGACCAAGCATAAAGATGAACACAATATGGGAAAACGGTAATACTGAGTGCTAGAGAAAATAATTTGTGTCAAACATTGCAGTATGAGCTCTGGTAAAAATACTAGAGAAAACCAATTACATAAAAAAATACTAGAGAAAACGATTAACATATAAAAATTGCAATATGAACTTTGGTAAAAAAAGGTTTACTGAACATTAGGTTTATAAGTCCCGAAAACTCAGTCGTTTATGCCCTTAAGAACACATGGCCTAGTGGATATAGACCTTGGATATAGACAGTGGATATAGAATATCCTACTGCTAGCAAAGAGCAGACTGGGATTCGTTCCGTGACTTCCTCTGTGACGTCCCTTGGAACAACGTTTTAAGTCTTCCTGTTGAAGACTGTGCATCAGAGGTCTCCTCCTGGGTTAAGGCTCGCATCGATGCTTTCATCCCTGCCAGGAAATTTCAGCTTAAATCTCATTCGTCTCCCTGGTTCTCGTCCGCTTGCTCGGCCGCCATTGCCCACTGGAATCACTTCTTCTGGCTTTATCGTAGCCACGCGTCGGACCAAAACAGGCGCCTTTTCGTAATAAATGTAAAAAGATACTTAACGAAGCTAAGCTGTTGTTTGCTGCCAGAATGAAGCAACGCATAGCATCCTCTAAGTTCGGCGCCAAAGACTACTGGCGCCTCTGCAAAAGCGTGTTTAACAAGAGTAAGTCCTCAATACCCCCACTAATCAATGAATTTGAGGTCCTCGCCTCCTCAGCGGACAAGGCTGAATGCTTTGCTCGTAGATTCTCGACCAATTCGAGTCTGGATTCGTCTGGAGTTTATACACCCGACTTCCCAACTAGAACTGAGGCTCAATTGAATGACGTCCACATCACGCCCTCGCTGATTTCTAACATAATCTCAAAACTTGACCCTCACAAAGCGAGTAGTGGGGACGGAATCCCAATCATAGTCTTGAAGAAATGTGCCCCTGAACTCTCTTCTGTCTTTTCTAAGCTCTTCAAATTCTGCCTATCTTCTTCCTGCTTTCCTGCCTGTTGGAAGTCTTCCTCTGTAGTTCCTATATTTAAGAACACTGGAGAACCCTCGGACCCCGCAAATTACTGCCCTATCAGCCTTCTTCCGATCTTTGGAAAAGTGTTCAAAGCCATTATCAACGCCGAGGTCGTTCAGCATCTCACAGCCCATAGGCTCCTCTCGGACAAACAGTATGGCTTCCGCTTCACCATGTCTACTGCTGATATGCTAACGACCATCACCGAGTATATATACCAAGCTCTCGACAAGAATGATGAAGCCCGAACCGTTACCTTGGATATCTCTAAAGCGTTCGACAGAGTCTGGCATGCCGGCCTTCTACGGAAACAGCGAAGCTATGGCATAACTGGACTTTTGTTGGACTTAATCCAGTCATTCCTCTCTAACCGCACATATTAAACGGACATGCCTCCCAGAACTACCCTACAAACGAGGGTGTCTCTCAAGGCTCTATTCTAGGCCCTACGCTCTTTCTAGTCTACATCAATGATCTCCCCGGTGCCATAACATCCCAAGTAGGCATGTACGCCGATGACACCACAGTTTACTCTCGCCTCGATCAAAAATCTGGTGTGGGCGACAAGGCGAACCTCGCTGCCGAGCTTGAAAAGGACCTCCAATCCGTGGTGGATTGGGGTAAGAAATGGCTCGTAAAATTCAATTCTTCCAAAACGAAGATGCTATCAATTAACCACCATAGACAACCGCACCTCCCTCCCAAAAGCATGGAACAGGCTTGCCTCCCAGAGAGTAAAACACTACGCCTGCTTGGCCTGACACTCTCAGTGGACCTCAAGTGGAATGACTACGTCGAATCCATTGCTAAATTCGCTGCTATGAAAGTCGGCTCTCTGTGCAGGGCCCGGAAGTTCTTTCCGTCTGAATCTATCCTGCACATCTATAAATCTACCATCCGCCCGTGTATTGAATACTGCTGCCACATCTGGTCGGGTGCCCCTGCTATTCTCCTCGGGGTTCTTGACAAAATACAACGGAGAATCTGTAATGTGATCAATACCGACTTGGCTGACCGCCTGCAGTCACTCTCTCACCGGCGTGAAGTGGCTTCCCTGTACCTCTTCTATAAGTACTTTCACGGCTTCTGCTCTGATGAACTTAGATCACTGGTGCCCGCTAGGTATGAATTTGCACGAGATACTAGATTAGCAACTAGATCCCACCCTTTTACAGTGAAACCGATGAAATGTAACCGCAATTTTTACTCCAATAGCTTCTTTTCTAGCACTTCACGCCAGTGGAATTCCTTTCCACATGCTTGCTCCCTCGATGGCTATAACATCCAGGAGTTTAAATGTAAGGTCAATAGACACCTCCTAACACACTAACTCGCACCCATTCTCTCCAACACTCTCCCTATGTACCTCCTTACTCGTCTATCACCCTCCTTCTGACATTTCCTATATCCAACCGCTCTATGTAACCCCCTGCGCTACAGTGGCAGTGGAATGCCTTGCTTGGGGTGATATGATTAAAAAAAAAAAGAAAAGAAAAAAGACGTTAGTTAGTTCCTGTGACTTGATTCAAAGAGTTGTGAGTTCAATAAGTAAGCTACAAGGTTAGAGAGAGATAACTCACAGCTACCAAAAGAAGCACTACTACGCATGAATAAACATCATATAACCCAGTGAATGTAATAAAGGGTTCAGTTTAAAATTCCTAGCACCTGAAGAAGGCCGGAGTGTACAACGACCGAAACGTCGTACAAATGGCAACAAAGATGAGGACAATTGTCCGAATACAGTAAATACTGTTGCTAAAAACTTATTGAATTGATTATCAGATTACCTTTATTTTTTTATTCCTTTTCGCTACTAATGTAAAAAAATTGTGACTGCTCTAAATACCATACGCACTTTAATATGAAAGCTCTATTGTCATGTTTTCAAACCTTTACCAAAAAACCATGGAATTATCCGATTTTAATGAAACGTTCAGCACTTATCCATTAATTAACTGTTTTATTGAATATGTTGGTCATTTATAAAACCTTGTGAAATGTATAACTGCCTCCCACAATACTTCATAGAATTAAAAATATATTCAATAATGAATAAACGCTAAAAAATTAATTTAAATGCGATAAATTTCATATTTTTGCTAATTTTTAAAATCAGTGTGTAGCAGTTCTTTTTCTTATTTTGCAAGTGCGCGTTATTTTGAATGTTTTTAATAAATTAAAACAAGTTAAAACATAACCTGTTTATAAATGTTACCTGTTTGTAAATAAGAATTCCAGCAAAATTTAGTTTACTTATATCACGATTTCTTGTATTAGATATATTAAGACCACATAATAAACAACCAACCAGAGAGCATCGACAGAAGATTATCATTAAAAGGAAGCAACAAAAAAAAAAAAAAAAAAATTCCAAAATTATCAGGCATTCTAATGTCATAAAATTGCCCTCACTTTTATAGTTAAACTTCGAAAATGTAATGACGCTGTTGAAATTATAAAATACATATAGTTATCTTAAGAATGAAATTGCTTCTGAATTTGTAGTTGCAATCTTTTCTTGAACCTAAGAATTGGCTGTTTAAGATAGCAGATAACTTCATGAGTCATGAGATTCTAATTCTAATTGTTGCATCATTTTATTCGTAACCTGTTGGATCCAGTGAATGATAACTTCTTTTCTATAATGTGTAGTGATACTTGTAAAGGAGTTGACATTCTGTATACGCTTCCTCAATGATCTTGAAGTATTTGAAAAGTTCCTGGATTTTTATGAAACATTTCAGATATTATCAGTGCTATTTCGGTCGCTATTATTAATGGTATCAACTCAGCCTGAACATGTGCTAAGAAAAATTCTGGTGTTGCAGTGCGGATCTTAAATGCTCAATCGAAAGCTTATTATACTCACTGTCATGCATATTAACTATGACTGTCAATCAAAGCTGTAAGAAAAAGAATCAGAATATAAATGGATGCTATATGCTGAAAGGATTATTGCTCTGATTAAATATTCTTACAAGAGAGAAAATCTCGCTATAATCAAATAGGATGGAGAGTCAGTATAGCTTGTTTTAAAATAAATATAAACAGTTATGGCTCATTGTTGAATGTTTAAGAACAGAGTTTAGAATGATCAACTGAAATCATTTTAAAGTACAAATAGTTGGTATAAAAAAGCAAATAAAACCCGCGGATTTATTTTGAGGAATGAATACATATCAGTCAATTTATTCACACACTGGTAATATATCTAAAATTGTATTATATATTAAAAAAATCTGTATGTAGTAGTAAAATGCTTGAAGAAATGACATTGAATGTTCCTCAGAAACAAAATATTTAGACATTTTTAAAATATGAAGTATGAAATTTAATTAAAGATATGCAATTGTTTTCAGGTTGTGTTTCTTTTATTTTTGTTTTTACATTTTTTCTTTATTACTGAACAAGCAGAATAGAGCAAGATTTTTCAAAAGTAACCAATAATCAGCTAATGATAAAATTTAACTAACCTTTTTGATACTTATTCATAAATGAGTGAAATTATTAATGGAAATAATATTTTTATTAAAAATTTGTCGAAATATATTTTAAAATTTGTTTTTAAATAATTTCAATAATCTTCTCATATTATTTTCATCAACTGGCTATAAATTATCAAGAAAAACAAAGGATTTACATTTGCGAGAAGATAGATCCCAAGAGAATCCAAAACAATAAGCACTTTTTATTTTCCTTCTTATTTTTATAAATATTTATAAATATTTAAGACTAGCAAGTAACTAAAACTATAATCATCTCAGCTTTAGGGATACCCCGATAGAAGAAATCAGCCAATGCTCTTTTTGCAACTGCCTTGACGGGAAACTTACTTGGGACATTAACCCGTAAACTGGGTTTTTGAATTGTGATATATATATATATATATATATATATATATATATATATATATCCGAGTAAATAGAAAACGAAGAAAACATTTTTTACAACGTCCAAAACATTAATTTAAAACAGTGCTCGATATATAATACATAAAGCTATAGAGCTGTGAATATTTATTATAAATTATATTTTAGAACATGTACATAATTTTTTTAATATATAAATGGCACACCTTCACTGTACTAGCAACACTCCTACATACACCACAAACTGTGATTTAATTTTAAAAAGATTTGTTTTTAAAATTGAAAATTCTATAGAAAAAATCGATTTACTAAATTCTAAAGTAAGGTTTAATATACATAATTAGATTAATTATAAAAACTGTCCTTAATACACACATTAAACTTCATCTATTACCTTAAATACAAACACACCTATTACCTATTCACCTATTACATTAAATTCAAACATTTAATCTTTCCTCCGACATAAAATTCTATTTATTACGCATCTATTACCTACTTACCTATCACTTTAAATTTTTAACATTAAATTTTACCTCTTATATTAAATCTTACTGCAAACGGTGATCTAATTAAAATTTAAAATTTAATAGAAAAAATCGGTTTCCAAACTGTGATCTAAATAATATTTAAAATTTAATAGAAAAAATCGATTTCCTAAATCCAAAATTAAGATTAAATATACAAAATTAGATTAATTTAATAAAAATTTACATTCTAACTGCTAATGTTAAATCTGTCTACAAAACTCACAGACACTCATTAATCAACCATATTCACTACCCACACCACTTTCTTCAAAATTCTAACGGTCAATCCACAAGACTTATTCCCTTATCATTAACCCCCACCAACATCCCACACACAACTAACCAAATATAAGAAAAGAGGCTTTCCATTCTTGTCCACACCGCCTGATTAGACATTGTAGTTTCAATGTCGAAACAAATGTACTATTTGTAGTGGATATATAAAAAAAATCTGTACATGTTCTAAAATATAATTTGTAATATATATACATACATATATATATATGTGTGTGTGTGTGTGTGTGTGTGTTGAGAAGAAAACTCAACAAATAATTAAACGGTTATAAATACATAATTTATTTCAGCAATTATTACAGTTGCCTCATTCAGACCGTTGATGAATAAGTAAATGTTAATTTCACTCAAAATATTAAAAAAAGTTGATAACAGAGAAATCTTGAAATGGGTAATCAATTGAGAATAGATACATCAAATCACACATATAACACAATACAGAATAAGGAAATAAGCCTTACATACATAAAACAGTTAAAAAATAAATTATACATACGCAAACGGAGGAAGAGATATACATGCCCAAAACAACACCCAGACAGAATTAATCACACACATTCTTTAGGAAGGAATATATACATACTTAAAAAAGTGGGAGAGAAGGAAACGGGTAAAAGGAAAGGAGACAGAAGCCCAACTTTTAGCTAACACAAAAGGAGACAGAAGTCACAACTTTTAGCTAACACAAAAACCTTTAGAAAAATCTCATTACTAAATTTTTATCAAAAATTATTTTTCTCATTTAGACCGTTGAAAAATAAAAGTAAAAGTAAAATTCACTTAAGACAGTTTTTGACGAGTGAAGTAAAACAGACATAAAAAAGATATACATATACAATGAGAACAGACAGACATAATCTTCACAAAAAGATAAAAAGGGGGAGAAAGAAAGAGAGAAAAAATATAAATAAATTTAAAAAGAAAACTTTAGGACAGATATTACACTTACATTCACACATATTAACTGATAGAAAAAATTTGAACATAACTTTTTTTAAGTGGACTTTTTTTAAAAACATTTCTTTTTTGAAAATCTTTTAAAAAAGTTCCTAATTGTTTTATGCATGTGTGATTATTTCCTTATTCTGTATTGTGTTCTTTGTGTGATTTAATGTAACTATTCTCAATCGATTTCCGGTTTAAAATCCCTGTTATAAACCGATTTTATAAAAATATTCTCAGTGAAATTAACATTTATTTATTTATCAACGGTCTGAAGGAGGGAATTGTAAAAATTGAAATAAATTATGGATTTATAACCGCTTAATTATGTACTGAATCCCCCCCCCCCCCAGTATATTTGCTCTGGATAATAGCTCTTTATTTTCATCTAATTGATATTTTATATTAATTAGATAAAATCTTTTAGATTGCCATTTTCATATATATATATATATATATATATATATATATATATATATATCCGAGTGAGTATAGAACGAGAGAGAGAGAGAGAGAGAGAGAGAGAGAGAGAGAGAGAGAGAGAATGGCCACTTAATCAACAGCAGATCCCCCGGCAACCCAAGAGATCCATTTGAACCGGAAAGCAACACAAATAAAGTTGTCATACCAAGGTAACGTTGTCACATTACATCTTGTTTTTGTCAACCTCCTTTAATCCATGAATTTGAGGTTCTCACGTTATCTGCGGACAAAGCTGAATGCTTTGCCCGCAGATTCTCATCCAACTCCACACTTGACTCGTCCGGAGTACACCCACCTGACTTCCCTATTAGAACTGAGGCCAAACTGCACGACGTATATATTACCCCGACAGTAGTATCCCGAGTAATTTCAAAACTCGACCCCCATAAGGCGAGTGGAGACGATGGAATCCGGGCGATAGTCCTTAAGAGGTGTGCTCCTGAACTTTCCCCTGTCCTCTCTAAACTGTTTAACTACTGCCTTTCTGCTTCCTTCTTTCCTGCATGCTGGAAGTTCTCTTCAGTCGTTCCTGTATTTAAGAATTGTGGTGAACCCTCGGACCCATCCAACTATCGCCCTATCAGTCTTCTACCGATATTCGGGAAAGTATTCGAGGCCATAATCAATGCTGAAATAGTTCATCATCTCACTGCCCACAAACTCTTCTCTGACAGGCAAAATGACCTGTTAACTACCGTAACGGAGTACATGCTACAGGCCCTTGATGAGTTTGACGAGGCTCGCGCTGTTGCTCTGGACATCTCCAAGGCTTTCGACAGGGTTTGGCACTCTGGCCTTCTATGCAAACTACGGGGTTACGGTATTACCGGTCGCCTGCTTGACATAATCCAATCGTTTTAAATAACCGCAAAATGAAGGTTGTTTTGAATGGGCGTGCCTCTTCATCCCACAACACGAATGCTGGTGTCCCACAGGGCTCTATCCTGGGCCCGACGCTCTTCCTTATTTTCATCAACGACCTCCCAGATGAGATCAGTTCCCAAGTAGGCATCTACGTAGATGACACTACAATATATTCCCGCACCAGTCATAAACCTGTCGTGGCGGACAGACATAATCTCGCTGCTGACATTGAACGGGATCTACACTCTGTGGTGAACTGGGGCAAGAAGTGGCTTGTCAACTTCAATTCGTCTGTCAACCATTACAGGTAACCTCTCCTGCCTCCCATAAGCATGGACCAAGCGATTCTCCCGGAGAGCAATACACTACGCCTCCTCGGACTTACCCTGTCCTCAGACCTCAAATGGAACCACTATATTGAATCCATAGCAAAATCTGCTGCTAAGAAGGTTGGGTCACTATGTCGATCCAGGATGTTTTTTCCGCCTGAATCCATCCTGCATATATACAAATCAACCAGCCGTCCGTGCATGGAGTACTGCTGCCATTTAAATGCAAAGTCAATACTCATCTACTAACCACTGGATTCTAGCTCTCTCCCCACCCCCGTATAACCTTCCCTTTCTCTCCACCTATGTATCTGTCATCGCACCTGCTTTCTCAGCTTTCTATTGTTCCTTTCTAACTAGATTGTAGTCCTCACTCTTTAATTAATCTTTTTTTTTACAGTTATGTAGCTCCCTGCACATCAGTGGCATTTCTGCCTTGCTCGGGGTGAAATGATTAACCCCCCCCCAAAAAAAAACCTTGCTTTTTCGGTATCACTTTAACTTTTCTTAAGACCCCGTAGAGTCGGTTACTGTAATAAACCCCGCGACAATATATACACATAATTACACACACGAAAATAAATATTACACAGTATTCATTTTCATTATTAAAATATCTAAGCGTAAATTCTTCTCCTTCTTCTATGTGCCTTATTCATTCAGGAGGTAGGCGAGCATGGCCTTTCACGTCTTCCTATCCCTGGTGGTTCTTAGCACGCTTTCTTCTTTTACATCACGTAACCCCGTTTTGCCATCCACCTACTCAGGCCGTTAAGTGTTTCACGCTGTTTTCCCCTGTCTCTCCTTCCCTCTATCTGGTCCGTTAGTATCAGGTTCTCTAAGCCTTCCTTCCTCATTGCTTGTCCCAGGAACTTTAGCTGTCTCTTCTTGATGCTCAGTATTAATTTCCTTTTAGTTTCCATCCGTTCTAAAACTTCATCATTGATCACATGCTCGGTCTATGATATCCGCAACATCCTTCTGTGGAACCACATTTTAGTTGCTTCAAGCTTTTCCTTTATCTTTGATGAGATTGTCCAGCATTCACTGCCATATTGAAGAACTGACATCACATAGCAAATTAAGTACTCACTTCTTCGTTTCTAGTGAAATTTTCCTGTGTCTTAATACTATACTCAGCTTCTGGAATGCGTCATTCATCATGCCAATTCGACTTCGGATCTCTGTGTCGCATTTTTCGTCTTCTGTTATAACACTTTACAAGTGTTTAAATTTTTGTACTGCTTGATTTTAGTATACCTCACCTGTATTTGGCATTTGGGCTGCTCTTTTTGCTGATGACCATGCATTCGGTTTTCTTGCAGTTTATTTGTAGTCCTTTCTTGTCACCCTCTTCAGCTACCTTCTGTAGGAGATCTTGTAATTTCCTTTCCGTGTCTGCTATCAGCACTGTATCATCTGCGTATCGTTTGTTGTTCAAATTGTGGCTTTCTATGACAAATCCTGGTATATCATCTAGGGTCATCAGAATAGGCTCACTGTACAAGCTGAATAGATCCAGTTAAAAAAACATCCTTATTTTACGCCCCTTTCTATTTTTGTATATCTGCTGAATCCATTACCTGTCCGTATGCAGGCAGTTTGCTGCGAGTATAGATTCTTAATTACTCTTATTCTGCTTCGAGCTCAATACATCAGGACTTGGACGATCAGTTTTGTAATGTGGCTTATTAAATTGATAGTTCGGTGGAGTTTGCACTCGTTTGCACCTGGTTTCCTAGATAGTGCTATGAAAATCGACTTGTTTAGGTCGTCTGGTATTACACCACTGTTATGAATTTCATTTATTATTTCTGTAATTTTCTCTACGCCGAATTCTTCCAGGGCTATCAGCAACTCTATTACAATGTCGTCTGGTTCAGCTGCTTTATTTCTATTCAGTTTGGCCATTGCAGTTTTCACTTTGGACTTTAATATTTCCGGTCCGTCCTCATCTTTGTGTATTATCGGTTGCTCTCTCGCCGTGGAAAAAATCTAGCCACTACTTTTCTATCTTCCTGGCAGCATTTGAATTCTACGTCGGAAAAACGGCACGTCCTTTGAGGCTAACCCTGAATCAACCTATTTTTGGCATCTTGATAAGAATGAAAGTTCTTCTCGGCCAGGCCATGTACCATCTATCGTAACAAGTGGTAATTTAAGAATTTTCAAGCAGATTTTCATCCATTTTGTAACATGTAGTCTAACGTTGTCATCTTATAAAATCACTTTGTCGTGTCTCTGCTTGTCTAGCGGTCATTTTTCTTCAGTGCTCGACTCAAACGCATGTTGAAGTCGATTGCAATCTCCCGTGATGGTTTCGGTTGGTTTGAGTAGCTCATAATAAACTACATTCAGCTGATCCCACCAAATGCAGAGCACAAGCTTCGAACCATGGATATTCGATTTTGCCGCCGACGTTGATGCATGGCCGGTATTACCCTATGATTTTTTACACTTAAGATTATCGTAGTGTACCTAGTTTTCATTGCCGGTCACGATACGATGCAAAAATCCTTTTCTTTCTGCCGCTGAATCAGCTGTTCACACGTGACAAGACGCTGATCAACGTCTCTCGGCTTCAATTCGTACGGCACCCAATATACTCGTCAAAACTGTTGTATGATCAAGTTTTAATGATTCTGCAAGTTAAGCTTGGGCCTGACATGAGTTTCATGAAGTAATTCTTCCATTTGTTCGTCTTCAAACATTTTCAATGCGCCAGAGCGTTTTTATCTTCAACATCCAAATAATGTTTTGAAGCGTCTAAACCAATAACTACATGTTTTTCCAAACAGCATAGTCACCGTAAGTCTCAACGAAAAATTCTGTGTACTTCAGCTGCAGATTTCTTCTGAATAAAGTAGTGCAGTAAAAATCCCCGCAAATATACTTTATTTGGCATGAAATGCGACATGTTTAACTCTTTGAAAAACAAAATTACTTACACTTTTGCGAAATGACATTTGTTTTTAATCATATCACTCCGAGCAAGGCGGTAACGCCACTAATGCGCAGGGGGCTACGTAAGAGTGAAAAGATTAAAAAAGAGAAAGCCGGAAACCACATCCTAAACAGGGAACAAGGGATGAGCCTCTTCACCTGTTCAATAAACGTGGGTGGAGTGTGAACCGTGCGAAAGTTCAGTCTATCTACTCCAATTGAAAAAGAAAAAAGAATAGAGTAAAAAGATTGGAAAAGAGAAAACCGGAAACCACATTCTATACAGGGAACTAGGGATGAGCCTCTTTACCTGTTCAATAGACGTGGGTGAAGTGTGAACCGGGCGATAGTTTAGTCTACCTACTCCAATTGAAAAAAGAAAAAGAAAAGAGTAAAAAGATTGGGAAAGAGAAAGCCGGAAACCACATCCTAAACAGGGAATAAGGGATGAGCCTCTTCACCTGTTCAATAAACGTGGGTGGAGTGTGAACCGTACGAAAGTTCAGTCTATCTACTCCAATTGAAAAAAAGAAAAAAAAAAGAAATGAATTAAAAGATTGGAAAAGAGAAATCCGGAAACCACATCCTAAGCAGGGAACAAGGGATGAGCCTCTTCACTTGTTACACTGAATTTCAAGCTTGTTTATAGTACTTCCTTATAGATGCATTAACATCTGAAACTACACGCCCACAGTTATGAGAACAGCATCTGTTGAAAAACAGCTATAACTTATGGAAGTTCTACTAATTTTGCGTAAGACTTTTGTAAAATATAAAGATATGGACGGATCTAACGAATTGAAAGACAATGTGCTCAACATATCAAGATGTGAAGTTTATTATTAAAAAATCAAGTGTTATAGAAAAATGTTAAAAAGAGAACATCGTACAAAGTTTGAAAGAGACTCACCGCTTGTTTTAGTTTTAACAAGTTATTATCAAATTATATATAAGGGCTGCACAAAGTGTTCTCTGTATGTGAATTGGTCAGCAACCATGATTCGTTGAATCATGCAGAAACACTTGCAGTATGATCTTCTGAGAAACAGAAGAACATTCTGTAGCTTTTGCTTGTTTCTGTACTTATTTATTTATTTAGATTAATTTATTTTAATTGTTACTTTTATTGAATTTGTTTAGGTAGATTTAATCTTGTTAGTTTTTCAGATTTAGCTAGCGTAGGAAAAATTCGTTTTCGTGTTTGCATTTTCAGATGAGTTTTGTTCGTTTATTATTAGTTTGTTAAGGTAATTATAGCTGTGTTTTCCTCCAGGTAAAGTATTCAGTTTTTGGATTGATTGTTGAAAGTTGATGCTCTTTTTCTTAGTTTCTATGATATTTTTGGTGTGATTCATTTTTTGTTTTTAATCTCCCAGATATGTTTAGAAATCATTATGCTGTTCGCACTTTTACTAATTGTAAAGGATATTTTGTGTGCATAGTTTATTTGTTTCTAGAGCACTTCAGTTAGTCCTATGTATATTTTTCTTCGTTCTCTGCTGATTTTACAATGGCTTCGTATATAACATTGCTCTGCAAGTAATTGTCGTTTAAGGGACATTCGTTCTTTATTCTGTAGTTACACGTTGGCTTAATTTGTACAGATGTTTTTTTTTATTGTTTTCCTGTAGTGCGATTTTATAATTTGTGTCATGATCTCGCTGAAACTATCGCTGACTTTTAATGCGTTTTTACAGAATATCTTGTGGAAAATGTTTGATGTGTAGAATTATTTGTGTATGAGTTTAAAAAAATACTTTCCTACTTTTGCTTTTACGTTTGTGTTGTACGGTGAGTTGAAGAATATCATGTTCTTTTCAAGTTGGCTTTCATTTGTGCTTTTTTGTGTGTATGTAACTGCTGCTTGGAAACCACTATCTTTTAAGTCAGCTTCATAGTCTTTCTTAGATTCGTTGAATATGGATTCACTGGCAGAATTGTCGGAAAATCAGCGGTTATTTGAATATAGTATCTACTTGATTATTGATGGCGGGTGGTTGAAGGATTTGTGTATTTTTTTTAATCGTATCACTCCGAGCAAGGCGGCAATACCACTGATGTGCAGGGGGCTACATAAGAGTAAAAAGATTAAGTAGAAGAGAGTGAAGAGGAAGACGAACCAGTTAGAAAGGAGCAAGAGAAGGATGGGAATACAGGTGTGATGACAGATGCAAAGGTGGAGAGAAAGGAAAGGATATGCGGGGTGGTAAAAGAACTAGAGTCAAGTGATTAATAGATGAGTATTGACATTGCAAATAAAAGTCCTGGAGTTTGTAGCCGTCAGGAAAGCAAGAATATGGAAGCGAGTTCCACCGGCGGGAAGTGCGAGAGAAGAAGCTGCAGGAATAGAATTGTCGTCTTCATTTGGTTAATCTGTGAATGGGTGGGGCCCAGTTGCCAATCTGGTTGCACGAGTAAACACCTGTTGCAGAGGCACCAGTGATTTAAGTTCGTTGGAGCAGAAGCCATGAAAGTATTTATAGAACAGACAAAGGGAGGCCACATCTCGTCGGTGGGGAAGTGGCTGCAGTCGAGCCGGCAAGACGGTACCTATCACATTACTGATTCTCCTTTGGAACCTGTCGAGAACACTGAGATGAACAGCAGGGGCTCCTGACCATATATGGCAGCAGTATTCCATGCACGGACGAATGGTTAATTTGTATATATGCAGGATGGATTCAGGCGGGAAAAACATCCTGGTCCGACACAGTGACCCAACCTTCTTAGCAGTGGATTTAGCTATGGACTCAATGTAGTGGTTCCATTTGAGATCAGAAGAGAGGGTAAGGCCGAGGAGGCGCAGTGTATTGCTCTCAGGGAGACTCGTTTGGTCCATGCGTATGGGAGGCAGGAGAGGATGCCTGCGATGATTGACAGACAACAGCTCGGTCTTAGTCGCATTGAAATTGACAAGCCACTTCTTGCCCCAATTCACCACAGAGTGTAGATCCCGTTTAAGTCAGCAGCAAGTTTATGTTTGTCCGCCACGACGGGTTTCTTACTGATGCTGATGCGGCAGTAAATTGTGGGGTCATCTGCGTAGATGCCTACTTGGCTCTTGATCTCATCTGGGAGGTCATTTATGAAAATAAGGAAGAGCGTCGGGCCCGGGATAGAGCCCTGAGGGAGACCAGCCTTTGTGCTGTAGGATGTAGAGGCATGCCCATTCAGGACGACCTTCATTTTGCGGTTATTTTAAAAAGATTGGATTAGATCAAGCAAGCGTCTGGTAACACCGTAACCCCGTAGCTTGCATAGAAGGCCAGAGTGCCAAACCCTGTCAAAAGCCTTGGAGATGTCCAGAGCAACAGCACGAGCCTCGCCTGACTTATCAAGGGCCTGGAGCATGTACTCCGTAATGGTTGTTAGCATGTCGGCTGTGGACCTGGCAAATCGAAAGCCATACTGCCTGTCAGAGTAGAGTTTGTGGGCAGTAAGATGTTGAACTATTTCAGCATTAATTATGGCCTCGAACACTTTCCCGAAAATTGGTAGAAGGCTGATAGGGCGATAATTGGATGGGTCCGAGGGTTCACCACAGTTCTTAAATACAGGAACGACTGAAGAGAACTTCTAACATGTAGGAAAACAGGAAGCAGAAAGGCAGTAGTTGTGTAACCTTTTCTTAGGTGTAAAGTGGCATCGAGAGAATCTACTTCGTTTATGCTCATTCTTATGTGAATATCGAATCCCATATTTTTTGTAAGTCTTTATGATTGTTTTTCTAGTTTTGACTCTGCTTAGTTTGTTATAGATTCTTAAGATTATTTCTTTTAGAGTTCGGTATTTATTTTTGTGCATTTACTGAATTCATTGCCTGCTCTTATATAGACTAGTTTTTCCCATTAGTGGTTGCGGATTACTTAAATATCTTTCACACGTAAATCAATTTTATCTCATATTTCAAACAGGTGTTTCTGTCTTACATTATCAAATAATTTTCTGTAATCATTAGCATAAGTCTTGCTGAATTAGGTAGAATTCTGGTGATAATTATGGGATATATAATGTCTTGAACCACAATTATCTTACCTTGTTTTCAGTTTCATTTTGTTACGAACTATTCATTAGCATACTAATGATAAGTTTAAGTGACACATTAAGGTGATTGTACGCTTTCTTTTGAATCAAGTTTCTTTAGCATTGATATTAAACAAATCTACTGAGAGCTTTGATATTTCGTCGTTAATATACATTTCGTTTAATATTTTAGCAGTCTTATCGTTCTCAAATTCATCTAAGGATAAACGTTCAGTCTTCTAGTGAGCATGTTGGGGACTTTTCTTTTCCCTTTTAGAGGCAGTCATTCATAATTTACTGTCATACTGTTGTCTTATACGTGTATATTCCGAGTTCACTTGGGTTAACTTCCTGTTTTATGTGAGAACAAACACCAAAATTCTCTGAGATCTGATTTTGCACTTGTTGGCATGAGTTAGCTTCTATGTAAACTCTCTGAAGCACTTAATACCTTTAACGTGACATCTAGTGGAAAGCTTTGGTATCTCTTAGGTAAACCTACTATATATTTGGAGTCACCACTCAACTCGTCTTAGAAGAAAGGTTCCTGATTGATATTGAATTTTGTTTAAACCACTGTTATTTCTAGGTGTAAATGCTACTCATATGCATATTTTTTGTGGACACACACATACACATAAATATATATAATAAAATGTGATTACATGTATTTACACAAAATACATGCTGAAGTATACATATGACTTTCTGTAAACACAAATACATACATGTATGTAGTAAAAATGTTGCAAAGAACTCCACACACACACACACACACACACACACACACACACACACACACAGATATATATATATATATATATATATAAACATTGAAGTCAACACCTAGAGGCGACACTCTGTTTCATGCTAAAACCCAATCATCAGGCCATGTGCGTTGATTTTTTAAGCCAAGAACTCAACACAAATATTACACTCAAGGAAAACACGGCTTTAAATCTAAAAACGTGCTCTGCAACATAAAGAACTAGACAATTTCCAGAAAAGACTAGACTAACTTAGTAATAAACATAATATTCGATAAATAGCAGAAGGAATTCCCCACAAAATATTACTAAAAGAAGATATAATTAAAATGAACATTTCCACCACAGTAGACAAACTTAGAAATTTTTGCAAACTAAAACCCCTAAACAAATTATTCAATGACTATATAAATAAAGCATACAAAAATTACCAAAAGCAAGAGAACATAATATCAATAAGGAAGCTAAAACAATCGCCCCAAAATTAGACATAGACGACCGAATAAGTTGCATCGCCCAGATACAAGCATTTATCACACAAAAATACCTCAAGAATAATTTCCGAACAACCCCAACATGTAGACTCATAAACCCTACCAAAATGGAACTAAGTAAAATAAGTAAAACAATACTAGAAATAATTATTTCAAAACTAAGGGAGAAGTTCGGAGTAAATCAGTGGACAAACACACAAAAAATGAAACAACTATAGACTGGTCCCGCAACATAACAACAAACATAATTACCAATTTATACAACTAGATATAAAAGAATTCTACCCTTCTACCACAAAATCCATGCTAAATAATCTCAAGAACAAATAAAAAATACACACAAACAAAATAAAAACCATTAAGCACTTACGAAAACCACTATTATTTGACAATGAAGACGCCTGGATAAAAAAAAAGTTGAAAGGACCTTTCACACGACAATGGGAAGCATTCACGGTGCCGTTACCAGCGAAATAGTAGTAATCGATAGAAATGATAGAGGCTTCTGCAGATACGGCGGTCTCATAGTCTTAAGAAACAATAATAAAAAACACAGAGTAAATTAGAAAAACTAATAATGATCTACAAAAATATGGGATTCGATATAGACATTAAAATTAAACACAAATGAATTAAATTTTCTAGATGTCACCTTCAATCTAAGAAAAAGTGCATCTTCCAGCCACCCACCACCAATAATCAAACAGACGCCAGAACCGCAGACTATCTGACAATTCTTCCACTGAAATTATGTTCAACAAAGCGAAGAAAGACTATGAAATATCCCTAACAGATTGAGAAATATGATATGTTTCAACGCACCGTATAACAAAAGCGTAAAACCAAATGTAAGAAATTATTTATTAAACTCATATCCAAACACTTCCCCGCACCAAGCACACTACACAAGATAATCAAGAAAACCCAGTTAAAATCAGCTACAGTTGCACGGAGAACATGACACAAATAATAAAAAAAATCAGTAAAAATGATCAATAAAAGAAAACAATCCAAAATCTACCTAAACAAATTAAACTCACATGTAACTACAGAATAAGGAATAAATGTTCCTTAAACAGCAATCTTTTTGCAGAACAATGTAATACACAAAACTATTTGCTTAGCTGGTAACTATTGGTCGCTGTCTACTTCAACATACTACATTTATGAGACGGTGGTGCCATTGCTGGAAACATTCTTGGAATTCGTTTTCCGGAATACCTTTCAGCATTATAAATGCTAGATGTCATAGATGTCAACAAATCTTCGTACTTTGAGGACATTTTTAATTTGGGAAATAGTATAATATTACAGGGGCTAAATTTTGTAAATAAGGTAGGTGACATATTTTTGTAGTCCTTTTCTTTTTCACGAAAACTTAATTCATCATTTTTATCATTTTCGAATCTTCTGTTAAAATCTACTACAGCGTTTTCTTATTCATATTCTTTTATTCTGATATTAGTTGCGTACGGATTTTTAGATCTGAGCACGCCAAGTTCGCACACTGCTCTTTATCTTCCGGTGTGAACTCACTCTTCATTGAACAGCTGTACCACTAGAAGACATACATTTTTTCATAGTGTATCCATAATAACCGGTATATAAAGGGGTCAACGTTCATTAGCCTTTTACAAATCTTTACAAAAAGTTTACGTTAATCTGCTACTCAGGATTACTTCGACTCATTTTTTGTCAACTGTATAACATGAATGCGTACAATTTCCTCTACAGGTCAGCAACGAATGGTTCTTGATTGATATCCTTTAGTTTCGCTGTCAATGCAAAACGTGAAACATTTGCTGTACTTTGTAACGCAAAAAGAGAAAAACGAATTAAGTATCCAGAATAATGATGCACAATGTAGTTTTTTTTAAATCATATCACCCCGAGCAAGGCAGTAACGCCACTGATGCGCAGGGGGCTACGTAAGAGTGAAAAGATTGGAAAATAGAAAGCCGGAAACCACAACCTAAACAGGGAACAAGGGATGAGCCTCTTCACCTGTTCAATAGACGTGGGTGGAGTGTGATATTTTACGCTTACATTTCATTCAATTAACAAACATTTTTAACTCAGAAAAAAAATGAGAACAAATTTGTTTCGGATTGTTTTTTTTTAAATATCTCTATTAAAGAAAACCGCTCATTGAACTATACGATGATTATACGGTTATTGTAGACGATACTCAGTTATTTTATAATTATGTGAGTATGTTTATGCAATAAAGAATTTTTCCTTTTTTATGCTCTACTTGATATTTTTTATATTTCACAGCTAATTGTACGTTTGGTAAAATTTCAAGATTTCTGAAAAGTAAAGAAACTACTAAATGAGCGCATTTCCTTAGAAATGCAAATTTTCTCTTTCTTTTTACTATAATTAGTTTATAAAAGCTATTTTTTTACACGCGCGTTGATATGATTCTAATTAGATTAGGTTGAAAGATTGTGCAGTTCAATTTAGAAATCAATTTTCATTTCTATTACTTTTTTGAAAAGAATAAAAATCTATTAGATTATTTATCGAATATTACATTAAGTTAATGAATATTTCAGAAACCTATCAAAATAATGGGGAGGTAAGTAATGATTTTAAGTTCTGAGTGTGTATGGAGAGAAAGAAAAGCAAAATCCGTTGTTGATAGAAGCTTTATATTTTGAAGTCAACAATTATGACATAAGACGAATGTGGATAAATAGTATGGCATTTATTTTCTATGGGGATTTTCTCACACATGTAAGCATATCAATTAGTTATCTCTTTACGTGCGCAATAAAATTAACTATTACTCAGTGTGAGACTGAACAGAATTAATTTATTTAAAATAATTTATGTGAAAAGAAAAACATGTAGATGTTGCTCAAAATATTATTTTGCGTCTTTAGAAATTAAACTAGATTGAAAAAATTTTCATAAGAAAGTGAGGAATTACAATAGTTGCTAAAAATGAATAATTCATGAGAAGAGAGTAACAACAAAGTTCACGAGGTGTTGTTATTTTCACATCCTTTCGGATTAGGTCACTGGCGTAATAAAAGCGTCTGTTGTTGAATGAATTGTCGAGTAAAAGTCGTTTGTGGCAAACTTGTAGAAGTTGGTACAGCCTTGTAGAATTATAGTTGCAATGAGCGAGTTGTCTTGTACCACCTAGGCAATTTTGATAGGTCCAAAGTCTTAAATTTTCATATATTGGCAGAATTTGTATCTCAGAGTCCAGTGTTCTCTTTTCAACTCACTGCTAAAATGTCATTCCCATATGATTGCCTAACCCCATATGACCTAACTATCCTGTCTGAGTCATGCCGTGAATGAATAGGAATTAAATTGTTTGTCAATATTCCTTATATATATGCTTGCCGACACACTAATCTACTTTTGAAAATGAGTAAATTTCAAATCCTGTCACTCTTGAGATTTTGAACATTTTTATGACCCTGGACCAGACACAGTGTCATTATAATCAGATAGAGAAAAAGGGTTATCAATAGGTTCTACTTGATCACCCAATTGGTTGGAAATATCTTCGCTCTAGGTAGTGGGAAAGGACAGAAGGCATTTATTCACATATATTTTTATACAACATTTTTAAAGTGTATGTGTACTACAAAATAGATAATAAAATGTAAATACAAAGGACAAACAGCAATGCAGAATTATGCGAAATAGAATGTTATATACACTTCTAGAGATCTAACAATACAACTTGACTCTAGGAAACACTCTAGTTTTTCAAGAGTTGTGTTTAGACAAAAGTAATTTATAGTCTTAAGATAAAGACGCATGACTTGCATTCACGGCTCCTATTCTGACCCTACTATATATATATATATATATATATATATATATATATATATAGAGAGAGAGAGAGAGAGAGAGAGAGGAAGTGAAAGAGAGAGTGAGATAAAGAAAAAAGGCATATGTTCGATTTTAAATTCCATTTTCCACTGTCTTTTATCAAATCCTGTGAACAGTTGCCAGACTTGCTGTTGTCAACCACTCGATTTACTGTTGATTTCACGTGCATCCGTGACTTATTGGTCTAACGCTCAAAGGCAGGCATATGAGTGCCTAATCGACACACATTTCCGTACACTCTTAGATTCATAATAGCCTTTTACACATTCGCTTACTTTTTGAACTCACGAAACGTCATGGATCACACTTTTTACTTCTTCAATAATAGAAACGTAAAGACCAACGAATAGGTTTTATGTGTATTGTTAGGTCTTGAAGACTATCACAATGCGTTTAGTAAAATAAAGGAAAGTAAAGAAGTTGGTGGGTATTATCTATTTATTATACATTAATATTTCGAGATCAAAATCTCATTTTCAGTTATTTTACTAAACACATTGTGATAGCCTTCAAGACCAAACCATACACCTAATATACACAATGCTTCGAGCAAATTAAAACTTCCCGAATAGATTTTATTTTTTTCGTTTTCATAATTAAACGAACACGTGCTATGTAAAGTCGAATGATATATTTACCTCATTATTATCATGGATTCTTCGAGTACATGACTGATAGCCACTATGCTTGTGATGAAGGCAATTTCCTTCGAATCTGATGTCTTCATTCTGATTCACTTTATTTTTAAATTTCTGACTAATATAGTTTTCTGTGATTTAAATGTCATTTGGAACCTTTCTCAATCTTTCGTTTCTCTCTCAAAGTGGGTCTCTCATTTTTTCTTTGCCAATTAACGTTGATGACATTTGAAATAGATAACACTCAGAAAACACTCACGACGATCTATAGACTCTCATCTAATTTCATTCTACATTTAGCTGTTGGGCTTTGGAATAGCAAACATCAGTTTTTCAGAACTTAGCAGATGTTGAAAATATATTGAACCACTGGAATAGCAATGTTATTAATGGGCATAATTCTGTTCTTAGAATTCAATTCAGTTCAGTTCTTAATATCAGTGGTACCCTTCTATAGTACACTTAACACAATATTTTTTCATTTGCTTATGGTAATTATAAGGTACTTGCTCTAAACCTTTTATTGTTGCACAAGGGTCTAAGCTAAAAGAGGATGTCACTTGTATTGATTTTCGAAAAATTATGGCTGTAGCAGATTAATTCAAATTAAATTAAATTCTTGTGTCATTATTGAAGCATTTAACAGTTTCCAGAACACGTTCCTGATCACTGTCATTCCTAGAATGCAACTTTAAGTCATCCATATAAAATAGATGGTTTATTTTCTTTAAGCTATTTTATAACCACTTTCCGTCCTGTCAAGTTGGCTGGTTAATGCTATTAGCTATATACAAAAGAGTAAGGGAAACAATCACTTGAAACATTTCTCTGTTGATGTTTATTTCACCAGACTTATAGGCACCATTTATATGATTGAGGTAATGTGTTGTTTTCCATATCGACATACATTGTTTGATGAAGTTGATGACAACGGTGTATATATTTAAAGACCCTTAAAATCCAGAAATGGGTTACACTGTCGAATGCCTTACAATAATCTATCCAGGCAGCACGGAGATTTTACTTTGCATTGAAGTAGTCTTCCAAGATCAATCATTCTATTAATAAATAATTGGTTTGTACATCTGAAGAGCCATGTTTACACCGTTTATGTTCATGCGGTAGTTTGTCATTTCTTTTCAAAAAGAAATATTTCTGTTTTGTCAAAATAGATGTCAATGGTTTCTAAGTTGTGTGAAGAAACGGAATTGGTCTGTAGTTTTGGGGGATATTTGTGTCACCATTCTAGAGTAGAAAAAAGGTAATTCCTTTGGTTATCCATGCCGGACTGTTAACCATTTCTTGAAGATGGCTACAGTTTTGTGTGCTGTATTTAAATATAATGTAGTCAAAAGTTAGGAATTTTATCTATTTCGGGAGATTTCCATTTGTGTGCTTTTTTTTTCAGTACATATTCAACATTCTGTTCTTTGATTACAGCCTATATTTTTTTTAATCATTTCACCCCAAGCAAGGCAGTTTTACTGCCACTGCTGTACAGGGCGTTACATAGAGGAAAGTGATGAGAAAGAGTGGTTAGTTATAGGGGATGTCAGGAAGAGGATAATAGACGGATGAGAATACCGGTGTAATGGGGGCGGAGTGGATGGAGAAAAGAACTTGAGAGAAAGGATGCGAGTTAGTGAGATAGGAGATGTCTGTTGACCGTGCATTTACATCTCTGTAGATTGTAGCTGTCGGAGAAGCAAGTATATGGAAAGGAATTCCACAGGCGGGAAGTGCGAGGAAATAAGTTGTTAGAGTAGAAATTGTGGTTACATTTTATCGGTTTCACTGTTTGTTCTGGTTTATTTTTCATCCGTTCTATTTCTTGTGCAATCTATTCTGCTTCTTTGTTATGTTCATTGTTAGAGCAATCCAATATTTTTTCCAGAACTGTATAACTTCTTCCATTTTTCTTTTTGGCAAGGAAGGGCTGTCACTTCAATCCTTTGTTTACCTATTTCTCTGTAAAATTTCATTACATCGGTTTGAAGATCTTGTTCTGTCTGTAGAATCTTGATCTTTTTAGAGCGTCTTATTCTTTGAGCATTCAGTTGTATTGTTTGCTTCATTTTTCTTTAGTTGATAGGAATTAATATTGCATTTTCTTTCGATTCTTCTGCCTTTTTAGTTTTTACATTTATTCCTCTTGCCAGTTCGTCGAATACTTCTAAATTGTTCAATTTCTTTTAATATTTTTCTTTTCAAAGGTGGATCTTCATGTCTGTGAGACTACTTTTTCACTTTGATGTTCATTTTTTTGTTGCTTCTATTGCTGACGCATATATTGCTCCATAGAGATGTATGTGAGAGTCATCTTCAGCCAGAATTAATTTGATTGTTGCACATTAGAGTTTAACTGCTTTGAGGTTATGCTTTGTTAGTTGTAATTTTGGGAGTAATTTTCGTTCCTTAATGTCTATGTTTTGTGTCTGACTTAGGTGGCTCATGATTTCTACTATGATTTTTTGTATACTACTCTTGTTTTCCGCGAAGTATTTCTGTTCAATGTGTTTTGTACTCGTTTTATTGCCTTTTTGTGACTAAGATCACACCTTTCCAAAACTTTTAAACTTTCAGCATTATCTTCACATGGATTGGTGTGTATCACAGTTTCTTCATTATTATTCGTGGTTTGTGTGATATTACTACATTTTATTTTCGATTCCCTTTCAGGTTTTGTTCATTCGTCAATTCTGGTTGCAATTCTTTATATTTCTTTCATTTCGGCCTCTGTCATTCGGTTATTTTGCATAATATACCTTCTTAAATTGGTTAGTTTATTTTCGTCAATATATTTTCTAATTATTTGTCTAACCTTTACTCGTCAAAGGTTATATGTTTAACGAGTGAGTGTTTTCTGGGGTTTGTGTAATGCTTCATGAAATGCAGTCATAACGACTTTGTACTACTCACGAGTTCATTTTATTTTTCTTTCTTTAAATGTACGGTTATGGATCTAGCTGGAGAATTTGCAAGGCAATCATTATGATTATCCCGGTTGTGGGTACCTGAAGATTCATTTTTTGTCTAGATGTTTGTTTCCATGGGAGATTTTTTGACCTCAGGTAGGTTCCCTTCTGAGAGACGGGTATGCTAGACGTTTTGTTTCTATTTTTAATTCTCATATTATTCTGACGGCTGACGCACGGGTATAACAATATTTTGTAGCGGATCGGAATTAATTAATTTTATTAATTAATTAATAACCATAACCGGAAAATCTTCAAATTACTATTATAGATCACAAGAGAACATACTAAGAGGACTTTTCCTCATCCTCCGAATATGAGCAAAGGAAAACGGAGGTGATTAATTTTATTAACTAATTATTAACTGTAGCTGGAAAATCTTTATCTTTACAAAGAAAGCATGGACAAAAGATAACATCTGGTATTTCTCTATTATTGTAAACCCGGAAAGAAGAGAAAGAAAAGAGAAATGGATTTGTTTTCGATTTCCACCCACCCATAAAGACAAGTGTCATTCTTGAACCTAAAAGATAGATTCAATTGTTTTTTTTTTTTGGCCGACAAAAGAATAGAAAAGGAAGACCAGAGAAAGAAGAAAAAGAAAGAAAAGACTAAATTAGTTTCAAGCCAGAAACAATAGATTTCGGTTTCAGTCACCCAAAGAAAGCTAGGACGGTCATTCTAAACATAAAGTAAAGATAAATTTAATTGTTATTTTTTCTGGGTAAAGGAAAAGGGATTTCATTTTGTGTCCGATTGTCTGGCTGGCATGACTCATGAAAAGAATTAAAGATAACAAATGTTTTGATTCCAAATCACAGTACTTAGAGAAAAAGTGTTTCACTGACATCAGGGTAAAACTGATAAGGCATTCTTGTCACTTGCAAGTATAGGTGACTCAGAGAATGGATATTAAAAACAGGTGCGTAGAAATTATTATTTGGGTAACAATGTTGATGGACCTTTGTCAACTTGTTTTGGGCGAAGACAGTTCAAAAAGGTTAATGCCTATTGTTTTAAGAAAAAAAAATCCCCGAAATTGTTTCGTGAGAAAGAAAAATTTTGAGAAAGAAAATTCGGTTAAGTCCAGCCCAGAAAAGTGGTATGGGGAGATGACGTCATAAGATCAAGAGAGATTCCATTGGTCCTGTGAACAAGCCCCGAAAGGAGGAGACGACTAACAATTGACGTCATGGAAAGAAGACTAATCCCATAACCCTAACCTCAAGATTTTATTGGTTGCCGAGACGGGGGATTAGACACCCAGCATGGCATGAGCATAAATACAGGGTCCTGAGGGACTAAAATCAGTTGGACCGGAGACGAGACGAGTGGGCATAGAGCTCGGATTCGAGTTGGATCGGAGGATAGTCCAGAGTTGGGTTCGAGTTGGACCGGAGACGAGACGAGTTGCCATCGAGTTCGGATTCGAGTTGGCTCGGAGAAAGTCCCAAAGATGTAACGACGAAGATAGGCGCCATGTTGTTGGGCGCCAACCGCAGAGCCTGCCGGCCAACCAGAGATAAAGACAGACAAGAGATTTTGCAGTCAAAGTTTTCAATTGCAGAGAGCGACAGAGAAGTAAAAGTCGGAATGACAGAGATCGACAGAAGAGGCCTGATGCCGACTAACCAGAGTTAAATACAGAAGAGAAATGATTTTGCAGACAAAGTTTTTGAGTCGAAGTTTGAAGTAGAAGTCAGAATGACAGAGATCGACAGAAGAGGCCTGATGCAGGATAAACAGAGTTAAAGACAGAAGAGAATTTGCAGACAAAATTAGAGTTGCAGCTCGAGTGGCAGAGAGTTCGATTTCCCGGTCCAGAAACGTAATGACCAAAGACAGTTTCCAACCGAAGAAGTAAAGAGACAGAGAGATGATTGCCATGCCGTTGGGTGCCGACCGTAGAGAAGCCTGTCGCCAATCAACCAACCAGAGTTAAGAGACATACAAGAAGAGAATTTTCAGACAAGTCTGAAATTGCTAACTGAAAGAAAATAACCCAGCACTTCAGCAATTTCCGTAACATTCCGGAAAACAAGCAACAAGTTGACTAGACTTATATAACGAACTTAGACTTCTGTTCGAAGCAGCGAGCTGCGGCCAGCCAGATTCCTTGTTATTGCTTAGGAGAATAATTCGATTTACCTAAGAAACGTCCGTTCCGCTACCAGTTGATAGAAGCAGGGATGGGAAATTATTCAAGAGACTATTATGTATAATCTGTATATAAAGGCATTGTTTCACAACACTTCAGACGTCGGTCCACTTATTTCCTTTGATGTTACATTTCTTTCTTTTATTACTCAATTGTGTGCACACTTCCCGGCTTGGTTTAGTTCGGCAGAGATACAGCTAGTGAAAGGCTCACGTGACTGCCTTGTGATTAATCAACACAACGTGGGACAAGGGAGAAAACCGTGACAGAGTCAATCTACGACCAGCAGGCTGGATCGAAACCAACAGCGACTGGCCGGGGAGTGGCATAACAGGTTTAAAATTCCACCCAAAGTTGCTCGGCACGTTGGCTAACGATCTTTTACGAACAGGGTTCCGAAGTCTGTGGAGGATCGTTTGCGACCATATAACACAGTAGCCATTCACTACTCGGCACGATTAACATCTTCAGTTTCGGGTTGTTGTTTGGAGTTTTCCTTCAGCTATTATTATTATTATTATTATTATTATTGTAGATATTAAGAAACTTTGACATTCCCTGTTTTCTTTCCGAGCAGTTGTTTGCCAAGTGGATTTTTCCCCTGAAGTGTTTGTCGATAATTAGTCGTGAACCTTCGCCATAAAGGTCGGCCTGTTTTATAAACAACCTGTTTGTAACTTGTAATCAACCATGAATATTGTCAATGCAAAGAGAAGATAAATCATAGTTGTCTGTTCGTCATAGATTTGTATGCCGTGGCAAGTTATTCCTGTTGCAAATTGTAAATTGAATATAGACAACGAGGGTAATGATCATTAAAATTTACGCATCTTTTTAAGGAGATATATTTTGTACACAAGCTGATTGAACAAGAAAATGAAAATATAATTTGCTTGGTGAAATGTTCATATGTTCATGGAGTATTGCAGTTTATTTTTATCTTTCAGTAGAAGTTATTTGATTATACAGTCAGTCTGAAATTATTATGCAAACCCCTGCTTTGAACATCTTCTGTCAATTTTATAACAATTAATTTAGGCATTGAAACAAAGTCCCACTTAATTTATAAAACATTATGAACAAGTTTTATTATAATTGTTGAAATTATTATAAATGTTGTGGGGTCTCTCCTTTTTAAGGATAATAGACTCGCCTAGAGTATACATATACTCCTGCCATAATGAGATCCGTGAGATCCGACAGATACCGTCAGATACCGGAACATACCAATAGATACCGAGGTTTCACGGAGAATACAGTGTCAGTAGTTCATAGTAGCTCTGAGATCCACTTAGCGAGAATATTATTACACAGCACTCGTCAGCTTCCGACGTAGACATACTAAAAATACTACGGCTTCACTTTAGAGACTTGTATATATACTTCGTACCAACTCGTATTCCTGTATTACTAACCTGCGTTCAAGTTTGTATCCTTTGCATTAATATACTTATTTTTCTATCTCCGATTCTGGTTGTTGTTCCTTTATTTTGTGCGGATCCCATTCCTGGGATCCATAACAATAAATTATCTTAGTCTGAACTTATGCTGATTAGACTAATATTAGTTGAATGTTTCTGAAATCTAATAAAATCTCATTTTCCTTTTTCTTCCATATGTTGAAACATGGATAATAGAGGTGATGTAACAAATGTTGAAAACAGAGAACAACAAAGTTATTGAGTGAGGGAATGTTCACAATGTTCACTTATCAAAGGAGCTTTGCAGAACCATAAAAAGGGCTGTTAAAATTATAACTAAGTTGACAACTAGAAGCAAAGAAAAGAACTTGTCTTCTTGAGAGGAACTTAAACTAACGCGAGTTATAACAAAATGACAATACTGACCTGTGTTAAGATTTTTGAACAAGTTGGAATTGGGTGAATTAAGAAAGACAAAAAGTGTAGAATACTTCGTAATGTAGGATGTTAAGAAATCTCCTAAACAAACTCTTCCTGGTAAAGCAAATATTTTAAATTGTCAAAACTAAACCAATAAGTAGATGAAAACTATCTTTTTGAAATTAATTTTCACAGACTACACTCGATGGACTTGACGGATGGGTCAAATGATGGATGTATTTTATTTGATACAGATGTGCTTGTGGATAATGTAAGGCAGCCAAGAGGTGACAATGTGATGATATGAACTGGAATTTTCGGCCAAACCATTATTCGACCATGAATGTTGATGAAGCAATTAAACTAAACAGTACGAACTTTACGATTTGATTGACAAGACTTCTTTGAATGGTACAAGTCTTAGCCTAGTACTTTCAAAATGAAGTGTGTATACATGGACGACAATGTTCTTTCTCACGTACCTCGGGTTACCTGTGAATTTTCTGAGCGTAAAAGGTTTACAGAAAAAATACATCATTGTGTAACAAAATTTTGATTTTTTGTTTTTGGTCAGTAAATATTATTTCCTAATTACTTCTGTATAGAAAGCAAATACTTTGTCACAATACCCTGAGCTCCCCGTAACCACTCCTGTAAAGAGAGAGCAGCTGTCTTCAGAAGAGAACTGCAACTCAGAATCGGATGAAGTCATTGATCCAGAATACAGAGGCACTGCTGAGTAGAGAAACCCGTACTACCCTTAAGGTTCAGATCAGATATTTTGGTCTTATAAAGTCAAATGGCGAGCTTTTGTTGTTGAAGCTCGAGCAGTGGAATTTGTTTGATGAAAGTGTGCAAGTCGCAGGCTAGAGAAAGCGTCACTAGTATTTTTCACATTTTTTCACTTGTCGAGATGAGCTGTGCTTCTCCCATAATATAAACGGTCTCTTCCAGGCAATTGGTAACCCTTGTTACTGCGGCGAGTAGAACGTCTTCATTGACAGTTTATCTCAGATTCATAAACACATAATGGGAACATGTTTACATCTCTTCCTCTATTTCACTCGGTGTAGCTCAAAGAGGAATGCACCAGTGTCAAGATCTTGCTCGTGGCCTTGAAATAAGTACGGTTTACTTATTAATTACCAGGTTTATCAGAGACTTCAAAATGGTAACCTTTCTGATGCATCACCATGGCGGCTTTACCAGGTTTCCGTGTTATCTTTGCCTTTGAGACAGCAGGGACACTACGACACACTACCACAGTTGGGACTGGTGACAACCGGCTGAGTTCAGTGTGGGGAGGAACAACGTCGAATGGGAGCTACTATGGGCTTCGAAAATATTGTTTTCTTCATTGCATTTAAAACTGAACCTTATAAAATAATTTATTACAATGTACAAGACTTCTTCCCTAAGCTATCTGCGGAAAAAGTCAAAGCTTGTCTTCATTGGATCACAAATAAAGAAGATCATAAAGTTCATAGAAGGAAATATATTGTCTATACTTTCTAGGCGTAATCAAATAGCTAAATTTTCTATCGCCCGGTTTACACTCCTCCCCATTCTTTTGAAGAGGAGTAGAGGCGAACGCCTTGTTTCCTGTTTAGGAAGGGGTTCCCAGTTTCTTTTCTCTCCTCCGGTCCTAGCCCTAGTGCTGTCGCAAGCTTTCTGCAGTGTTTGTAGATAGTGGTAACGTCTCTTCATTCTGAGGGTACCAGGTTGGCAGTTTCTTGGTTGCTGCTTCCAATTGGAAGTTAGGAGCTCAAACTTATGCGTAGCGTCATGAGAGGCTGCTCTGATCAACAGTTGAATAATATCAGGGTTATATTTAGTGCCATGTCGCGCATGGACAGGTGTACCTGCATGAATCTACGGTGGGCAACCCTGGGCCCACATTATGCTGCAGTCTGCGCCAATTTCCCTACCACACATGCTGCATACTGCGACCGACTGATTATATTCTAGGCCTCTCTCATAATAGAACTTTCATGAATACATACTACCAAAATACCAAATCTGTTTACGTCAGTGAACCCCTCCCTCTAGTTAGGGTGATCTCTCTTGAATCCCTAGATCATTCTTATGTGTTTCCGACTCTCCCTACTAAACTCAGTTAACTATCTCTCCTTCCTCTACCGCATCTCTACCTCATCACCGGACATTTCCGTTTTTGACAGCATCACCAATAATATCGACAAGGCCATTTCCTCTCATCCGTCTGCCCATATATTTGTGTTTGGCGACTTTAACGCCCACCACGCCAAGTGACTAAAAATCTCTGTCACAGATCTTGCTGGCAGTGTAATTTTTTAATCACTCAGTCCCTTATGCAAGTGGCAGAGTTCCCACGCGTTTCTCTCATAAACCTAATGGACCTGCCTCACTGCTAGATCTCTGTTTTACTTCCATCCCTAACTCATGCAATGTCAAGCAACTCTGCCCCCTCGGAAACTCTGACTATGCGGTGGTTTCCGTTAACATCTCCTTCCACTCCCACTGAACCCAAGAACCCCAGACTAGCAGAATATCTCACTGCTACCAAAGAGCTGATTGAGACTCATTCCGCGATTTTCTGTGTGACGTCCCTTGGAACAATGTCTTTAGTCTTCCCGTTGAAAACTGTACGGCTGAGGTCTCTGAGGTCTGGCATCGAAGCCTTCATCCCAGCCAGGAAGTTGAGACTTAAATCTCACTCGTCCTCTTGGTTCTCTCCCGCTTGCTTGGCCGCCATCGCCAATCGAAATCACTTCTTCCGGTTTTATCGGAGTCACGCGTCGGACCATAACAGGCATCTCTTTGCCGCTGCTCACTTATTACTAGAAGATACTTAAAGAAGCTAAGCTGCTTTTTGCAGTCAGAATGAAGCAGCGCATCATCACCATCATTCTGCGGCCTCGGTCGAGATAGAACTCACTACACCCTTCCAGTATTCCCAGCTCATAGCATCCTGTAAGCTCGGTTTCAGCGCATAGCATCCAGTAGTCTTTGGTTCCGAAGACTACTGGAGGCTCTGTAAAAGTGTACTAAATAATAGTAAACCCTCAATCCCCACTCTAATCAACGAATTTGAGGTACTTACCTCTACAACATACAAGGCTGAGTGCTTCGCTCACAAATTCTCCACCAACTCAACACTGGACTCGTCTGGTGTATCTGTACCCGACTTCCCACCAACTAAATGGCATTCACATTACCCTATCGGTCGTCTCTAACATAATTTCAAAGGTCGACCACCATAAAGCGAGCGGCGGCGACGGAATCACAATCACTGTCCTGAAGAAATGTTCCCTTAAACTCCCCTCTGTTCTCTCAAACTCTATAACTTCTGCCTCTCTACTTCTTGCTTTCCTGTCTGCTGGAAGTCCTCCTCCGTGGTTTCAATATATAAAAACACTGGTGAACCCTCTGACCCCTCTAATTATTGCCCTATCAGCTTCCTATCGATTTTTCGCAAAATGTACGAAGCCATCATAAACGTCGAGATGATTCAACATCTCACAGTCCACAGACTCTTCTCTGACAAACAGTATGGTTTTCGCTTCACCAGGTCTACTGCTGATATGCTTACAACCATCACTGAGTATATACACCAGGCTCTCGACAAGAACGGCAAAGCCCGAACAGTTGCCCTAGATATCTTTCCTTCTAACTAACTCACCCGATATCTTAGCTTTATGTGAGACTAACCTTGACCCTTCTATCCCCTCTTCAGAGCTGTTCGTTCCTGGTTACCTTCCTCTCTTCAGGAAGGATTCCAATGTCCATATGCATGGGCTTGGTGTATATGTCAGCGAACATCTCCCCCTAGCCAGGGTCACATCTCTTGAATCCCTTGATCATTCCTTCATGTGCTTCCGTCTCTCACTTCTAAGCTCGGTTAGCTATCTCTTCTTCCTCTACCGCTCCCCCTCCTCCTCTGACTGTACGTTACTTGATTGCATCTCTACTAACATCGACAGGGCCATTTCTTCTCACCCATCTGCCCATATATTTGTGTTTGGCGATTTTAACGCCCACCACACCAAGTGACTTGAAAACTCAGCCACCGACCTTGCTGGGATCCGCACCATGCACTTTTCAATAGCCCAAGCTCTAACGCAAATGGTGGACTTCCCCACGCGTTTCTCTAAAAACCCTAACGGAAGGGACGCTTTACTCGACCTTTGTTTTACCTCCATCCCAGACTCCTGCACTACCAGGCAACTCTGCCCCCTCGGAAACTCTGACCACGCCGTAGTCTCCGTAAACATATCAATCCGCACTAACTCTACCCAAGAAAACCAGACCAGCAGAATATCATACTGCTACCAAAGAGCCAACTGGGACTCGTTCAGGGACTTCCTCTGCGACGTCCCCTGGAACAACGTCTTTGATCTTCCTGTCGAAGACTGTGCCTCCGAAGTCTCCTCTTGGGTTAAGTCTGGCATCGATGCTTTTATCCCTGCCAGAAAATTCCAACTAAAACCAAATTCGTCCCCCTGGTTCTCACCCGCTTGCTCGGCCGCTATTGCCCACCGGAACCATTTCTTCCGGCTCTATCGAAGCTGCTCGTCGAACCAAAACAGGCGCCTTTTCACCTCAGCACGGAACAAGTGTAAAAAAGTACTGAACGAAGCCAAGAGGGCGTTTGCTACCAGAATTAGGCAACGCATAGCATCCTCTAAGTTTGGCTCCAAAGATTACTGGCGTCTCTGCAAAAGCGTGCTCAGCAGGAACAAGACTTCAATACCCCCACTAATCAATGAATTTGAAGTTCTCACCTCCCCAGCCGACAAGGCTGAATGCTTTGCCCGTAGATTCTCAACAAATTCGACACTGGACTCGTTAGGAATACCTACACCAGACTTCCCACCCAGAACTAAGGCTCAACTAAATAACGTCCTCATTACACCCTCGCTGGTCGCCAAGATAATTGCGCAACTTGACCCACACAAAGCGAGCGGCGGTGACGGAATCCCAGTCATAGTAATGAAGAAATGTGCCCCAGAACTCTCCTCTGTCCTCTCTAAACTCTATAACCTCTGCCTATCTGCTTCCTGCTTTCCTGCCTGTTGGAAGTCCTCCTGCGTAGTACCTATATTTAAGAATTCTGGCGAACCCTCAGACCCCGCCAATTACCGTCCTATTAGTCTCCTTCCAATCTTTGGCAAAGTTTTCGAAGCCATTATCAACGCCGAGGTGATTCAGCATCTTATGGCCAACGGGCTTCTCTCTGACAAACAGTATGGGTTTCGCTTCACCAGGTCTACTGCTGATATGCTAACGACCATTACCGAATACATATACCAGCACTTGACAGGAATGGTGAAGCCCGAACCGTTGCCTTGGATATCTCCAAAGCATTCGACAGGGTCTGGCATGCTGGCCTCTTGTGCAAACTGCGGAGCTATGGGATAACTGGACATCTGTTTGACCTCATCCAGTCTTTCCTCTCTAACCGCACATTGAAGGTGGTATTAAATGGGCATGCCTCCCAAAACTACCAGACGAACGCGGGCGCCCCTCAAGGTTCTATCCTAGGTCCCACGCTCTTTCTGATCTACATTAATGATCTCCCCGACACCATTAGATCCCAAGTTGGCATGTATGCCGACGACACAACAATCTACTCCCGCATCGATCAGAAACCAGGTCTGGACGACAAAGTGAACCTCGCTGCCGTACTTGAAAGGGACCTCCAATCCGTAGTGACCTGGGGTAGGAAATGGTTGGTAAATTTCAATGCCTCCAAAACAAAGCTGTTATCAACTAATCACCATAGACAATCGCATCTACCTCCCATTAGCATGGGACAGGCTAGCCTCCCAGAGAGTAAAATACTACGCCTCCTTGGCCTTATACTCTCGGCGGACCTCAAATGGAATGACTATATTGAATCCATTGCCAAATCTGCTGCTATGAAAGTCGGCTCCCTGTGCAGGGCCCGGAAATTTTTCCCACCTGAATCTATTCTGCACATATACAAATCTACCATCCGCCCGTGTATTGAATATTGCTGCCATATCTGGTCGGGTGCCCCTGCTGCTCTCCTTACAAAGGAGAATCTGTAACGTGGTTGATACTGACTTGGCAGACCGGCTGCAGCCGCTCTCACACCGGCGTGATGTGGCTTCCCTGTGCCTCTTCTACAAGTACTTTCATGGCTTCTGCTCCGATGAGCTTAGATCACTGGTGCCGCCTAAGCACGAATTTACACGAGATACTAGATTAGCAACTAGGTCCCACCCTTTTACAGTTGAACAAATAAGATGTAACCGTAAATTCTACTCCAACAGCTTCTTTTCTCGCGCTTCCTGTCTGTGGAACTCCCTTCCACAAGTCTGCTTTCCCGACAGTTACAATCTCTAGGTGTTTAAATGTAGGGTCAATAGACACCTCCTATTACACTAACTCCCAACTATTCTCACAACACTCTCATCTACCCAACCCTCATTCTCGGTATCCTTACCCGCCTATCACCCACTCTCTGTCATTTCCTATATTTAATCAGCCTTTCTCCACTCTAGGTAGCCCCCTGCACAGTAGTGGCAGTGACATGCTTTGCTCGGGGTGAAACGCTTATAAAAAAAAAAAAAAAAATCTCCAAACCGTTTAACAGAATCTGGCATGCTGGCCTTCTACGCAAGCTGCAAGGCTATGGTATAACTGGACAATTGTTTGAGCTTATCCAGTCATTCCTTTCAAATCGCACAATGAAGGTAGTATTGAACGGACATACCTACCAATACTATCATACAAAGGCGGGTGTCCTTGAAGGCTCTATTCTTGTTCCTATGCTTTTCCTTAGGTACATTAACGATCTCCCAGATGTAATATGATCCCAAGTAGGCATATACGCTGACGACACTACGGTTTACTCTCGCATCGATCAAAAATCTGCCGAGCTTGAAAAGGAACTAATTCGTGGCGGACTGGGGTAGGAAATGGCTCGTGAATTTTAATGCTTCCAAAACGAAGCTGCTATCTATTAACCATTACTGACAATTGCTCCTACTCGCCATTAGCATGGATCAGGTAGGTCTCCTTGGAAGAAAAACAGTGCTCCTCCTCGGGTTAACTCTCACAACAGACCTCAAGTGGAACGACTATATAGAATCCATAGCTAAATCCGCTGCTAAGAAAGTCGGTTCTCTGTGTAGGGCTAGGAAGTTTTTCCCGTGTGAAACAATCCTGCACGTATATAAATTTGCCATCCACCCGTGCATTGAATTCTGATGCCATATCTGGTCGGGTGCCCATGCTATCCACCTAGGTGTCCTTAATAAAATTAAACGGAGAATCTGTAATGTGATCGATCCCGACTTGGCAGCTCAAATACAGTCACTTTCTCACCGGCGCAATGTGGTTTCCTTGTATCTCTTCTACAAATACTTTGACGGCTTCTTCATTGATGAACTTATCTCACTGGTGCCCCCTATATATGAGTTTACTCGAGCCACTAGATTAGCAACTAGGTCTCATCATTTTACTGTGAAACCAATATAATGTAAACACAAATTCTACTCCACCAGCTTCTTTTCTCGCACTTCCTGCCTGTGGAATTCCCTTCCATTTAGTTGCTTCCCCGACAGCTAGAATCTCCAAGAATTTAAATGTAAAGTCAATAGTCATCTCCTATCTCACTAACCTGCATCTCTCTCTCATGCGCCTTTCTCTGTGAACTGCACTTTCATCAGTATTCTCATCCTGCTCTTTCCCACTTCCTGATACCCACTATAACCTGTTACTCTTTCTCATAAATTTCCTTCTATGTAACACCCTGCAAAACAGTGGCAGTAAAATTTCTTGCTTGGGGTGATATGATTATAAAAAAAAATAGTTGCTATACAAGGGCAAAAACCGAGTAACACAGTGTAACCATCAACTCACAAACTGAATCGAAAATCCATGGTCAACTGTGAAAATGAAATTCTATGAAGGTGGAAAACAAGATGACAGCCAAGCAAGTATATGGGAAGTAATTGAAATCACCATGTCGGAAATTGAACCCAGTGAAGTAAACGATTTAACAAAATCAATGGATAGACTGTTGGCTGTTATTGAAAAGAAGGTATTTTTATTATTTGTGCTATTATCGGTGTTGATCAATTGCTGATGGTTTTGTTACATTATTATAAGTGAAAAAATGATTTTCTGGCTTTGTATAATTACTTCAGACTGCAATTTTTATAATAAATACAATAAAATAATAGATTTAATAATTTTATTATACTGATTTGCCTCTTAAATTTATGCTGTAATGCAGGATAATTCAAGTAGGATTTATTTTTCTTTCACTGCTTCAGTAAAATATCTAATGAAGACACTGAAAGCAATAGTGATGGAAAATCGGTATTTAAGATTTGGAATGCAGGAAATTGAGAAAGGGATGTTAATCGGTACACGGAATGTTAGAAAACTATACTAGTGTGGGAAGTTAAAAATGTCAGACTGGAAATGGAAAGTCTAAACATAAACATTCTAGGAGAATATAAAACTAGATGAATAAATAACTGGAACTCCACAAGCGATGAGCACGGAATCATATATGCAGGAAAGTAGAAGAAAAGAAATGGAAAACGAGTAGTATAACTCAGGCGTGGTTTGCAGCACAACAGTCTCAGTTCGACCGACTTATTCAAAACACTGAATCCGAATATCTCTTTCCACCGTCTCATTCAAATCACTGGTCCCAATTTATTAAACAAGCACAAACCTGGGATAGTAAAGGGTAGTCACGGGGGGGTTCTATTTTCCATCATTGTATGTCTCTTACCAGCTCGATATGGGTACCTCGAAGTGGTGTAATTTTTAGTAAGCTTGTCTCGCTAGAACCTGTTACAACTGAGTAGTGAGTTCGATCCTCACTGGGTGTCCGATACTTTCGGCATTGTGCCACATCTAAGCGGTGCTTAGAAAATCACCTTACCAGCTCTAAATGAAAACAATATCAGTCATCCATTTCGACAGTCTCACTAATGGAGGAAGTAAACCCACTCTCTGTTATCACTTGCCTGTCCATTTCCAACAGTACAGTAACTCAGGACAGAAAATTCTCACAGTCCAATTTCGACCTAGAGGTTACAATTTGTCAAAATAGGATGATAACATTAGGACTAGAATCGTTTTACCAGGATTCAATCAATTCAGTTATTCTTCCCAAGAGAAATAATTGTATTCTCTAATTTTATCACTCGGGTTATTTTTCCCAACAAAATAATTGTATTTTCCTATTTTAGAGAAATCTCTTCTTACCTTTAAAATTAAGAAAAAAATGAGACCAGCCATCTGGAAATAGGGTTACAGTCGGACTAATCTTAAATAAAGGTATAAAGTTTGTGAGATACTGGTAATTATTTGACAGAGTTTTTTTTTAGAGAAATTGATGCGGAAATCATTAAATATAATTTTGACCACAAACAATTTGGCGATTAATTGCCAGAAAGCAATAGTTAAAAAAACAAACCCCTCACGGAATCAAAGCAGCAAACCATGGATGACTTTCAGAAAGAAATACTAGAAATCATAAAAAGAAGTGAAGAAAGACAAATAGAAATGCAAAAGACAATTGAAAGAGACAAACTGAAATGCAAAAGGTAAACGAAGAAAGACAATTACAACTACAAGAACTATTACTAAAATTAACAAGTACAGCATTAGATAGGAACATGGAAAAAGAGGAGACTTTTTCGCAAGATGCTGTGTGGAACGCGATAGAAACTTTTAAGTACTCAATTGATGAAGACAAAACCTTTAGAGAATATGACAGGCGATATGAAGATATTTTTAATATCGACTGTCAGAACTGGAGTTAAAAGAAAAACATTAAGGCTTTTGCTCAAAAAATTAGGTATAAATGAATGCACTAAATTTGTAGATTATATTTTACCAAAAAACGACGAACGACTTAACGTTCGAGGAGGTAGTGACAGGCCTCACTGAGCTATTTAGCCTGACAATTCCTTTGTTCCACAAAAGGTGGAAATGCTTTAATCTCATGAAAGACGAAAACAAAGACTATTCAACATTCGTAGCCATCGTCAACAAATATTGTGACGACTTTAAATTGGCTGAGCTAACTTCAGACAACTTTAAATGCCTCATATTTGGCCAAGGACTAGTCGCTGCTAAAGACAGTGAAATGAGAAAACGAATGCTGACCAAACTTCGAAATGAACCAGGTGTAACGCTACAAAAACTATCAGAGGATTGCCAGAAAAAATCATGTCGCGATGAAAAAACAAATTTTGAAGCCGTTGAGAATAACAGAAAACAAACGGAAAAATATTAACTCCTCCCAAAAAAGAAGCTTGGGAGGGGGTTATTATGGATTGCCCCTTTGTACATAATAATGGACTCGCTTGAGTGTGCATATGATCCTGCCTATAGAGAGAACAGCAGAGTTTAGTGTCAAGGAGTGAGTTGTAACGAGTGAGTTGTTTAGTTGGAGTTGTATCTGGAATCACAGTTGTAGTTGCAGTTAATCTGAGCTCCACTCAGCTAGAATAAGTTACCCGGACATACTATTTCACTCCAAGACTGTATATATTTATTTCTAATAATAGTATTCCTAAACTGACTAACCCGTGTTCCAGTTTGTATATTACGTTCAATATAACTTACATTTTCTATCTCCATATCTGTTTTTGTTATTTATTATTTTGTGCGGTTCCTCACCCGGAATCCACAACAGGAGTTATACGTAACATTTATTAAAAATAAACAGTTTGTATACATACAGAGAACGATATTAGGGAAAACACAAGGATGCATGATGTGTTTTATCACCGTATTTATTTAATCTATACTTAGTTTTTCATGAGATAATTAGAAGATTTCCAAAGATTTCCAAAGATTTATCTTCGACGGACTTAATTTTAAAAAAAAGATAAGTGGATGACGTGTTGATGACAGGTTCAGAAGGAAAACTGAATGGACTCTTAAATAAGGCATTAATAGAAAGTGAAAAGAAAAAACATATTTTCAATTGTAAAAGAAGAGAATGTAAGGTTATCAGTAACAAATACAATCCAACATGCTATCTACTTATTAGGAATATCAAAATCATATATATACAGACATTTAATTATCTGAATAATGTAGTAAAAGACGACGGAAAATGTAACGGAAATCCCAAAGCGCACAGGAGTAGGGAAATATGTCTTCCAGAAACTAAGCAGAGTATTAAGCGATAGGAAATATTCGTTTAAAAGAAAGGAAAGTGCTTTGAACTATTGCATAAGATCTAATCTCTTTTATGGCAACAAATACTGGACAATCTTCTCACAGATGATGAAGTGAAATGAAACAACAGAGAATATCAAGAACGGAACATGTGATAAATGAGAAAAGAAAAGCGGAGCTAAAAGGACTTATATTTATAATTAGAAAGAGGTTGTTGAAAATACTGCGACTCATAATATGATGGCATAGAGAATTTAATGCCTAGACTAGAGAAACAGAGGAAAACAGCGAATAATCTACCTGACGAGTTTGTGTGGATGAATAACGTAGCAAATATAGATTATTTGGAGTAAAATTTACTTTGAGCAACAAAAAACAGGAAAATGGGGAGAATAATGGTTGCCCATCTCCGGAAGGAACACGGTATATAAAATAAGAAAATGAAAATTCCCAAATAGAAATGTTTGCAAGGACCGCTTAAATAACATTATGGAATCCTTTACTTTTAACCCCTATTTTTATATATTAATTTTCATATTAACCTTCAATTTTATAAATATTTTTCCTTACTTTTTTCTGTATATTCAAGAAATTCATGACCTACGAACAATGTTTGTTTTAACGAAAGACAGAACAAAAAGCCATAGAGTTAACCTCAATCCACCCCCCCCAAAAAAAAGCTATGAGGAAGTTATCTTTTAGATCTAATTAGTTATAGATAGACTGACATAATTATACATTTTTAATTCACAATGGTGAAGACACTGACCTAAATAATATATGAAACGCTAAAATGATTTTTAATAAAAGATTGGAAATAGCGTTTCCAGGTTAGAAAAATATTGTAAAATTGTTCAAAGCCATTGACCAATCTTTGAAAACAATCTCACAGAATCGTTTTATCAACAGAAAGCTTTTCATATTTTGGATCTGCCTGAAAGAGTATGTTTATAACTTAAACACTGCTCATTTTATTAAATAGAACTGGTGTCAAACTAGAGTGCTAAAAAATGCTATGTTGATACTTCTACGCTTTTAAATTTAGTGGACCCGTACCAAAGTAATTAATACTTTCATTTTAGAAAACCTTTAAAAAAGAACTGGCAATGTTCATATAAAAACTTCATTTGATTTTTCATATGCCGTTATTAAAGATAAAACATATTTCCTACTTGTCATTTCAATTCAGTTCGATTCACTTTGGGTTCTGCAGGAATTCGTCCTTGTACCAAGGCTGATATAATTCAGCAAATTGCTCAGTCCTACAACTTCTGTTTTCGACGTCTATAAAGCAAAGTGTATCCAGTTTTAGCATGTGAGAGCTACATCATTCTTTCCGTGAATAGTCTTTCTCAAAACTTCAAAACTACTTAGCAGGTAGATACTATGGTTATGAGTGAGCATCTCTGGCATGGATATTGGTATAATTAGAACATTTAAAATCGTAATAACTTGTACTCTTTGGTTGATTGAGGTTTTGTGAATAAAATATTTCAAGGTGGATTTACGGATTTTTTGGTTGAACTATTTTATTTTTTATTTTCTCACAAATGTTACATTGATAATATGCTTCAATGGAAAGAAGTCACTTAGTTATGCTTAATCAGTTTGTACTAAAATAATTAAATTGGCACGAGCACGATAATGAATTTAAAGAGAAAAGAAAGATTAACTCAAATTATATTCGTTATCATTAGAAGCATAAATAACATTTTCCGTTTACTTTTTCTTGAACCGTGGCTGAAGGCTGATCTTTAATATTCAACACAGACAGGATAGCTGCTATTAACGCCACTCTCCAAGGGTCAAACAAATCATTGCCAATAATCTCTGCATGAAATGTAGTCTCCCCTCCTTGTTGACCCCTCAATTAAAGAGGCTTAGGTTTGTCTTGATAGACAGCAGTCTGAACATCTTTGTCATCGACCATGAAAAAATACTTTTTGACTCAGGAAACACGTTTACCGAGGTAATTTAGTTTCAGGAAAGTGTGAAGCGATATCATTAAATTGACTGTCATTTTAAATGCAGTCAAACAATGGATAATTTAAGAAATTCGATTTACATTTAATTTTGTACACACTAATAGTGGTGAACGAACATACTTTTTATCTCTGGTTCAAGTAAACCTAAGCTGTTTGGATTATTTGAAGCCAGAGGTAGTCATTTGAGTTCAAGTATAAGACAAAAAATTCGGGTACTGATTTCCAAGACAACAGATTTTCTTTACTTGAAAGATTAGCGCAACGCAATGCTTCCGTCTTCATTTCGCCTCCAGCATTTATGGTGGAAACATCCCTACTTGCTTTTGCTTGCTTCCGCCGCATCCACTACTTCATTTATTTCGTTAACTTGACGTAGAAACGGGTTTCTTGTAGGCATAAAGAAATATCACCGAAGCTACATCAAAGAATAGAGGAATGATTGAAAGTACATTTTCATTCTCGAAACAAATAACATCAGTAATTTCCGGTAATCCAGTTGGAGTAGTAGGGCAACATTGATAGTTTTTTTTAAATTTTTTCCGTAGGCAGCTATTTTTCTACTAAACACCATTTCGCCGTCACTCACTTTTTCATCACCATCACAGATTATTTAATTAGCAAATTTTTCTTCTTGTTCTTGTTCTTGTTCTTGTTATTATTATTATTATTATTATTATTATTATTAGAACGAGGAATTTTCTCGTTACAGCATTCAGAAATTACAAAATTTAACACATGTTTCGCTTAATCGATTATCCATCTGCATATGTCGATATCCTTTTCACCTTCGCAGAGTTTAATCGTGAGAATCAAACGAATGTCTGCAAGTGTCTGAAGCCGTCGTTTTTCATTTTATTTTGCTTAAATGATTTTTTTCAATGAAAGTGGAAGTAAAATGTAGAGATAATAAAATTCAGTATTATTTCTAAATGTAAATGATTGACTCTGTCAGCTTTCGTAGCTTAATCAGTAAGAAACAGTCCCGGGAAGAGAGGCCCTCATTGAGAATGAATACGTCTTAAAATCTTTCTACTCCCATGTCACTTACTTAACGATCGTAGAATGGAAAAATAATCGGAATGATGTTATAAAAATACAATGAAAGCAAAATAACCGAAATTTGTAATAGAAGAATATTTGTTTCGTACAAATAAAAAGAAATATATTTATCGATATTGGAAATGAGAAATATTCTAGTAAACCGATTAACTTACACTCCCTTCTTTATTGTTAGATGTCGTGTTGTTGGCTTTCATTGATTTTCTGAAAGAAATAATGGATTTATAAAACTGAGTCAAGTATATAGATATATAGAAAGATACAAAGATACTGTTTCATCAATCTTTTATGTGAGAACTTTGAAAATTAATATTTAAATTCGTGGTTAATTGAAGTCAACCCACGTGTGGTATTTGGAGAATAAACAACTACCATAGGCAAGAAAGCAGATCCCGAAGAATGGATTCAAGCAACAATATTTATGTCATGTTATATAAATATTTATTTATATTTTCTTAATTACTGGGGCCTTGACACTTGTATCTTCCTCTGAAGAATTTTTCATGGTCATTACTGGAGATCAAGTGACAGAAAATCTATAAAGAGGTCTAAATTTCTTATCAGTATTTGTGAAGATTTTGTAGAGGTCTTGTCTACAACTTTAAAACGGTTTCTCAGAGTTTTAACTCCTACACTTACTTTACGATGACCCAGTGTAACTTTTCGAGTGCACCAGTGACTGAGCAATAATATTACTCTAGCATCTCTATCTTTTGCACTCATAGTATTCGTATTTTTCAATTCTCCTTCCTTGACATTTTGTCCAGCTCCTCAAAAAACTAACCATATACACTTTTAGCAAAGTTGGTTTTCATGACGAACTATAATTCTTTCGAAGCGTTTCTTCTTCTTCTTCTTCTTCTTCTTCTTCTTCTTCTTCTTCTTCTTCTTCTTATTATTATTATTATTATTATTATTATTATTATTATTATTATGTCATTTTTCATTATAATTCGATTTCTACTATGGTCGCACTACCTACCAAGTCTGCAGGAAGATCTAAGGCAGGTCGTTGTGTGTTGTTATGGCTCCATTTCATGTTTTTTCCTATCTCCCCTAACATCATTAGCGTTAAATAGACAAAGTCCTCTTTAGTGTGTGGGCTGTACGAAACAAGACAATTTTTTGTTTATCTCTTAAGCTGGGGTTTTCCATGAATTCTTTCAATGTGTTTTTTTGTTCCATTTTTTATCATTCCAAGTGCACCCACTATCACTGCTACGATTCTTGCTTTCCATTTCCACATTTTTTCTATTTCAATTTCCAGGTTTTTATATTTTGACAGTTTTTCGAATTCCTTGGTTGCTATGTTACAATCCGCTGGACAAGTCATATCAATTAATGAGCAAGTTTTTTTCTTTTTGGTTTTTAACAATAATGTTTAGCCTATTTGCTTCAATTTTTCTGTCTGTGTAGATGGTGTAATCCCATAGAATGGTGACATCTTCTATTTTTGTAACAGGTGCTGGGTGATGTTCATACCAGTGTTTGTTTACATATTTTCCATAGTGTTTGCACATTGTCCAGTGTAAATATTGCCCCACTCTATCGTGACGATTTTTATATTCACTTGGGGCAAGCACAGAACATCCTGAGATTAGATGATCTATTGTTTCTTAGTATTTATCACAGAACCTCCATTTTTGATCCCCATTGCTATGTATAATATTAACCTGAATTATTATTATTATTATTATTATTATTATTAGTAGTAGTATTGTTATTATAACTGCTATCAATAGCGTTTATCACATCTATTTCTGTTAAAGTTACCTCTTCTGTTGAGAAAATTTCCTTCGATATTTTACGCGCTAAAAACAAATAAATGTTCAGTACAACATGAGAAAGATCAATAAAATAAAAGCATTTAAGATTTCTTTGCTTTAAGCCTTATTATACAGTGAGTAAACTGCTATGCATACATTTAATTCAATATGAGGGAGCGTGTAATTAAAAAGACTTTGAGAATAAATATGGTTAACCTATTTGTAGTTTTATTGATGCAAAATTCGCAACAGTCATGAATACAATTAGCTATCATTGAATAGCTAACTCCTTAAGAAAATATTATTGTATTAATTTTAATCAGGTTTTTAGCAGGCCCACGCATCACAGATCTGTGACTTGATTTACCATGTTTTACAGAAATCAATAGTCTTATGATTTATCAGTTTTTCTCTTGTGGGCAAAAGTTACAAGAGGAAAATATACTTGTAAACATGATAGGCATAAATGGTTATATTAATCTTCAGAATGTGTGTGCGTGTGTGTGTGTGTGATAAAATAAAGACTAAATAGAAAATGCATCTAAATCTAGCGTTTCATTTTTATTAAAGCTGTTAGATTGTAATACGTTTCTTATTTCTTATTTATTTTATCATCTTGTCAGATTCCGATCCATAAATTCAACTCACACCAATTGTGTATTTGGGCAGCAATCGGTCTTTATACGTTTTATTGAAGACGTCTGATAAGGTACAGAATTAAGTTTTTTAGCCAATTTTTCCGGTACTACGAGATGCACGACATGCTAGGACCTTGATTTGAGATGATACCTGGATCGTCCGACAGCCTATAATATGTTCTACACAACCAGGCGTACGTGCGGATCTCGGTCTTGCTCTATCCATAGTTGGTCGCGTCATGGATCCTGCTTCAGAACGCAAAGGTTGAATGACTCAATTGCTTTCGGTTTGAAAACTCAATCTGATACAGCCGTTAAGCCTCGTGTCCATTACCATTCGCGCGACTATATGTAAAATCATATCTGCTTGCTTACGAAATGAATAGTTCAACTGAACACGTCTCAGTTAACTCACTATTACACGCATCTTAAATGCCAAAGAGAGACTAACCACAATGTAGACCAATAAGAAATGTCATCTAGTTTACATGGTAACGCAACGCCATCTACTTTAAACCTCTTCTATGTGGCGTATCTCTTTAAGACGTAGACGATCGTTGGCTTCGAAATCTTCCTCTCTGTAGTGGCTCTTAACAAACTTTCTCCTGTTATCCCACCCAAACCCAGTTCTACCATCCATTTGTTTAATAACTCAAAAATGGAGGGTTTGATTATTGTTTATATGGACCTTTGTCCTTGACTTTGTGTAAAGATCCCGTCCCCAAACTTTGTAAAAGTATTTTTACTACATTATATATATATATATATATATATATATATATATATACAATAACATGAAGAAAGGGCAATAAGAAATAATTTACTGTTCCTTAACATTTATTTTTAAATTTACAGTGTTTAATACTAAAGTAGACCTAAATATTATTGTAATATAATGAATTTAACATTTTTGCGATTCAAAATTTCTCATGTTTTCTATGTTTCGAAAATGTTAAATGAATTATACTAATATATATATATATATATATATATATATATATATAGTTTAATTACTTAGTTTCTGGTCATAATAAGATTATACCTGTGCACATTTGTATTAAAAAGTGTTCAATACAATTATATTGTAGAACTTTTGAATATTTTCCATTTGTAAACGAGTTATTACGCGACCTAGGTTTCTACCATGTGTGATGTCTTTAGGCGATTTGCAATAACTGATTTTACCATTTACCGTTTTCTTTCAGAACGCTCACGTAACGGTGTGTTTTTTTAACGCTCACGCGGTACGTAATTTTTAAACGCACAATTTTCAAAATTACAAGAAACTATGCCATTTTTATCCATGGTTGTATGAACGTAAGAGGTGTTTTTTAGTATGGTTACACTTAGTCATAATAACCGTTCGTTTATTCAACAGTTCGCTTTTGTTTGGGTATAGCATAATCTCTAACTTTTTTCTTGGCAAAGTCTACATATTTTCCACCGTTGTAAGGCTTGGCTGCGTTTACGATACTCCACGTTATGTCTGGATCTTTTTCTTATTTTGAGTTTAATTTTCACACGTGGCTAGCCAATTTTGTACAGTTTTTTAGGTTTTCTATTTTGAATGTAGACCTGTGATTGAACCACCTGATCTTAAAGATGTCTTTGCTTGAACCCAAATATATTTTATTTTGGCCATTTAAATCATGTACTTTTGCCTTGTAAATTATTTCTTTTGTGTTGCAAAGCCCTTGAAGTAGAGATTTATTTTTGTCCCTGCAGTTGCATTCTTTATTAGTGATTTTGTTTTGTACACTGCTATCTAAGTTTCTGGCGTTTTGTTTTTTATGAAACTATCTAAGTTGCTAGTGTAAACTATAACTTAGCTTGATTGTGTTTCTGTTGAAAATTTTGTTTAGTTCTGATGCTTTTGGAAAGTGTCTATCTATCAGTTTTAAAAATATTTGTCTTATTTTGGTCTTTACCTTTAAATTAAATTGTGGTTTGAACCAGATAATGTTTCGTTTTCTATTATCGTTTTTTTTGTCTGTTTGGTTGAGAATTATATTGTAAGATGTTTTTATGGCCAGATTTTCTTAGTGCATCTTCATGGATATGTTTCTTTTCATTAAATATTGATTTGTTTGACGAATTATTTGATAGATGAGAAATCAAGAAAAGAAAAAAGAAAGACGAAAGAGAGAGACACAGAGGAAACAAAAAGCAAAGAGGAAAACAAGAGAGAAAGCATTAAGAGGAAAGAGACAATGGAAACGGCTACGGGAGAAAAATTTTAAATTTAGGCAGGAAGTAAATTGTAGACAGATATAGATATTGGTTACATGGTGTCTGGGTATATTTTTTTCATTAAAACAAAAGAAGCAGAAAGTGAAGAGGAGAACAAAGAAGAATAAGTGAGAAAATACACAGAGGGAAGAAACGGTTAAAAAATAGAAAGTTCAAACTTTGGCCGGAAGTGAATTGCAGACAGATACAGACGTTCGTTACATTGTTTCAAACTCTTTTGACATTAAAAAAAAAAATGATGAGATTAAATACACAAACTGATGAATTATTCATAAAACGTAAATTAGAGGATATTTAAAAACATAACACGGTAAATTCATGAGCGCTAATATAATAAATTAGAGAAATAAAATAAAAGAAAAAAATTAAAATTAAGATAAAAAATAAAAATAAAATTATAATTAAAAGAAATTAAATTAAAATTAATATTAAAATAAAAATTTAAATATAAAATTTAAATTTTCCCCTCTTTTTTACTTACAAAAAGATTTCTAAAAATAAAAGGAAGCGGTGCATTTTAAAATTAAAAAAAGTTTATTACCATCATTATTAACTACCTGATGAGACGTTGTTCTTTTAATGTCGAAACAAAATGTACAATTTGTAGTAGTTTGTAGTTTGTACATGTTCTAAAGTATAATTAATAATAAATATTCATTGCACTATTTTTATACTAAGCGCTGTTTTATATTAATGTTTTGAACGTTTCAATTATTTTCTTAGTTCCTTATTCATTTCTATATATATATATATATATATATATATATGTTGGTATATATATACCAACAACAATACAAGGATGGAAGACAGCAAATAACCGCCTTCGAAGGCATTAAACAACAAAAAATGCTTAATACTATCGGAAACAAGTAGAGCAAAAATAACCTTACAAAATGTGGAAAACGCACTCAGCTATCCGGGATTCAACCGTTAGGTATCTTCAGGACATGTGCGAGAAATCCAGTAGAGGTCACCCCTAAGACATGCTAACACCGAGAGAATGGGAGTAAAGGAAGCGGAGGAGAAAAGTAGTTGCAGAAAAGAGAAAGACAAAAAAACAAAACAAAATAAAAAGCAAACAAAAAAAAAACATTCACACACTATAGATACGGAAAAAGAACTCGTTCACTACCAAAGAGAGGTAGTAGCTTAACAAAAAATGTAACTCATTCGGGTTCGTAAGTACTCAGGATTTCCTTTTTTAAGATGCCTACATCTTGACATTACTTTGTTTCACCCATTCAACAATTGGCGTTTATTTCTAAATGTTATTATGGCCAGTTTTTCCTCCTTTTTTCTATCTGCAGCAAATATCTCCACATTTTTCCTACTTTCACCTTCTTTAAATTAATCCACTTCCTGCACGAGTTTCTTTCATAAGATTCTTTAAACTGCCATACACTGCCTGCCAGCTTTGTATCAATTCTGTGGCTTTCTAGTCTGAATGAAGCAGTATGGCTGTAATAGCGCTTTTTAAATGGCCCTTCGTTACAACCGATGTACACCTTGAAATTACTAATTTCGTTGCTGAGCTCAGCTTTGTATACGTTCAATGGACAATCGTTCGTACTTCTGCAATTCTTCCTGTTTTATTTGCATTTTCCATGTCCAATATTTTGGTATTATTGGATTTAGTAATTCTTTGAAAATTCAAGAGCAGCTATAACTTAGTTTGACATTATTTTATTGAATTCTTTATCTAATTCTGAATTAGCTGTAAAATGCTTTTCAAGGAATTTAAAGAACATTCTACCAATTTTTGTTTGCAATTGATGGTTAAGTGGTGGATCAAACCACATTACTTTTCTACTCTGGAGTCCACTTCTGGTTCATGTTCGAGGAGTGAATTCTAATCTTGCTGTTAGCCCTTCCTCTTTTAGAGCATTTTTATAAACTACTTTCTTTTGATTGAATATTTCATTCATGAATGAATTATTTGATATATTCGTTTAGGAACTTGTTTTATTACAGCTTCTGGGTGGTCCTACTTGGTTAGGGTTATGGTTATGGGTTAGGTCCTACTTGGTGTTGACATATTAAATAATTGCATTTGGCTTTATATAAGGCAAGGTTGTGCCATTATTGGAGTTAGATTCTACATCAAGATATTGGGTGATTTTTGCGCTACACTCAACTGTAATACTAAATCCTAATTCTTTGAATGTTTTATGTAGATTGTTACAAATATTAACATCAGCCATTTTTTGTCTGGAACCACCATTAGGCCATCATCTCTGTATAATCCATGACTATCAATGTGTACGACCTTATTTAACCTGCTCAATATATAGATGCCTGCGAGTAGAAAAGTAAGACCGTTTAATCCACCATTTAACCAACAAATGCAAACAAAAATTGGTAGAATGTTTTTTAAATTCCTTGAAAAGCATTTTACAGCTAATTCAGAGTTTGCTAATATATTCAATAAAAATAACATCAAACTAAGTTATAGTTACTCTAGAAATTTACAAAGTATTATTAAATCCAATAACACCAAAATAAGAGAAAGGTGTATAAAATCTACAAGAAAACAAAAAACAAAAAACGAAAAATACAAAAACAAAAACAATAGCAATAATAAAATCTTCAAAAACAACAATAACGACAATACTAAAAAATAAATAAAATAGTCATAGAATATTACCTACCAATTCGTTAACATCTATTAATTAAAATAGTATATCTCACTTTAATAATATAAAAATGATTGCACCCACATCTCAAACTATTATGTTTAGAATAAAAAATGTTCAAAATAACAATAATTCTGAAGCAGACATACATAGAATAAACTGTCACCATTGTTCCTTAAAATATATTGCCGAAAAACTCCGAAGACTGAAAAAACCCAGCACATCACCAAGGCTGCAATACGACACGCTAGAGAACGACCTCACCCTACAGAAAGAATACAATAACAGCGTGAGAAAGAAATATGAAGAACAAATTGGAAAAGGGTACTCAAAATGGGATTCATTAAAATAAGCGATGGTGACCTCAGCGAACAACATAGCCCCAAAGGAAATCAGACGCAGAAGAAAAAACGAGTGGATGACCGAAGAGATCCTCCACATGATGCAAAAGAGACAAAAAATAACGCCAAGACACGGAGCAGAGTACAAGAAACTTCACAGGGAGATAAGGAACAAATGCAGACAAGCCAAAGAGGAATGGCTCAACAACAAATGCGCAGAAGTAGAGAGACTGAGCAGGACCAACAAAGCAGAGATGCATAAAGAGATAAGAGAACTGACAGGACAAAAAACCTGCTCCTCAACAGGATGCATAAAATCCAAGGAAGGAACAACCATATTAGAGAAAGAGGAAATACTCCAGTGATGGGAAGAATATATAAAGGATCTTTTTTGCAACAAGAGAGAACAACCGAGAATACACAAGGAGATGGATGGACCGGAAATACTAAAATCCGAAGTGGAAGCTGCAATGGCCAAAATGAACAGAAACAAAGCACCTGGTCCAGACGGCATAGTGATAGAGCTGCTGACAGCCTTAGAAGAATATAGCATAGAAAAGATTTCAGACATAATAAACGAAATTTATAGCAGCGGAATAATACCAGACGACCTATGCAAGTTGATATTTATAGCACTGCCGAAGAAACCTGGTGCAAACGAGTGCGAACTACACAGAACTATCAGCTTAATGAGTCACATTACAAAACTGATTGTCAGAATCCTGATGAATAGAGCGAGAAGCAGAATCAGGCCAGAGATAGGACAGGAACAGTGCGGGTTCGTCAAAGACACTGGAACAAGGAACGCCATATTCATGATTAGGATGCTCTCTGAAAGGGCATTACAAATGAAGAAAGACTTGTACCTATGCTTCATTGACTACGCGAAAGCATTCGACAAGATACGACACAAAGAATTAATGGAGATGCTAGGCAGCCTCGACATTTTCGGGAAAGACATAAGAATAATCAAGAATCTCTACTGGCAGCAAAAGGCCTGCATACGGACAGGTAACGATCTCAGTAGATACACAAAAATAGAAAAAGGCGTAAGACAAGGATGTGTCTTTTCACCGGATTTGTTCATCCTATACAGCGAGAATATTTTGAGGACCCTAGATGACACGCCAGGATTTGTTATTGGAGGCCACAACTTGAACAACATAAGGTATACGGACGATACAGTGCTGATTGCGGGCACGGAAAGGAAACTACAAGACCTCATACAGAAAGTAGCAGTAGAGAGTGAAAAAAAGGGACTACAAATAAACTTTAAGAAAACTGACTGCATGGTCATCAGCAAAAGATACAACCCAAAATGCCAAATACAGGTGGGAGATAACAGAATCAAGCAAGTACAAAAATTTAAGTACCTAGGAAGTGTTCTAACAGGAGATGGAAAGTGCGACACGGAGATCCGAAGGCGAATTGGCATGGCAAAGGACGCGTTCCAGAAGATGAGCAAAATACTAACACACAGGAAAATCTCAATAAAAACAAAGAAAAGAGTGCTGGACTGCTACGTGATGTCAGTTCTTCAATACGGCAGTGAATGCTGGACAATATAATCGAAAGTGAGGACAAAACTGGAAGCGGCCGAAATGTGGTTCTACAGAAGGATGCTGCGGATATCGTGGACTGAGCATGCAAGCAACGATGAGGTGTTGGAAAGAATGGCAACAAAAAGGAAATTGATACTGAGCATCAAGAAGAGACAACTGAAGTCCCTGGGACACGCACTGAGGAAGGAGAGCCTGGAGAACCTGATACTAACTGGTCAGATAGAAGGAAGGAGCGACAGAGGAAGGCAGCGGATAACATATTTGCAGGGTCTGATCAGGTGGATGACGGAACGGGGGTTTCCAGGAGCAACAGGAGTAAACATACTAAGAGCCACAAGGGATAGGGAGACATGGAGAACCATGATCGCCTACGTCCTGAAGGGACAGGGCACATAGAAGAAGAAGAAGAAGAAGATAAGAAAGGGTTCTCAAAATTTATTTAATGTATTAATCACAATTTAGATCTCAAGAATGATACAGTTATTAAAAGATAATTTTTGAATTGATTCAGTCTTACTTATCAAAACGCAGAATGAAAGTTGTCTTGAACAGTCTCTTCTAGATCTTTTTGCACTAATGCAGATGTCCCTTAAAGAACTATTATTAAAGCAAAGTTGTTTCTAATTTTTATCAACGAACTTTCTGATGTTATCAGTTCTCAACTCGGAATCTATGCTGATGACTTAACTATTTACTCGTGTCTTAATAGTAAGCCTTTGGTGAAAATCTTTCTATTCAAATATCTTTTTCCCAGCTACTTTGTATAACGCTTCATTTTTATGGGACGCTTCCCAGATCACATCAGTCAAACCTGTTCAGGTCTAGGATTAATTGTTATCTCCTCCACATATCTCCAAAAGCTGTGCCTCATACTCAGTAAAACTCTACTTCGACTGCCTGTTGGGTTTTGTACAAGGTGAAAATCATTGTAAAAAATATTAAACATCCGAATTTTCTCCAAGATAAGATATTATATTCGATAATGATCTACTTTCAAAGATAAAGGTAAGTCAATAAAATGCCAAGACTAGAAAAGTAAGATTCTAAATATCGGAAATGCGAATTCATAAATGAATAATAAAAGGCAGTATATCAAAATTATAGGTCCCGGTCTTATTTTACTAGCATTAAACGCTTACCGCATTTCCCCAAGAATACTACTCCTTCATTCATAATGCACATCCCGAGAATTGTACTGAAAGTTAGGAAAATATGTTTCTACTGACGCATAAGGGCATCCCTTGTTTGATAATCAAGCCCTATAAATTGTACCTTATTCATTTTTAACCAGGGATGTTGTAGATTTGATAATGTCAATATTATACATTTATAAATCTAAATCTATCGTTCCTCCATACATCTGGTCTGGTTTTTCTGTCATATATTCTGTTATATATTTATAGATTCCAGATAAAACTTAAAGAAAAAAATTAATTGTTATTGGTCCTGATCTGGCATATCGGTTTCAATTCACTTTCGAACCATCGTAATGTAACTTCCTTGTACATTTTCTGTATTTTCAAATTCTTCTGGTGAGCTTTCCTATTTGGTAGACTCCATGAATTTAAGCACAGTACAAGATTCGTGGCAAGCTTGTTTCATTTTACAGTTGAAATAGCAAGATGAAACTGTAGTTCTATGCTAAGATTTTCTTCTATTGCACTTATCGCTTGTAGAACTATCTTTCGACTTCTTGCTTCCCAGTCAACTTTGACCCCAACAAGTTTAAAGACAATGTCAATTGTTATCTTCTCTCTGCTTAATTCTTCTTTTATTGCCTTCTCTCATTAATAGTGTTTTTCTCATCTTCTTCGTGGTTTTGTTACCTTGCTTGGAGTGAAATGATTAAAAAGTATTCAATAAATTCATCAACAAATACCCCCATCAAACTCTTCACAATCTTGAGCCGTACATTGAAGAAAAAAATTATCACTTGTTCCGATCAATGGCACATGGCCTGGATGAGCAGCAGTTGCTTTCTTATGAAGATGCCAAAGAAATGGGTTTACTGGTTGTTAGCCTCAAAAGAAAATTTCGTTTTACAAACGCTGCCAGAAAGTTGGGAAAATGGGCATCGATGGGCAATACTTTCAGTGACATGTTTCTTACTAATTTGTAAATAAAATATTGCTTTTCATGAAAAATCAGCGAGAATTTATTTAAGGACCTAATATATATATATATATATATATATATATATACAGCATAATGATAATCCACGTATACTGTCTTAATATGTATAGGAAAAACTACTAAAAAGTTGTAAGTTAAAAATGTATTTTTCTGACAATATTTATTTATTTCTATTATTATATATATATGTATTTGATATTTCAGACCGGCCTCGGCCTTTCATCAGAAACAAATGATTTTAAAATTTAAACTAGAAATAATAATAGAAATAAATAAATATTGTCAAAAAAATACATTCTTAACTTACAACTTTTTAGTAGTTTTTCCTATATATATATATATATATATATATATATATGAGTGTCTGTTACAATGAATACGACCTTAAAATTTCTTCATGAAACATTTAAACAGTTAGTTGTAGTTATTACAGAATTAACTGAAATGAGCTTTAGTGATTAAATTTTAAGACTTTATACCACTAGTATGCTTCCCTACCGATTAAATTATTATAAGATTACAAAAAATATTAAATAATTAAAAAAGTAAGAAAAGAGCAGAATGCGAGGAAGTAAATGATTTAATCATTTCTTTAATCATCAATACAGATAAAAACAGCATTAAAAGTCATACTGCTACATATTACTCACATCGGAAATTAAGTAGGATCGAAGTATCTCAACAAATACGATCTGCATTTTTATTTGATTATTTTCTTTTATATCATCATGTGCAGGTGAGAACGAACGAAGCCTTCACTAATTGATAGAGAATAATTAGTGCAGATAAAATAACTGCATTTACACAATTTGATAATTAACCCGAGAAATTAATGAGAAATACAATATCAAGACTCGTACCACTCTAAGTTTAGGCATTATCGAACTCATATAAAATTACAGGGTTTCTATTGCTGATTTTTCACAAACTAAAACGTTTTTTTGAAATAACGGCCATTGTAATTTCGTTTTTTTTCATGTTAGAAGGAACTATATGTTCAGATGTAGATATGAAGATATAAATGAATCTATAAACGCACACACATAAATATTTATTTGCGTCAGTGTTTTCATGTCACACACCCTCCACACGCACCATATAAGAACAACAACAAAAACAAAACCCAAATCAGACACCTATTCAATACAAAACAATAAAGCAAAGAAAAAAAGAAAAAGCATTAAAAAGAAGCCAAACACCTGCACAATAAAAAATAAAAATAAAAAATGAAAATTAATCACAAGCGGGAGCATTCTCAGAAAATATCAAATTACACAAATATATATTATAAACAGAAATGGGAACCGGAACTCAGTAGCAGAAAAAATTCCCCATCCCTGACGAGTGAAAACTTCAAAGCCAGCAAGAACCTGCTCAGTTAAAGTGACAAATTCTTTGCACAAGCACTATCAACGCTCTATCTTCACACCGACTGAAAAACAACAATACTGACACCAAAAGCTATCACGACTCAACACTCGACTGACACCAAATCGGTCGGGTTTCGATCCCAGCTAGAAGCAAGTGGATGTCTAGCCACACTGATGAGCTGTGATACAGTGAAACATGCTTGTATGTGGATGACGAATATATATATATATATATATATATATATATATATATCAGATAGGTTTGTTGTAAATACATGTCAAACGTATATAATAAACCATAGATTGATGATAGAAGTGAAAAACAATAATTGCAACGCCTTGTTTAATAATGCAAGAAATTGGAAACTTGAATATTACGGTTATACTGATGATAATTAGCACACCAGCAACTGTTCAAAATATTAGGATGTTTGTTAAGTAATTAAGAATTTCATCTCTATGAATGAGTCAACAAATCAAGGTATAACGAGGGTGAATGGTAGGAAACTGTGTATAGAATTGGATTACCATTTTTTTAATCTATCAGTGTGTTGTTTATAGTGCATTTAAGAGTTTAATTAGAAAATCTTGCAAAGAGAAAATGTGGATTTTGCATGAGTTTAAGAACAGAACACAACATTCTAACATCTGTTGCAAACTTTTAATAAGAAATATTAATATTTTTTAAATCGTATTGCTACAGGTGATAACAAAATTGGTTTTGGAAGTCAACAGAAAAGGAAAAAGCTTGATTATTATGAAATGAGAGACCAGTGAAGAAAATAATAATAATAATAATAATAATAATAATAATAATAATAATAATAATATTGAAATTGAAAACAAGAGTTGTGCCAGTGATAGTAGGTGCACTTGGAATGATAAAAAATGGAACAAAACAACACATTGAAAGAATCCCTGGAAACCCCAGCTTAAGAGATATACAAAAAATTGTTTTATTAAGTACAGCCCACACACTAAGGAAAACTTTATCTATGTAATGCTGGGGATGATAGGGAAGATAGAAAAACATGAAATGGAGTCATAACAACACGCCACTACCTGCCTTAGGTCTCCCCGCAGACTTGGTTGGTAGTGAGACCAAAGCAGAAATCGAAATATGATGAAAAATGACATAATAATAATAAAAAACAACAACAACACAAAAAAAACCGCAAGTCTCCCCCCGCAGAAGTCCTTGCTTTGTCTCTGGTAAAATATGAAAGGTGTCATCTATTAAAAACTGCTGGAACATGGATGACCATCGCTGCAGATGTTTAATACCAGTCATCCAACCGGATAAATGAAGTATTACGTCGAAAATGTCCTGTTTTGGTCAACGAAAAAAGTGTTAAGGGTAAAAATAATCCAAGAAAAATAAATTCGTTATGATGGGAGGTCGCTTCACATCTCATATACCCATTAGATTTAGCACCTACATATTTTCATTTGTTTCGTTCAGCAGAACATTTAAAAAATGACAATTCAGTGACAAAGAGTTTTTAAACAGACCCGCTGTCACTTGGCTCTCAGTTTAATCACCAACTGCTTCCTATAACAAGAGGGCAATGTACAAACAATAAACTCAGCAAAAATTAATTAAAATATTACCTGCTTGAAGACTTTTCACGACAATTTTCAAGACTCCATGTCTCAATTTACGTAGGCTATATTCTGGATAAACTAACGCAAATATACTGGGAAATACTGGTGTTGGTATAGGAGGCTTTTAATTTTTTGTTTTTTTTTGCACGAGGGTTTTAAAGTAATGAATTTGGCATATTTTAAACAAGCAGTGCTCATTTTCAATGGAAAGTAGACTATTTTGTCCGCAATCATTTAAACATCTGAAAATCAATATTCAGACAGCAGGATAATATTAGAAACCATTTTGAATTTAGAAACTTGTGAGAAATGTTCATACAACCACAGATGCGAACAAAAATACACATCAAATAAGGCATCGACAGATTATAATATTTATTTTTGCATTTTCTCCAACAAACTACGACAATTTCTTCTTAGACATTAAGATTAAGCAGGCTTACCATATATTCTGGTTTTAGTGAATATTTCCGGTTTGACGGTATTTGTTAATTTTTTTGTCAAAATTTAAGGTCAAGAAAATTGTCTCTGTTTTGAGATAATGGTAAGCCTACTTTTAAGCAATTTCAATAGTGATTTTGTGTTTCCATGAAACAAATTACATAATTTCAAATATATCAAATTAATACAGTTCATATTTTCGAAATATCAACTTTGAAATTTTCAAACATTAAAATGTGTGAATTTCTGTGAAAAGCATTATGTCTTGGTTGGACTAGTATTTTTTTAAAACTTTAAGGATTTGAAATAGTTTGACAAGGATGACAATATTAGTCCAAACAATGACAAGATTCGAGAAAATTTATGAATATATAGAAGTGTGTATGCATAAATCTGTAATTAAAAATACTTATAAGCACATAGAGACTAACTCCAATATAACACCGCATGGTATAGAGCGCGTTGACGGCTCAATTTGCAATGTTTGTAAAAGATCTATCAAATTTGAATGCCAGTTCAATTGATTCAACCGGTTTCAATCTAAAAAGCAACTAATAAAAATCAAAACGAAATGAATAATAGATATCGCATTATAAATGAGACACTTATACTTCTCACATCTCTGACAACAGGTTAACTTTCAGTTGTAAACAAGGCGTTAAAATATGTTCAGTATGACTTACAAAAATCTCAGCTGTGTTGTATTTGTAACAAGAACGTGAAAAGAAAAAATCAACTAAAAATAAAGATTATTTATTGTTAAAAAAATATTGAATTTCCTGAGATGTTCGTCATTAATCAATTCATTTAGATGTTGTAATCTGAGATCCGATTCTTCCTATGAATGCTTACAAGTGTAACGTTACAGAAATATATATATATATATATATATATATATATATATATATATATATATAAGTATGAAGAGAATTTGGACGCAAAACAAGGTAGGAAATATTACAAAAATAAAGCTGCACTAAATTTGAAATAACTTTACAAACATTTTCCTGTTAATATTTTTCTTATAAATATATAAATACAAAATATTCGACTTGCATCGACTGATAATTCAAACAGATTAATCACGCTGTGGCAATAGATATGTTGCAATGAAAAGCTGAAATACAACAAATATGTACGATAATCAGATTTCAAAGAATAACAGCAATAAGGAGAATAACAACATCTATTAAATAACAAGGACGATGAGAGTGATGAAGATCTTGGTGATGATAATGGAAAGAAAATTTAAATATTGTGAGAATTTCAAATTCTGTTAAAACCATTCTCGTTTTCTTAAAGTCTCAATTTCGTTAGGATCACCACTATACATTATCTTAAAAGGTAAAGAGATTAAAGCACATTTTAGCTATTTTAATTGATAAGTATTTTAATGAAAATTTTTGAGGCACAGTAAAATATTGTTAGTTTGTTCAAAATAATGTAGTCAAATATTCGAGACACTTATGTTATTTGCCTTTTTTCTTAAATAAATAATACAAAAAATAAAAAGTAAATTATAGAATTAATACAAATAACCCGGAAATTTAAATAGCATCACATCTCCTGTGCAACGATTTCATTTGATTTCCTATATGTACGACTAATATATATTATACAATATTATTACAGAGATTGTTTAGTATATTTTATCTATGTTAATTTCGACTTTTTTGCAATAAGTACTCCATTGGCTTGAAGTCCGGGGATTGGGCTGGCCATCGAACACCTTGGTGTTACTATGTCTCATTTAAGCTCTGAGTAGCACATATCCAAACCATATGATTTTGTGCGTATGACAGCATTACCTTACCAACTATTTCTCGTAAGACATATGACCTATAATTTGGTACAATTGGCTAAAACCGATTCCTGGTGTACCGCTCTACTTTTAACATACTCTATCCTGAGCTTTGTGTGGTATTAAATTCATAGCTTTTTATTATATATTCTACCTTCGGAATTACACATTTGAAATTTTTTAATTAATTGACTTATGACAAAAAAAGTGAGAAAGATTTGAAAGCAATGATACCATAGATTCTATTTTTTCAGTTTATTCAATTTCGTAATTTCTGAATATGCTTATTTTGTATACCTGTATACAAATCTATCTATCTATCTATCTATCTATCTATCTATCTATCTATCTATCTATCTATCTATCTATCTATCTATCTATCTATCTATCTATCCATCTATCTATCTATCTATTGCTTTAAAACGTAATAATTGGAAAGTTCTTTAATAAATACTTACATCGTTAGCTGATACAATTATGCATACCTAATAATATGGAATCAAGATCAAAGCGTATTAAATAAAATAGTAATACTGAACAGGTTCACCAACATAACAATCAGGAAATATGTAAAAAGATATTTCGAATAATTAATGTTTTGTACAAATGTCTGGCTTCGTATTTATACATTTGTTCCTGCGGCTTTACCTAAAAAGGAAACAAGAAATTTGCAGGGGTGGGATATACCGATTGTAAAACAGCGGTCATAATATACATTATATAAAATTTTTTCATGTAAGTTAATGTTTATGAAATTTAATTAGTATTAACCAAGTGATATTGACAATATTTTCCGTAATTACATATATATGATAAATATATGATATGAATTTCAGTTTATGCAATTTCTTTCTTTTTGTTTTTGATTGAAAATATTCACAATAAGTTACTTGGTTTTTTGAAATTTAATTATACAACTCACAGGTTGTATATCATATTGTAAATGTATATAATGTAATTATTTATATTTATTTTTGTTTTTAAAGTTATTGAGCAACGAAAAACAAGTTGAAAATTGTGAAAAGTTGAATGGATGTCACAAAATATTAAAGAAGAAATTAAAACATTATTAACATAAAACAAGTAAAAACTGATTTTAATAATGTCAGAATAAAAGATTCGAGAAAAATTAAAAGGGTAATAAAGAAACTTGATTTGACCACTAAAGACAGTATTTGCACAAGCTGCTGTTGCAAATGTAAAAGGAGAAATGTAAATCATTATGTTTAAGAAATTCCAGAATCAAAACTTGAGTTAAGGCAAATGTTAAATTTGGGCGAAGAAGTACATGGGAACTGATTTATCAGCAGTATATTCGAACTACATTGGGGTGACCCCATGGATTGGATGGAGGTTGGAATTTTCATCATCAGCCATCACGACAACAGTGGGGAGATGGAGTTACAACTGGAGCTTAATACCATAGGCAGTAAAATTATAAGTCCCTTCAAAATTGATAATGACTATCAAAATAAATAGAGATGAAATAAAAGTTCATTGAGCGTTACAATTCAAAACCCCGAAGCGTTGGTTTTTACATTCTGCAAAAAAAAAAAAAAAAAAAGTTAAAAATACACCAAATTAATGGAATGGCTTCAAGCCTCGCTAAATATTATTCCAATGGAAAACATGAGGTCTATTCTTGAAAAAGTTGTATATGAAAATTGAAAACATTTAAGAAAATATTTCCGGGAAGCAATAATAACTTCTGCAAGTACTGTTAAAGTCAAAAGAGTTAAAATGAGTTGATGGAAGAATAATGGAGATTATAAAATAAAAAGGTGTCCATATTAACATGTAGAATAATAAAATAAACATTTATAAAGGTACAATAATTTATTCAAGTGTATGTTTATTGCGCTAATCAAATATATATTGCTCTGTTTTAGTTTTTTTCGGTTTATTTATTTATATGCATTTATATTGCATTTTGCATAATAAAACTTGACGCACTTAAAAAGTTATTATCAATACTTCTTAAATGAATAATAAGCTTAGATTCATAAAATATATTGATTACATAAATATATCCTGAAAATTGTTCGTCAATACTGATTTAATTATGAAAACGTCGATTTGCATATTAACTTGACATAGTGTAGCGGAGACTTTTCACAAGATTTAATGACATCTTTTCAAAATTTAGTCTGCAATAGACGTAAATAGATTGGTGGTGGATGCGGGAATATGATTTAAAGGCATACTTTTGTATTAATAAAAAAATGAAGAGGTTATTTTATTAACTTTTAAGCATTTGTTAGTGTCGCCAGACCATATGACCATAGCTGTTTATAATATCCACATCGTTTCTGTTTTTATCGCAATGTTTCGATGGAAATAATATATCGGAAAGGCTGAAATATTGAAATAAAGACAGTAACAATGAAAAAACAACCCTTAAGAACTTGTAAACTAACGACCATGTCTCATTTTGGAAAAAGAAACAGAAAGAGATAAATAATAAATGAGAGAATCGTAAGGTGAGAAGGTAAGGTTAGAGTTCAGATAGAGGTTAGGGTTAGGGTCAGTAGAGTGGAAAACAATAAATGAAAGAGAGAACGAATAGAGGGAATGGAAATAGGTACCTCCACTAAATTGCTGAAAAAAAACAGCATAGTATGAAGAAAACAAGGCCTCAAACTAAATAAAAACAAAATTTTATCGGCAAAATTTTTTATTAAGAGAATAGATCAAAGTATTTTTTTAATTATTTAAAAATAAATTCAAATTCTTTCTAACACGTTCGAAATTTTGGTAGAAATCTTGTTTTTCTTTCGTCTGTGAGTGACGCAATTTTTACAAGGGTTTATTACGGCAAATGTAATATTACCAAGTCACTTTTTTGCCAGTGAAAAAAAAATATTTGGAAATTCTTTTCTTCTTCAAATAATGGTCGGATTTTGGTGAAAAATATATTTTTTACATATGTTACCCCCCCCCCCCTCCACCAATTAATTTTCTGAAGTGTCTAGAAATTCGCCAGAGTTACCCAATATTTCTAATATTAATAATATTCGGAGTCATTGGGGAACTGGGAATACTAATCAACTGTCTTTTTTTTTCTAAATTGTGAAAGCAAAAATACAATAAAACTATGCCATTTTTTTATTTAGATAAACTTTTAATTGCTTTTATAAACAATATATATTAAGGATATTATAGACTGAAAAGAAAAAATTTCAGTGAATAATGAATTTTGACAAGAATTGTTTTCATTTTTATTATTTATTATTATAATAATTTATAAAGATTCAAAAATCTTTTAAAATATTTTCCTTCATCGTTGACACTAGGTTGTTAAATTAATGCGTGAAAATTGAAAAGCTATATACAAATAATTGAGCCCATCGATTTTTAAAATAATTAAAACATTTTAATTGTGTGCATGCTGATTACCCGTATTTTATTTTGACGGGTGGCCGTACGTGATATTTATCATTAACAGGTCACGTGATTCAAGGGTTGTTCTTCTTACATTAAAAAACCCTATAATAAACATTTGTATTTAGTGCCCAATTTTTTTTTCATTTCCACCTGTTTCTGAATCACTCAACAACAGGTTTCTCAAATCACGCTTTCAAAATTTAAAGTAACTTTTATTTTTTTACTTCTTAGTTTCATCATCTTTTACACTAATTGTAAATGTAGGTACCTTACAGCAATTGAAAAAGCTTTTTCTCTATTTTTTATAACCCGTGTTTAGTCTATTTTTGTTGTACATTTTAATAGCTTTTTTGCTAATCCTACCATTGAAATTATAAATTTTTATTTTGTTAAATTCCTACTTAGCAAAACATTTCATAAATTGATTTAGCTTGGTTATTTCAATTTTATTCTTTCTTATTAAATTGTAAAATTATTTTAAAAGTAAGTTTTATATTATTTGAACTTTTATTTATTCAGAAAACGTTTTGGCTATAAAGCTAAACTAACTAAAATTCTATAAAATATTATACATTTGTTGAAAATATTAGGTTAAATTTTAAATTTTACTATGTAGTTAAAAACCAACAATCGAAACGTACGATTAAGCTACAATACAATTATGTCATGTTTGTCGCCGTACTTAGCATTTTTGTAGACTTCATTTGTCATTAAAAATCATTCGTCACCTCAGGGTCATCTGAGGGGCCGAATGATTCGTCTTCTATATATCTTGTCCTTTCAGGGCGTAGGCGATAATGTCCTTCCACATCTCCCTATCCCTGGTGGCTCTTTGCACGCTTTCTCCTGTTACACTACGCAACTCACGCTCTGCCATCCACCTGCTCAGGCCCTCAAGTATGTTACACGCTGCTTTCCTCTATCTCTTTTTCCCTTTTTCCCTTTATCTAGCCTGTGAGTATCAGATCTTCCAAGCCCTCCTTCCTCATTGCTTGTTCCAGGAACTTTAGCTTTCTTTTCCTGATACTCAGTATTAATTTCGTTTCTATCCTTTCCAAAACCTCATCATTGCTCACATGCTCAATCCATGATATTCGCAGCATTCTTCTGTAGAACCACATTTTAGTTGCTTCAAGTTTTTCCTTCATCTTTGATGAGATTTTTAAGCATTCACTGCCATATTGAACTGACATCGCATAGCAATCCAGTACTCTTTTCTTTGTTTCAAGTGAAATTTTCCTGTCTCTTAATACTCTACCCAGCTTCTGAAATGCGTCCTACGTCATGTCAATTTGACTTTGAATCTCTGTGTAGCACTTTCCGTCTTTTGTTAGAAGACTTCCTAGGTATTTAAATTTTTGTACCTGATTGATTATAGTATTCCCCACCTGTATTTGACATTTTGGGCTGCTCTTTTTTCTGATGACCATGCATTCGGTTTTCTTGCAGTTTATTTGTAGTCCTTTCTTGTCGTTCACTTCAGTTGCATTCTGTAGGAGGGCTTGTAGTTTCCTTTCTGTGTCTGCTATCAGCACTGTATCATCTGCGTACCTTATCTTGTTCAGATTGTGGCCTCTGATGACGAATCCTGGCATAACTTCTAGAGTCCTCAGAATAGTCTTGCTGTACAAGTTGAATAAATCCTGTGAATAAACACATCCTTGTCTTACGCTCCTTTCTATCTTTGTATATCTGCTAAATTCGTTTCCTGTCCGTATGCAGGCGGTTTGCTGCCAGTAGAGATTCTTGATTTCTCTTATGTCGAGGTTGCTAAGCATTTCTATCAATTCTTTGTGGCGCACTTTGAACGCCTTTGCATAACCGATAAAACATAGGTACACATCCTTTCTGATTTGTATTGCCTTTCAGGATAGCACCTTAAAATATGGCATTCGTTGCTATCTCTTGCCTGATTCTGCTTCTTGCTCTATTTATCAGGGTTCAGACAATGAGTTTTGTTATGTGGCTCATCAAACTGATTGTTCAGTGGAGTTTGCACTCGTTTGCACCTGGCTTTTTAAATTGTGCTATGAAAATAGACCTGGATAGGTCGTCCGTTATTACATTATTGTTATAGGTTTCATTTACTATTTCTCTAATTTTCTCCACGCCGAAATCGTCCAGGGCTGTCAGCATCTCTATTACAATGTCGTCTGGTTCAGCTGTTTTGTTGTTTTTATTTAGTTTGTCCATTGCAGCTTCCACTTCGGACTTTAATATTTCGGTTCGTCCTTAAACGCTTTTATCATACATTTCAGGCAAGTAATACTTGTTTCAAATCAGATTAAGATATGTTTAAATTTGCAAATTTTAATAAAATAATGTTTCATCGAGGTATATTTTATTTTTGTAAGATTTTTAAAACCGAGAATTGGCTACTGTCAACAAAATGTGTCGATCGTTTAAAAAAAAAAATTGTAATGATTTTAAAATAAAAAAATCTTTGGATTTCAATCAATATAATTTCGATTTGAAATACACTGGAGTATTTTGCTTATTGAAATTAGTAAATTTAATTGCTTGGTTTTCAATTCAAGCTAAAATTAAAGCTTTAAGAAAAATTTTATTTAAAAAAATTCAGTTCAAATTTAGGTATCGAAAATGAGTAGAGGGACCTAGTGTAGTGGAAGAAATGAGAAGGAAGGAGAAAGAGAAGGCGAGAAATAGGGAGGAAGAGAACTAATAAAAGAAGAGGAGAGAGGAGAAGATTAAACTTTTTATCGTTAATATTAAAATATTAGCGTTTGTGTAGAGTCTGTTGTTAATGACATCCAGATTTCCAAATCGGGGAAGAAAGATTTCACGCGGTAAAATTCAATAGATTGCTTTTGTAATTGCCCAATACAAAATTTGGTTATTAAGTAGTTTCACTGTGTCGGTATTTTACTTCATGTTTTCCATCATCATCATCATCATCATCATCGTCAGTCAGAGTTAGAATCATCATTATCATCATCATCAGCCAGAGTTAGAATCATCAGTGTCATCATCAGAGACATAAAGATCGTTGTCATTGATTTTTTTATGTAAGTTGATGCAATATTTTGTAACAAGTTCAGTATTTTATTGGAATTTTATAAAAAGAATTTTGTGTTGCGAATAGCCTTAAATAGAAATTTTATGAAAAAGTTAATGATTGGTCATTTAACTCACTATTTAATCCCGGCAAGGAAAGGCAGATAGTGCGATCAAATTAGCAGTCGATTGAAATGTTTCAGATGATCTTTTCAATTTATAAACAATTCTTTGTTCTTTTAATTAATTTTTTTTTTACAATTCATGTGATTTCTAGAACAAATTATAAAACCTATACAATCTTCCAAATTTAGGAATACAAAAATAAGTTGTAAAATGTAGTACAATAAAAAGCTAACTGAGGATTAATCCTCATATACAGTGTCATCAGTGGGTAATTGGGGCCAGTTATCACTCACTCTTTCTCTCTCTCTCTCACGCACATACAAACACACACACACACACACACACACACACACACACACACACACACACACACACACATATATATATATGTATATATGTATATATATATGCATTTATTAAGAATTTTACTTTTAAATGTGATGATTCACTCATAGAACATAAATTTTATAACCATCAAAACCTTAAAACACTATGTTAATATTCGATGACAGTTTATCTATATAAGATTCATTATCCAGAACGTCGAATATTTATAAAAATGTTTAATCTATGGCAGCTTCTGTCTTCTCTTTCGAAATAGACTTTTGCATCCTGTTAATCATACATTCAAGCTGAAAAGAATGTTATGTATCTTGTTTTGCTTTAAAGTTGTTTTTTGACAATATAAAGCGTAGTTTTGATTATAACGTAAAACTTTGATTTTTCCTTTTCCCTTTCGGAATTGTAAATATCAAGTTGAATACTTTTCAAATAGGTGTGTAAAGGATACTTTTTTACGCCGCTTACTTTAGTAGTTTAAAAAAAATATTCATCAGCTTCACAATAAGGTCAGTTATATTGGAAATATATTTGGAATTAAGCATCAGGAAATGCTCGCAATTTTTTATTTTTTTTTTTCAGGGACTTTTAAATTCAAAGATTTATCCGATTTCAATAAAAAATCAACCATTCTTGAAGAAAATATTAATAGCGTATGAATTATTACAGTTCAGTTCAAACGCAATAATTATAAACTATCATCATGAACGTGATAAAATATAAAAACCCAGGCAGTGGGTTTCACATGGTCTGACCGTTTCTCAATCAGAGAAATAACGTCTGTTCGTCATTAATAACAAGATACAGTAATTGATTATTTCTGGAAAGGGAAGCGATCATTACCAGTGATAAAACGTGGGCCCTTTATAACAATATTCATCAGAGGACAATGGGTAGTTTTCAAGTAAAAGCCTGTTTGATAATATATAAAGCGTATTGTCCACCATGAAATGTTGAATTTTAATATCTATGATTCTTAGTTTTGATTTTTAAAGTTAGCTTTCCTGAATAATCTTGCAGTTGTATGATTTTTGCATGACAGCGCAAGATCATACGTTTTAAGATACAGAAAATATTTTATCTCTGAGAATGGAAGTTTTATCATATCCATTTTACTCTCCCAACCTTGCTCCGTCGGACTATTATCTCATTATACCTTACGCGCGTGCACACACACACACACACACACACACACACACACACACACACACACACACACACACACACAAATCATCTTTTACAGAATATATATCAGATATATTTGTTATGGTACAAATAATAGTTTTTCATCAAAAGAAAATTAACTTCAAGCCAATTGTAAAAAAGCTTTGTAACCAAGCCTTGAATTTTCTCAAGAAAAGAAAGTAAATCTTCAATAGGCTTCATTATGTAAAACGATCTTTTAAATATTCCTATTAATGAAAAAAAGAAAAGAATCAGAATCCAATTTTCTTGAAAACATTCGTTCGTTTAAAATTTCAAGGCAATAACGTTGTTTTTCAGTTGTTGTTTTTTTTTGTATAGTAATTTATATCAGTGCTGCTAATGTACACTTTTTGAATATTATACGACAAAAAGTAAAATTATCTTTTGTCAATAAATATATTACTGCATTCTAACAAAAATGTTTTGGAGAGTTTTCTTTTCTTAATAATTTTTCCTTGCGAAAAAAATTGAAATCAACAAGTTATGAGATTTTCTTTGTACGAGCAAAATGGTACTTGCAGATTTCGATTGATAACCCAGGCACGTATTCACAGAAAAATTAGTACAGATGTATGGCGATTGGCAAGATTGCGTTACACTAATCTATCATAGGGGCATCCTGTCTTGAATATAAATATTTGAAATTTAAAATGATAGGTTCTACTTGGTCTCGAACACATATACAAACGGTAAGATGCACCTAACAGTATCATAAATACTGTGTGTGTATGTGTGCGTGTGTGTGTGCGCATGCGCAAATGTACATGTGAGTATAACAATCGGTTAATTGCATGCTAGAAAAAATAGTTATGTGTGCCAATGAAATGAAAGATGTAAAATGTTTAAATTGAAACAAAAATGTTACACAAACAAGACGCTTCTGACTTTCTTAAACGAGTAAAACTTAAAATTTTGTATTGTTTTGTACCTGAGATTTTCTATTTCAACATACAGAATCACAGAATGCAGAATTATTCCGCAAAATTAGATAGCTATAAAATTTGTTTTATTTTACATTTAGATGCACATAATTCTTGTTTACTTTGTTATTACGATTATATATATAGATGTATATATCGAAACATTTATACAGTTATTAACAATTTGAACACTAAATAGACTACAGAAGTAACTAACTTGTGTCTGAAATCATTTTCAAATATTGAAAAATGGTGTGTCACTCACAGAAGACAAGCAATTCTAAGTTTCAACCATCTCGTTCAAAGCATTTTGTGAAAGCATTTAATGAATTTTGTGAAAGTCATTAAAAGGTCAATATTTCTTTTTGTATCATTTTTAACAGGCATTTGCGATGTGAATTCTTTTTATTCTGCCGAATCAACATCAATTGGCTTATAATCATTGCAGAAATATATGGTTTTGTAATTATAAACATATTTTTGACCATACCACTTAGGTTAGGCATTCGTAAACATTGAGTTGTCATTTTTATCTCAATTTTTAAATTCTTTATGAATGCACGGCAAGTTACTGAACATCTAATTTTACTCATTAATAATTAATAAAGCATAATTGCACATCATTTTGATTTTCTTTTGATAAATAGATATCACATTAAAATATAAATATATACAGTAGATCATATATAAATTACAGTGTTCATAACAATATAACTATATATATAGTTTTAGCGCAAAGAAATTACCACTTTAACTAAGCAGGTTTATGCTGATTTCCAAGTTTCTTCGGGATACCGTTATGATATCTTCACTCATCGGGGCTGGGTTTGATTTCTGCTGTTGAGTCCCGATTCCCTTTCCTATTTATGAAAAACCTTGTGTAATTTGATATTTTTTGGGCGCGGTTCCGCTTGCAATTGCTTGATTTTCTTTTTCGTTTTAGTTCTTTTTAGTTCGTTTTATTTATTTTTATTTTTCAAGTGTTTGATTTCTTTTTAATGTTTTATTTACTGCTTTTAAAAGCATGCACATAAACTTCGAAGACGAAGTGAACCTGCTCAGTTAAAGAGGCAAATTCTTTGCACTAAAACTATCAACGTTCTATCTCTACCCCGATATTGAGCACTTTGTGATAAAAAAAACCTGCTTGCAAAAGTGCCTTTTATCAGTAAAACTACTGAAAAAGCAACAATCTTGGCGCCAAAAACTATGGAAACTCAACACTAACTTTATATATATATATATATATATATATATATATATATATATATATATATAAGGACCTTGAATATGTTCCCGTTGTTTTTAGACAGATGATGTTCCCAGAACTGCGTATGTGTATTCTCAGATGGTAAAGCATCTATAAGCATGTACTATAGAAATAGCTAGAAATTAAGTGTATGTCATTTCATTGAAGTATAAACAATTTTGTTTTTCATAGAAAGTTAATTTGAGGGGAACTTTACTGCACTACTTTATTTAAAAGAAATTTGAATCTAAAACACACAGGATCATTGCTGAGACTTATGGCGACGATGCTCTGTCAGAAACAATATACAGTGACTAGTTTAGATGCTTCAAAAATGATTTTGATGTTGAAGATAAAGAACGCTCTGGCACATCGAAAAAGTTTGAAAAGTTTGGAGACATTACATTCTCATGTCAGGCATAAGCTAAATTTACAGAATCATTAGAAGTTGATCACACAATAGTTTCGAAACGTTTGAAAGCATTAGGAATGTTTCAAAAGCAAGGACATTTGGTGCAGAACGAGTTAAAGCCGAGAGACGATGAACAGCGTCTTGTCACGCGTAATCAGCTACTTCAAAGGAAAGTTTTTTTTTTTAATCGTATCGTGACCTGCTGTGAAAAGTGGATACAGTACAATAACAAGCGGAAAAGATCGTTGGTGCAAGCCCAGCCATGCACCAACATCGGTGGCAAATCAGTATATCCATGGTTCGAAGTATCTGCTCTGCATTTCATAGGATTAGCTGAGTGTAGTTTATTATGAGCTGCTCAAATGAACTGAATCATGGTAACTTGCTATCGACAGAAATTGATTCGTTTAAGACGAGCATTGAAGAAAAAACGGCCGCTTGACAAGCAGAGACACGGCAAAATGATTTTGTAACATGAACCCTAGGCCACATGTTGCAAAACGAGTGAAAAACTACTTGGAAACGCTTAAATAGGTGGTCCTACTCTACCCACCGTGTTCACCAGACATTGACCCATCCGATTATCACTTGCCTTGATTGATGGCACAGGCTTGGCTGAGCAGCACTTTCGTTCTTATGAAGATGCTAAAAATGTGTCGACTCGTGGTTAGCCTCGAAACGTGTGTCGTTTTTCCGACGTGGAATTTAAATTCAGTAATATGTTTCTTACTAACTTTTATAAATAAAACATTACTTTTCATGAAAAATTAGCGTAAACTCATGTAAGGTCCTAATATATATATATATATATATATATATATATATATATATATATATATATATATTATATGATTAGACAGTAATAGTATAATTATTAATAATAAATTCCATTAAAAAGTCATTGTAAACAAACACAACCTTTTCCTCGATGTTCATCTGAGAGAAGAACTGACAAGTATGAAAAGAAAAATTAAATAAACAAAAATATTCAGTGCTAGACTGGGAATATGGGATCAGCGTTTACTCTTTTTACACTAGTAATCCCAGACAAAAATATTCTGTTGGCATAATGTGTAGGTAATGATTTAATTTTGATTGTTCAAGCAAACTTAAGTGATTCCATTTGTATTATGCCAATCAATTTCAATTTAAATGTATTTCAATTTGCTTTCTTAATTTTATTCTCTAGTCTGTCTATGGAATAGAATTCACAAGATTTAAAATTTATGACATCATAGCAATGATGTTTCTGCTTTGCATTTTTTTTGTTATTCTGTCTTCTAGTAAACTTTGAATGCAGAAGATCGTTGTCATATGAACCTACTATCAAAATTCTGCGAGTCTTGTATTACAGCGGTGTCATTTGAAGTGTGAGGCGTCTTATCTTTGCAAACGTTATACATTAATATATTCAAACCTTATCTTCATATGTAGTAGGATCTAAAAAAGCTTATGGAGAAATGTACAATATCGGCCAAATAATGTAAACTTTAAATTATTTCTTAGTCCATCACTTTGCCCACTAAAACGTGGTAGTTATTTCTTTTAGATATTACTGTTCGTATAAAATTTAGAAAAAGCTAAAGATTATTGGATTTATTTCCAGAACATACGTTGAAACAGATTGAAATGTAATCTGACTAAAGTTTTTAAAGGATCGGTTCGTTGGGCAAAATAATAACGGAGGAAGTTTCTAACTCTATGATTTCGACAGTTAACTAATAGTCATATTTTCGCTGGAGAACTAATAATGAGAAAATTGTAATAAAAGAATTTAACAACTTAAGATGTTTAGTGCATTAATTGAAAAACGAAAAAAAAAAAGAAACAAAGTTTCTCGGTATTTCGCTTTAGATACCATCAGAAAAGAAATATTGTTGAGCAGAAACAATTATTCTGTTATATATTTTATCTTTAACATAAATTAATCATTAATGAATTAAGTTTACCGTGTTATTCTATTGAACGTTGATTGTAAAACAAATCAAAGTTTGTTAAATAAAATTAGAAACTCGCGTATTTGCTGGAGAATAAGAGGTTTTTGCGATTTGAACTCTTAGAAGTTGATTCTGATTTTTAAAAATGTTGTTTGCCTTTTGTAAAATCAGAAAATGCAGTTTAAATCAAGGGGTTTTAAAATACAGGATTACGAACATTTAAAATGAACGCAAATAATAATAAAAAAACTATTGTTGCAATCAATAAAAGAAAGTACAAACAAAAGATTTTCGAAGTTCATAGAAATCTGAGAATTTTTTACGACGAGATATCAGTAAGATAAGATGCTTCATATACAACGTTATATAGAAGCTGACCTTAAACCGGAAAAAACCATAAGGATAAATGTAGAAAATGTTACAAATGTATTGTTTTTAGTATTGCTATTGTCTTCTTATTGATCTTTGGGTGAGGGGAAGTTGATGTCCAACAGGAACTGAAACAGTTAACTTTGGATAAAAATATGAAAATATATAATCAAAACCAATATCTTGAGAACTGTAACATTTTATAATTTATATTTTCAAAATTTAATTTTTAATATTTGGCTAAGTCGGAGATAATGCTGAATAGAGTTAAGTGAAACGTAATATATTTTGTATTAAATAAGAGACCCAAAAGCTGATTGTAAGTAAATTTCGACTAATAAATTAATTCCTGAAATTTGTAGTTTAGTGAGCTGAAAATGAGAAAAAAAAATAGCATAAATTTGAGGACAAATAATAAATTTGAATTACACAAGCTTAAACAAATGAATTACTGGTAAAAATCGACATAGCAAATGATTACCAAATCTGAGAATGTCACAACTCAAATATTCTACATATAGAGAGTGTCCGGAGTATGAATAATCAATAACGTGGGCTTCAATGATAGCCAAAAGTAACATCTTGACGAGTCACTTGATATTGACATATTTTAATCATATCAAGTTTTGTAATGCTTAGGCTATTTCACGCCTTTTATTTACGTTTTCTTTAACTCCAAAATAAATACAGCTTTTTTGTTGTTGATTTTTCAAAACGAAAACAAAATATGAGCCTTTAGTTGTAGGCTTTGAAATCTTGATTTGTAAAGGCAATGGCTGCCAGTAAATAAATGAAAAAGGAAAGAAAATCCCCCGTAAAGGGGATATGCCATCGACAGCTTTAATCCTTTGAAGATAAATTGATAAATTCAGTAGTTACTGCTTTTTGTTGCGATGAAATTACTTGAAAAATTCAAGTTATGTATATGTGAATTGTAAATGCATGATTGAGTTGCATGCGATTTGAAAGTGACCTACATAGTATCAATAGATCTTGTCTAGATTACAATGAATAAAGGATTTATCTTGACTACCAATAATAAACACGTTTTGGTAAAAATATCAGAAAACTTACGTTTCAGATTTTAAAACATTTTTTTGTTGTTGTTGAATTAATTTCTGTATCTTGGCATTGAAGGTGTAAAAGAGCTATCGCCAAATCGCATTAGTTCTTGTCAGGGTTTCGCGCCTTCGACTGGCTCTATTCCTTAAATAAGATAAATGAGATGAAATACGAAGTCTGTGTGTTAGTGTGCACATGCGGAATAATTTCAAATGTTGAGTTGCCAATATTTGTTTTTTCACGTGTTTTTAACATATAAATAACATTACACTTTAAAATCCAAGATACAGAAATTAATCTGCTACCAAGAAAAAGATTATAAAAATACACTTTAAAATCCAAGATACAGAAATTAATCTGCTAACAAGAAAAAGATTATAAAAATATATGACATAACCTAATATTTCATAATATTCATTCAATTTCTTTGATTATTATTTATTGGTTCTTAGTAACTTTGATACCGTCAAATTAAAAATAAAAAAGACTTTATTCATGATAGCTTCTGACAAACATACACACATGCGCATATTAGGTAGTGAACAAACAAAATTATATCGCTTCAATTTTTCACGCACCTATTTAAGTTTTTTCTTTACGAATATAAAGTTATGCGCTTCTTTTTCAAAGAATAAATTAGCACAATTTATACCAGTTCTATAAAGCATCAGAATGACTGCAGTTGACAAATAAAGGTCTTAGAGATTACCGATAACGCAAATCTAATTTGTCCTGGCGTAGGGTTAAGGCTATTTGCTAATTATTTTAATCATTGCTACTTCGATAATTGCTAGAATAATAATAAACAGAGGCAAAATAAGGAGTCATAGAGTTCCAAAGTCCTTGATTTATTCTGTTTTTTATAATCACTCAACTAGCAATGGTTAATTTATTTGAAGACGTTTTTCAAGAGACGCGAGCATGCATTAGGACACAAACACCTTTCCTATAGCTTCTTTGCCTCTTGAAACGATACTTCAATTGCGAGTGGAAGTCAACCTTAAAAATACAGAGACCGACCAAGAAAGACGTAATTGTTTCCATTTTGACACAATACCTGTAATGTAGAACAGAGAATTCCACGTTGTCTCGATCCTTCAAACCTGTTGTCGTGAGTAGGAGATTCTTGTGCCTTTTAGAAATATTTCACTTACTTGTGCAACGAGAGAAACATGATTCAGGTTACTATTTTTTCTTTTCACAATTATTTGTGATAAGATATTTATAAGCGATTGACTGATTAAGTTAAAATGTCATGCTGTTTGGTAGTACAGATTTAAAAACGTCACGAGGGAATCTATCTAAAAGATTTTTTATTTATGATTTATGATTTCATAAGTGACGACAAAAGGACAGCCAATCATATATTCTTAAAAATTCGCAGTTTATCCTCCGTGAACTATCTATGTATGTTTATTCGTGCTTAGCCGAGCAAAATATGCGCATAAAAAGATTATATCATAAAAAAATTTTTTGACAAAAATAATCAAAAGTAAAATCTTGTGAACTTAAAACCTAATAAATTGAAATGGATTAATTTCGTGTAAACAATGAAAACTATGGTCACACTAACTGAAAATATTGCATATCTGAAAATAATCTAATTCTTGCTTGTTCGAGCAAAAAGTCAAACTTCATACCAAAATATATACAGGGCGCGCTAGGTATTAAAGAACACACCTTTAACAGGCATTAAATCGAAGACCAACTAATGTAATATTATGCGCAATGCACCATATTTTAACATTTTTCTTTATCTTTTAAAACTATCGACATCTGTTGATCTAACGGAGAGAATGAAAAGAAAACGCACTAACCACGGTCTACAGCAAATAAAAAATAGTCCACTTCAAAGGTACTTCTCTGGTGAGATAGAAACATTTTAAAGACGACCCAGTTCCTATAGAAAGTCTTTGACATCATCAGTCTGGATCCCACGAAGGCTTGTAGCTCCAGGTATAGTAAGGAAGATATCAGGTACACATCCTAGGCCATAAAAAAGGGCAGTTCATATCCAACAAGTCTCGAAATAACCGTTTTATCTACTCAAAGCGCTACCCCAAGCTTAAGTACGTTGGCAAGAATGGTATGCATCTTCAATCAAGGGTGAATAAAATGAACAAAACATGGTACTGCGCTGACACAGGAAAGTACCTACAGTGAGGTCCTGGAAGTCTTGAAAAACAGGACTGTCATGCCATACCATTTCTGGCCGCAGAGCCTCAGCGTGAATGTCACTGTTTACATAGAGTTTCTGGACCAGGTGATATATTCCTGGATCAAGTAGGTAGTTACCACATTATTGTTGTTATAATCATTTCTATGATAAACACAGAAGCCTTAATTTCACGAACTTTCTTGCGCCACTCACTGTACTAACAAATATGGATTTATAAGAAAAATGTACGTTTTTTTTATAATTCCTTCCAAGACATCAGAATCATGATAGTTACTGAACTCCTTTTTATTTCAAAGAAAATTTGACGATATTTCCCAGTGGTTCACATATATTCCATAGTTTTCTATTTTCAAAGATGTGGTCTTGTGCCAAAATTCTTTAGGCACCTTACTATATGTTTACTTAGGTTTTGTATATTTCTTGAGTGAACAAAACTTGCCTATTTTGAAAATCTGCATTTAATGTTCTTACTTTTACATGAACTTGATCATTGACATAGCGTGCTAATAGAAAATGCACATTAGTTCAGCTACCAAATAGATCATACTTCGTACAAAATTTTAAAAAAATGTAAGCTTTTATCTTTAAATTTTGGATAAGATCCATATATAAAGGTCAAATGCAAACCTTTATAGGCAACTAGCAATTCCACTGATACAGAGAGATCATTCTCCTAATATTGTAGCTAAAAAGTAAAATTATTTTGTTATAAAATTTGATTTATATTTGATACCATTATGATGCCCAATGTCATATCTTTATCTGGAAACAAATATAAACATTTGGGATAATATTTCTTTGTCTTACCAAAGCAAAGATTTTCTGGGCTAAATGTCTTCAAGCTCTTCAGAATCAATCAATAAACTTTTGACAAAACACAAATTAAGAATATTTGCAAAAGCAGAGTGCAGAAGAACTAAAAGAATGACTTATAATAATAAGCGGAAAGTAAAAATATTGACAAGCATTTCAAACTTGCCAGAGAAATTAGTCGTTACTTATGCCATCAGTTGTTATTGACGAGAACAATTAAGAAGTAAAGAGTAAAAATAATGAGGATCACTATTGACAAAGTAATTACAGTATTATCAATATTATTATCATATAATTCTGTCTTTACTCATTATTATCAAAATTTAAAATATTTAGTTATATTGTACATTTCATAAGTAATTTATAAATGAACCTCAGAAATACACTTTTGCTCTCAGCATTTCTAGATGATATCCTCAAATACTTAATTTCATTCGTTCAAAATAGTCTTAAATATTTAAGGAAGCTAGCAACTTTGGCAAGATTTAGGTAAGTATCTACTGATTTGAAAGAATCTCATTTTGTATGAAAGAGAAAAGTGAAAGACAGGAATAAAACATAGTAGAATAGTTTAATCAGCGTGATCAACATAAAGAAATTAAAAAAAAAAATTCACTAATCATGTTGACACAAGATAGTCATCAAGACCGATCTGTCAAAAGTGTTAGTCGATAAAATTCAAAATATGGAACAAATATTTGAAGATATAAAACATTGCTACTAATCAATGTTACTGAATTCCCAAATTAGGCATACGTGTATATATATATATATATATATATATATATATATATATATTGTAATTGTGTTGTTAAAATGGTTTATAAAAGAATTATAAACCAATTTAATAACAAAATTACAATATATATATATATATATATATATATATATATTGTAATTTTGTTATTAAAATGGTTTATAAAAGCATTATATCACTACACAAAAATTTTCATGTTTCAGAACAATACTGTTCTTCTTCAGTTGATATGTTAAAATGCTGAAAATGATTTATTTTTAAAATATAAGATGAATACATGGTTATTTAGAAAATTAGGGAGTGGTAGTTGGAGAAAATGCTTTTGGTATGTCAATACTGTTTATTAAAAAATGAGAATTTGTTAACTATGTAGTTTTAAGATCTAAGGAAGCAGGATGGCCTGGTATCTAAACATGTCACTTTTTAATTTTGTCTGGATCATATACACAGTGGGACCATAGGTTTTTAAATGGGTAGATAATATGGATTTTCAGTCAACTTTGAAATTCAAAAATTTAAAAGAAATTTTATTCGTTATATACTCTATTTTTGATTCCTCTTTTTTTTATCGTTCTCGCTCCTTAATAATGTTTTTTTTTATTCTTCCACGCTCAGTAACCTCCCCCCTTTGCGTCTTAGTCGTATTATTGCCTTGCTTGGGATGAAATGATTAAAAATATAAAATGAATTACATAAAGACAAGATGGAAGTTTTACTTGAAGTTAAAACCCCGAATTTACTATGACATTTAGCGCAAACTGAATCATTATTTAAACAATTAGATACCATGCCTGTCGTTATGCTTCAGGTTGCGATAGGTAAATTGTCGCTATATATTTATATAATTATTTTCTCTTATGTGCGTTGTTTGATTTTGATTTTGTCAACAGCACAGTATAGTAGGGTGATTTAGGCACCGACTCTGAGAACTAGAGTACCATGACGCAATTCCCTCAGCCAGAAAGTTAGAAACAGCATGCTGCATTATTTCAGAGTTTTATGAATTAAAAATTTTTTGTTAATATGAAGGACAGTACAGAGGATTCGGAAAGAATTGGATGATATATCCAGTCAACATTATGGTGTTTGGAGTGATCACTAACCGTGGCGACGTTTTGCCTCCATTCATTTTCTAATTTGGCCTCAGACTCAAGACTACATCAACTTCTTTAAGGAGGTGGTGCTGCCCCGGGCTAAGAAGGTGACCGCTGGAAGGCCTTATATCTAGCAACAGGGCTCTGCACTATGCTACACAAGTAGGAGAAACCAGTTATGGCTGTAGAACAATATCTGCGTGCACATCCCCCTTACATTATCTCTCCAGACGGCAATCTACACAGAGTAACCGACTTTCTTATCATAACTAAATCCGCTTCTAAGAAAGTCGGTTCTTTGTGTAGGGCCAGGAAGTTTTTTCCGCCTGAAACAAACCTGCACATATATAAATCTACTATCCGCCCGTGCATTGAATACTGATGCCATATCTGGACAGGTGCTCCTGCTATCCACCTGGGTGTCCTTGACAAAATCCGACGGAGAATCTGTAATGTGATAGATCCCGATTTGGCAGCTCGGATACAGTCTCTTTATCACCGGCGCAATGTGGCTTCCCTGTGTCTCTTCTACAAATACTTTCACGGCTTCTGCTCGGATGAACTTAGCTCACTAGTGCTTTCTATATATAAATTTACTCGAGCCACAAGATTAGCAACAACAAATCTCTTGTAATACCAAAGCTGAACCTAATGTAAAGATTGTGGCAGCATTTACTAACCCAACTTAAACAAAGATACATTGTAGGAGATTCCTAAGTCTTCTAGAAGCCGTGGTTGAAGCCAATGGCGAGTTAATTGAACAAATTTACTCTTTAGTATTTCAATATAGTTTTGGTAAATATATCCGTTAAAATGTGATGTCAGTGTTATTTTCATTGTCTGCGTCATTTAGACGACTATGTATCCATCGCACTCTGTATGTAACGCAGACTACAGCAAGTAAACGACCTAAGCGAAAAAACAAAAAACAAAAAACAAAAAACAAAAACAAATATATTATGAAGACCTGTCTTGAAAAAATGAAAAACACTTTAACAATAAAATGGGAATAGTACTGGGGAAGGATTCCAAAGACATTTGCAATATTAGAAAAACTAACGTGAAACGATTCAAACCACAGCATTGTTATAGCTAGTGAAGAGAATACTCTAGAACTGAGAAAAATTGCTGTCATTCATCTGAATCAATAAGAAACTAATGACAAGAATAATAACAATTACAAGAACTTTAATTATGACACCAGCATTCGATCGCTCTGCCGAGAAGTTGAGAATTCATTATAATTGAAAGGTGAGGAAAGCAAAAAGTAATTAAAATTGTAACAGCAACAACTAAGTAATTATAATTATAGTCAATATTTAAGAAAATAATTTTTTACACATCACATTAATTAAGCAAGAAGGTAACGACCATTGACTGAAAAAGTTTCCCCTGGCACGGCAATCATTAACCAGCTTCTGTAAATTCATCGAATTTCTAAATTAATTAAAAATATAAGTACACACCTACTCATTCATTTCGATAGCTAACAAGACATACAAACTATTGCACAAAAGACGAATATATAAGCAAGACCATTTTGTAGTTTTTAGAACTGGTGGAGTTTTATGATCGTCATCAAAATCATCCGTATTCTTAATTATAATTTTATAAGATGAAAGTTAATTAGGAGTAAAATAGACATTGATAAATCACCGTAACTAAGAAGCTGTGATGGAAATGCTTTTGTGAAAGACATACTTTTTTGACTTTGCTGATCGTCAGGATCACAATACGGTGCATGTTCTATTTCTGTTGTGGTTAGGTGTCGAAAAGTACATCACTTGTATTTTATGGCGTAGGTATCACTCGCATAGTTCAAAGGTGCAGGGCAGGGGGTTCTATAGAGACGATGGATCCACTCCTCAGTCCTCTTTTCTATGAGATATTATGTGACATTATGGAACCTACGAAAGTACATGTCTTAGCCTACGTGCAAAGCTTAAGGCACTACAGCAATATAATTTCATGTAGACAAGCATTTTTCATCATTTTATATTTATACTCTTAAAATGACGGCATATCAAACAATTCTTTTAAATTTGATGTTATTTGAAAATGTCAGCAGCCATGGCCTAAAAAGTATTGTTGACTAAAAATTTAGTTCGCTTATTAAGTAGAAAATATACCTAATAATTTAGTTCGCTTATTAAGTAGAAAATACACCTAATAATTTAGTTTGCTTATTAAGTAGAAAATATGCCTAATAAACCGAACGAACTTTTTTTCACAATACTAGTTATCATTTGAGAAATACTAGGTTGTTCTTATCCAATTTGATCTATGCACTAATGACATGCACTGATAAAGTAATTTAAATTAGTGATTTTTCAGGGTTGAACAGTTCTAACTGAAATAGGAAAGAAAATTCAGTAAAAATTGGCTCTGCTGTAACGGAAACGAATGTTTGTTCACTTGGTATAAAACGTTCTTCTTCAGGTGATATGTTAAAATAAATAATGAATTTAAGTAATATGTGGTCCCACTGTGTACCTTACTCAGACGAAATAATTTTCTTTAAAGTTTAATTAATTACAATGTTTCATTTATAACTTATACTCCAACAGAATTAAAAAATAAGAATTATTTTACTAAAATAAATGACCCACACAATACTTAATAGTTGTTCTTAATACAATATAACTAAGCACACCATAATTATTTAATCTTAATTCTGACCTAAACATTATAGCTCCTTTACTCATGAGATAGTAGCAAAAAAAAAAAATCTATTGTTCAATAAAAATAAATCTAAAATCCAAACTTATGTTAAAAATTATTGTCTACCCATTTAAAAAATTCTAAGGTCCCACTATGCATCTTATCCAGACAAAATAAAAAAAGTGACATGTCTAGATCCAAGCCATCCTGCCCGCTTTCATAACCCAAATATTAAAACTCCATGGTTACTTAATTCTCATTTTTGATTGAACAATATTGAGACACCTAAAGCATTTTCTCCAAATAACCATGAATTCATCCTATATTTTAAAAATAAATCATTTTCACCATTTCTTTTAACATATCACCTGAAGAAGAACAATATTGTTCTGAAACATGAAAGTTTTTGTGTAGTGATATTATCTTGTATAAACTTTTGTCATAACAAAATTAAGCTCTACTCTGTATCGAGCACTTTTTATAAAAGTAAATGCTTGAACAGTGGGTTTTAATCTACGTGTTCTTCCACTTTCTTGTATTATATGTTAATATATTATTAATATATGCGTATTTCATAGCTATATTTCCCCCTATTTTAATCGTGGTGTACAGCTACCTTCTTTTTCCTCGAACTGGTCAGCTTTTCCTAATTTATTGTTTTTTTTTTCCTTTCTTAACGTACATTTTCTTTTTCGAATTTATATTTATGATGATTGTATTTTTCTTCATTTTCTTTCATTGTTCATTGTTAAAATAAATATGCTTTTAAAACAGTTAAATTCTGTTCCTCCAAGAAAATCTTTTAATGATAAAAATTATAATAGTTATTCTTAGTAACGGTGTTTTACTATGGAAGCAGCACATTGCTACTCTGCATTTTGCTTTACCGGTGTTTGGCATTACATTTATTTGACTTTTTTATGATTCAACATCGCGGTAAAGTCTGTGAATTAGAAAATTTTAAAATTCAAATAAACTTAAAAGAGAATGCATATGTACCAAACAAATAAGATTTGAATATTTTAAATTGTTTGTTTCGGATATTGCATACAAATAAGATATTCAATAATTAAGTGCTTTACTTAATCAAAGTGATATTTATGGTAGCGAGCAATTACTTTTACGAGAAGTAAACGCAAACTAGAGAGAATCAGTCATTTCAATTCATTCGTAAAAATAAAGTGATTGTTGAGAAAAAAATTAAATTTCTTATCTAAAACATTCAACTGAATTTTTTCCATTCTTTTATGCAATGTGTTACAGCAGTATACGTACTTTAGATTCTCAGATATTTTTCGTTTGGAAATATAATGTTTAATATTTATTCGTGTAAAAATAGTCAGGGCAAGTTATGTGAAAAAAGGAATTGCCAGAAAACCAAATTGAAATTACATGAGTTTTTCTTTTAAGTTACAAACTAAAATATTCGCTCCAAATGTTGGTTGCTGGGAATGAAGAGGTAGACTTTCTTATTCATTCTTTCAATTATTCTCTCCACATTTACGACGTAGTTATAAAACATACAAGTAACGTTTTAATTCAAAGTAAATTTTCCAAGTAGAAAATATACAAAAGTTTAACTTAAGGATATGTTACTCTACAATGGGTGCTTACTCCCGAAATCCAGCGAGGCGGACAAACATAACCTCGCTGCTGACTCGAGAGGGATCTGCACTCAGTGGTGGAATGGGGAAGAAGTGGCGTGTAAATTTCAATGCGTCTAACACGAAGCTGCTGTCTGTCAATCATCACAGGCAACCTCTCCTGCTTCCCATGAGCATGGACAAAGCGAGTCTCCCTGAGAGCAATACATTGCGCCTCCTCGGCCTTACCCTATCTTCCAATCTCAAGTGGGACCATTACATTGAGTGAATAACCAAATCCACTGCTAGGAAGGTTGGATCACTGTGTCGCGCCAGGATGTTTTTTTCCGCCTAAATCCATCTTGCACATTTAAAAATCAACTATCCGTCTGTGCATGGAATACTGCTGTCATATATGGTCAGACACCCCGGTTGTTCATCTCGGTGTTCTCGACAGCCTCCAAAAGAGAATCAGTAATGTGACAGGTACCGACTTGGCGGTTTGACTCCAGCCACTTTCTTACTGACGGGATGTGGCTTCCCGCTGTCTGTTCTATAAATATTTTCATGGCTTCTGCTCCGACGAACTTAAGTCACAAGAGCCCCTGCCACATGAGTTTACTCGTGCAACCAGACTAGTAACTGGGTCCTACCCATTCAGAGTTAGATCAACCAAATGCAGCCGACTATTTTACTCCATCAGCTTCTTTTCTCGCACTTCCCGGTTGTGAAACTCTCTTTCATATTCTTGCTTTCCTGATGGCTACAACCTCCAGGAAATCAAATGCAATGTCAATACCCATCTCTTAACTACTTATTACCCTCTATATCTTTTCCTTTCTCTCTACCTTTGCAACTATCATCACACCTGTATTACCATCCTTCTCCTGCTCCCTTTTCTGACACCCCCTGTAGCTGGTTCGTCTTTTTCTTTACTCTCCTCCTATCTAATTTTTTCTCTTATGTAGCCCCCTGCGCATCAGTGGCATTACCGCCTTGCTTGGAGGGAAATGATATATCGTCCGGTTCACACTCCACCCACGTCTATTGAACAGGTGAAGAGGCTCATCCCTTGTTTCCTGTTTAGGATGTGGTTTCCGGTTTTTCTCTTTTCCAATCTTTTCACTCTTTTTTATTTTATTTTATTTTTTTTCAATTGGAGTAGATAGACTAAACTATCGCCCGGTTCACACTCCACCCACGTTTATTGAACAGATGAAGAAGCTCATCCCTTGTTTCCTGTTTGGGATTTGGTTTCCGGTTTTTTTCTCTTTTCCAATCTTTTCACTACTACGTAGCCCCCTGCGCATCAGTGGCGTTTTCGCCTTGCTTGGGGTGATATGATTAATATATATATATATATATATATAAAATATAGTTTTAAGGTATGCTATATATAATTATTACAGTGCTCAATATCGTGAATAGAGCGTATGTAAAGATAAAAGTGTAGCTTGAAGTCAACATCTGCAAGCGGCAATCAGCTTCATGCTAAACGCAATCTTCAGGCCATGTGCTCGACTATTTTTATATATACAGGTCAGTGATGCATTTTTAAGTAGTTTATTGTATAATTTTAACGGTCATTTTGATTGTTTATTATTTATTTGTTTTAATTTATTTTACTTGTTTTTTATTTATTTATTTGATCTTTTATATCTATTCTTGTTCATTTGCAGTTTTAAATTTTTAAGTAGCATAGTAAAATTTTTTCGTACCTGCATTTTGAGATGACGTCTGATCGTTTTTCTGTAGTCTATTTTGGTCTGGGGAAGACAATTAAAGCTATTTTCTTTCTACAGGCAAACTTTACAGTTTTTTGGATTGATTGTTGTAAGCTGATGTTCGTTTCCTTATTTTTTATGACATTTTTTAATGTGATTTTCTTTTTGTTTTTAATCTTAAATATATGTTTAGAAAGCATTATACTGTTCGCCTGTTTAGTATTCATAAGGGATATTTCAGGTGCGTAGTTTCTTTGTTTCTAGGAGATAAAAAATCACTCCAGATATATATTTGGTGATTTATTTTTGTACGTTGATAACACTCTCTGAATTTTGTTTATTTGTGCTCAACCTATATTTTAAGTAAGAACACGTATATTCGAAAATGTAAGAAAACGTTTCAAATATTAGCGTTAGTTTCGTTTTGTGCGTTTTTTTTTGTTTGTTTTCTATTATTTAACCTTTAAAGACTTTTAACAATGGTTTATATTTGTCAATTATTTTATATTAGTTATATATATATATATATATATATATATATATATATAATTTCCTGATGCCTTTATATTATTTTTATTATTATAAAAACTCCCAAAGTCGGGAGAGTGAGATTACTCCTGTACAACAATTTTCCCATTTTAAATTCTTCCCACACAGATAGGTCTTGAAAATTCATCCGGATCTAATGATGAATTGGAAAAACCATGCTATCTATCTATCTATCTATCTATCTATCTATCTATCTATCTATCTATCTATCTATCTATCTATCTATCTATCTATCTATTTGTAAACTAGTTATTATGCGACCTAGGTTTCTACCATGAGTGGCGTCTTCAGGCGATTTTCAATAACTGATTTTACCTTTTTTTTAAAACCTTTCACGTAACGCTGTTTTCTTAAGGCTCACGTGGCAGAATTAACAAATGGAAAATATTCAAAAAGTCTACTATATAATTGTATTGAACACTTTTAATGCAAAAGTGCACTGGTCTGATTTTATTATGACCAAAAACTAAGTAATTAAACAATCAATCAATCAATATATAAACATATATATATATATATATATATATATATATATATATATATAATGCAGTAAATGCACGAACGAAAGGTTAACAAACCTACGAGTTCAACAACTTTGTTACAATACTATATATATATATATATATATATATATATATATATGCTGAATTGTAGCCGAAAATCTAAGAATGAATCATTTTCATATGGAAAGCTGGATTTAATTTAAAAAACCTATTGACTTTCATCTATAAAGTTCAGTCAATAAATGTTCTTTCTTGTTTCACTGATGAAATCGCTCACAAATAATTTGTTTTTGTTAAATTGCGATGAACAGAATAATTATAGATATTTACTAACTTCAATGCGTATGATACAAGAATACAAGAATAATTATTGAAGTCAACTATGTAGTTACCATAATAAGATTTCCATTTTTGTTTTCTATCTTAAGAAGAATTTAGATATATTTTCAAATCATCTTTTTAGGAAGTCGGGCGAAATTAAAAAAAATTATACTCTAAATTGTTTCAGAGATCAAATTTAAAATCTTTCACGTACATATTTAAAAACATATTTACTTTGTCTAACGCAAAAAATGCTTAGTAGTAGATTAGGGTTACTTTTCATGAGTTTTTATTTTTGTAGTTCAATAAAAAGACACTACATTATGGACTCATCACCAGCATTAAAGTAATTATTCATAATACTCCGAACCAATGCATAAACCAAACACGGAGATCATTATGCGCATGTGTGTATGTGCATGTCATTGTACTTATGACTACATGTCTAAGTGCATGCATTTACATTTATATCTGCGTGCGTATATATCTAGTTAAAAAAAATAACCTTATAGCTTAATAACCTAAACTTGTAGCTGTCGATGGCAGTCTTGACATCAGTTGATCTGCGGGCTGCCCAGTTCCACAGTGAGGATAATGATGACCCCGACTGTGGTGCCCATACCCAGAAGAGAGACATACTTGACAGCCCGACCCAGACGCCGAGCTTGCTGATACCGCTTTTTGGCAAACGCAGAATCAGATTGCACTGAAAAAGAAACAAAAGCAAATGTTATTAGTTTTATCATGAATATTTAACACATATCGTTAATTAAACATCAGTGATATACACATTCAGATGAACATAATGAAGAATAAAAAGCAATGAACGCCAAAATTTATTTCTCTTTTAAATGTGTCCAAGATAAAATAAAATAAAATGAGCTAAATAGCATAATAAACATATGGAATACAATTAATAAAATACAGATCTAGCATTTTTATGAAACCTTTTGCATCATATTGTAAACTGTGACAATTCAACTTCCCAAGATTTGTTATATAGTGCAATTAAAAATATATGATTTAAAGAGATCCTTTATAATTTTGGGGTTCTGCAGATATTTCTCAGTTGCTTTGTTAGTGGATACATTTTCTATAAGACTGGAAGAAACATTTTCAGAAGATCATGTAGAGATTTAGCGCCGAAACATAATCTTGTAGTTAAGGCATTGTTCCTATCTTTATATGCCTAGTTTTTCGAATAAAGACGAACATGGCTTTTCATGTTTTTTCTTTTGTTCTTCTCAATAATTAGTAAATACCCTTAATAATCCCTCCTTGTTTATGTTCTGCCTTCTATTCGTACAAACTCATTAAGTAGGTTAGTTGCTGTATTTTCTTAATTTTCTTATTTTTCTTTCTTTCAGTTGCTCTGAGAGTGTTAATTTCATCAGAGCCTTTTCCCCCATTTTATATTCCAGAAAAGTTACATGCCTCTTTCTGACTGTAAGTATTTTCTTGATGTTCTTATTTTCCTGAAATTTTCCTGACATATCCTGTTCATGATATGCAAAACATTCATGGATGGAACTATATCTCTGTCGATTCAAGTTTCTTATTTAGTTGTGGTGAATATTCCATTCTGTTTTAATTTGGATATTTTTTATAATCTGTTGTATAATTCGTTTTTCTCAATTGTATTTTTAAAATTAATTTTGCATCTCATTGCAGTTTGAAGACTTGTTGATATAAACTGATTTCCTAAGTTGGTTAAGTTTTTTTCTATTTCTCCTGGTCACTATTATTTAACATGCATATATCAAGTTATTCAGTTCTTTTATATGCACAGTACACTGTGATTATAGGAAACACAGAAATGACCTTGCATGAACTTCTAAAAAAAGTAGTGAATGAAAGCGAAAAGAAAGGACTAAGTAACAATTAAAAGAAGATGGAATGCATGATTGCAAAAAGAACAGTCCAACATGCAAATTAGAAATTGGAGATAGCAGAATCAAACAAAAAATTTACATGTCTTGAAAGTATTTTAACAGAGGATGGGAAGTGCGACACTGAAAACAGAAAGCTCATTAAAATAACGAAAAATGAAAACAGCGCCTGTTACGTAATATAATTTCTTTTATATGGTAGTGAATGCTGGTTAATCTCTTCATAGATAAAGAAGAAACTTAAAGGAACAGAAATGTCGTTCTAAAGAAGGATCTTGAGAATACGATGGACTAAACATGTGAGCAACAACAAAGTTTTAGAGAAAATAGAAACAAAATTGACGTTATACTTAACATCAGAAAGAGATAGTTGAAATTTCAAGAGTATGGTGAGGAAAAATGGCTTAGAATATTTGACACTCTCCGGATATATGAAGGTAGCAGGGACAAAGGAAAATACCTAACGTGACGAAAAGATAAAATTTATTAATGGAAGTGTGGAGAGCCATGATTGCCAATATTCTGTAGGAACACAGTACATAGAAGAAAATGTTTCTACTGTCAATATCTTGTTGAGATTTATTGACATTTTTTGTACATACGTTTTTTCCAATCGTTAAGTACAGAAATTTATCTGGGCGCTTTTAAACAAACGTCCGAGAACGTGACAGCAAAATCTTAAGGTGCATTGGAATATCAAAAATGCATTCCAAAACAAAGTATTAAGAAATCTGCGGTGCTAACAAAACCATCTGTTATTATATTTCGTTCCTCATTTTAGATAAACTGCAAACTTATATTAGCTCCAATTTCTCTTGAAAATTTTAAACATTTGTTCGAGAGGTCGTTGGTTCAGTTTTTGTTCTGTTCCATTCTATCAGGCCCCTTTTATTAATGCTCACCATCTTTCCTGTCGTATTAAGGATCAGATATCGGGATGGAATTTTGAAAAGTAAGAGTTGGAAAATGAATGCCAAAAAGTATAAATGGCGAAAAAAGCGTCAATTTCTGTAATTTAACAAGGTAATTTTGTGCAAAATTGTAAAAACAAAGAAAAGTAAAAAATGCATGAACGAGAGTGTACTTCATTTTTTTTAGCTTTATTCAGAATATTATGCAACATAAAATAAGGAAATGAATAAAAATTGTGATATCAGAAATAGAAAATTCATTTTTTATGAAGTCATTAATATTTGCAAGAGAAAAGTTTCTACGGAATAAAGTTTTACTATTTGGGCCTTTAAATGAAATGATTTCTAGTAACGGAATAAAAACCTACTATACTACATAATGCAAATCTTAGTAAAGATCATTATATTACTACGAAAACGATGATTCAGTAAATTAAAATTTGTCAGGGAAACTTTCACATTGTTTTTCTAGAATGGAGAATTCCTTATAATCTGATTAGTTCCTTTCTAATGTCCATTCGTAAATTGAAATATTAAGAACATATAAATACCCATCTGATGGGCTGATGGGGGAAAAGATCTAGAAGTAAAGTCACTATTTCATTTTTCTTCTTAAAATAAATCTTCAACAACAACTTCTGCGATTATTTTTAGTTGAAGAATTAGAAAAAAAATAAAATAAACCAACACAATAAGAATTATTTTTAACAATGAAATTCATAACAAACACATTTATGGTTTGAGACAGAGTTGTTAGCGTTTAAAATAACATCAGAAAGTCTGGGGAATAAATTCACAAAATAAATGTAAAAATATACTATAATTGATTCGTTTTCATTTATGAATCAAACCATCAGTAACAATTAAAAACAAAAACCAAAACTTTTCATTTCTCTCTCTTTCTTTGTCACACACAATAAGAGATCAAATATATAAAATAAAACGTAAGCACATGTACACGCACTAATGCGAATACACCCCCGCGCATATATATATATATATATATATATATATATATATATATATATATATATAGTGAGAGGGAGGGAGAGATAGAGAGAGAGAAGGAAATGTGTGTGTCTGTGTGCACGTGTATGCAAGTACAGGTATGTGTGTGTGTGTGTGTGTGTTTTAGGAGATGATCTTTCAAAAGTCAAAGCAAACATATATTCACATATTTGGACACGTTAAAGGAAATTTAATCCAAAAATTTAGTTCATGTGTGTCTGTAAAATATTCATATAGAGTATATATATAAAAGAACAATATGAATAATGACAAAAGAAAAACCTATCTTAGCCGATGCGTTTCGTCCTCTGAAGTAGTTTATCAAAGAAAATGCGTGGATTTTATTTTGTAGCAAGTATTTATATACAAGCGCAAAAAATGTATTCATCTTTCAAAATTTGAAGTATAGTAGCCTTCATAAATATTGATCAAGTCAGCTGAAAAGTCAAGCAAGTTATAAGGAACACAAAGTGAAACAATTCAATGTCGGACAAAGTTATGTGAGTAAGTGATTTTTTTGCACATTTTTTTAAAAAAATTATTTTGCTTTGAAAATGATTTATGTGTTACATATTTTGAATGACATGAGTTTATGAATTTAACAGTCATCTTTTAATTTTTTAACAATGGAAAAATATAAAAAAATGTAAAAAATTAAAAGAAAACGGTAACCTCATGCCATTCAACCCATAAATTAATACCAAACTAAAATAATTCAAATACTAATTTGCATAAAAAATTGTCTTTATTCCCCCCACATATGTATCATCTAAAATTTCTTATATTTAAGACAGAATAATTCTTTATATATACAATGTGAAGCTACAAAGAAAAAAAAGACGGTAAATTTTTGTTTTGTTCCCCGAAGGCCTTCACCGTCAAATCTTTCCTAAATTTCCATAATTACGTGCAAATGTATATGCTGAAATCAAATCGATAATTGTTTATTGAAGAAAACTACCATTTTTCCAGTTATCGACCGCAAAAATGTCGGACTATATGTCACCCCTTACCACCGTTTTCATATCTGATTCACCGCTGAATGACTTGGGGCGTAGGATACTTATTACGGCCGGTTTGCTTCGTTTGAACAATTAGTCCGCGATTTGTTTGGGTTCGGAACTCGATTTCCGCGCATGAATAGCAAATAGGAAGTAAATTGGTCGAAAAATTGCCAAACTACGCGTGAAGTCATTCTGTAGTGAATAACATGTTTTGAACCGTGGTTACAGGGTGAGATAAACAGCGAAAAGAAGTTCGATATTTTTCTGGTCGTAAAATTGAAAAAAAGGTAGGTTTCGTCAATAAACAGTTATCGATTTGAAGGGGTAAAGGCCTTCGGGGAACAAAACAAAAACTTACCAAACAAAGAAAAAAACAAAAAAAACAAAAACAAAAAAAAAAAAACAGTACATACTGACTGTCAGTTTCGCTCCCGTGAATCTCCTTGGTATATCTATGTATATAATTATTTGTACCATAAATATGCATGTTCATGTGTTTGTGTGTACATATATAAAAGTATATGTACACATAAGTCTGATTTAAAAGTTCTCCCGTTTTATGCCTAGTAAACGTTTTGAATAGAATAACATTCCACAAAGTAATTTGAATATAGCCAATAAATACTAAAAGTAATTGAAAAGTAAATTGTTTTTATAGCCAGCAAATGCAGAATCCCGGAGATATATTTTCTCCAGATTACATCGAAATAATAAAACATTACAACTTCATAAATAATCAGAAAAGAAATTCCTGTGATACGGTAAGCGTCAGACAGACGCAAAAAGCAAACGCAAGAGAAACTTAGCGCAAAAAGTATTCTTTTTCTTATTGGGAATAGTTGACTAACGCAAAACCAATTTTTGCTGAGACACTGAACCTGATCCACGCTTAATCGGATCACCTGTCGATTTGCAGACGAAAATGTCACCTGAATAATAATATACAATATTCATGTTAATTCTTAAACTGAACATTCGCCCATGATTTAAGTAGCATGGAATGATAGAAACAAAAACAGTAAATAAAATATTTTCGGAAAAAATTTGGTAAGATTAGAAAATCTATATTTCTCTTTCTCTTTCTCTATCTCTCTTTCACACGTGCACGCACACACACACACACACACACACACACTCTCTCTCTCTCTCTCTCTCTCTCTCTCTCTCACACACACACATGCAGAAATTAACGAAACCTAACTCTAAATCGAATCAAATTGATTATATTCTTTATGAGGATAGAATTTGCGAGCAACAATTTGCAAAAAGAGCATATTAAATCTTGCTAAAATATACATTTTTAAGTAAGCATATCTTGATTTTAGTTAAAACAGAAAACATTTAACTATTGCTGAGTAGATGTTTATTTGCTGTTGGCTAAATTGTTTTTAAGAAAAAATCGATACCACTTGAAACTTCTTTCATTTCGTTTTAATAGAATAATAGTATTTTTGTGCTAAATAGTTCTTTTTATTCGAAATAAAAAGTGAAAATTCAGCAAAAGAACTTCACTCAATGTTATCAGTGGTTATATCAGGATCTTGAATAGGTTTTCGCTGTTTTCAAACAGATGGCCTTCCCAGAACTGCGTGCGTGTAGTTTCAGATGGTAACACATCTAGAAGAAAGTACTATAAGCAAGTTTGAAATTCAGTGTGTGTCATTTCGCTAAAGTGTAAACAACTTGGTTTTCCCTAGTGTTAAACATGTTGAATTTTCTGCCATAGAAAGTGTATTAGCGGGGAATTTTACTGCCCTATTTTTTTAAAAATTTGCTGCTGAAGCACATAGAATTCGTGTTAAGAGTTATGGCGACCATGCTCCGTCGGAAACAACATGCAAAGACTAATTTAAACGCTTTAAAAATAATGATTTTGATGCTGAAGTTAAGGAACGCTTTGGTGCACTGAAAAGATTTGAAGACGAAGAATTAAAGGCGTTACTTCATGATGACTCATGCCAGTCACAAGCTGAACTTGCAGAATCATTAGAAGTTGACCATACAACAGTTTCGAAACGTTTGAAAGGATTAGAAATTATTCAAAAGCAAGGAGATTGGGTTCCGTACGAGTTGAAGCCGAGAGACGTCGAACGGCGTCCTGTCACGTATGAACAGCTGTTTCAACGGAAGAAAAAGGAAGTCTTTTTGCATCGTATCGTGACTGGCGATGAAAAGTAGAAACTGCAATAACTTTAAGCTTAGAAGATCGTAGGGTAAGCTCAGTTATGAATCAACATCGGCGGCAAAGTCGAATATCGATGGTTCAAAGCTTCTGCTCTGCACTTGGTGGGATTAGCTGAGTGTACTTTATTAAGAGCAGCTCAAACCGACCAAAACCATCACGGGAGATTGCTATCAACTACAATTGATGCGTTTAAGTTAAGCATTAAAGTTAAGAAATAAACAGCTGCTATACGAGCAGAGACACGAGAAAATGATTTTGCAACATGACAACGCTAGGCCACATGTTGCAAAACTGTTGAAAACCTTCTTGGAAATGCTAAAATGGGAAGATCTACTTAATACGTCGTATTCACCAGACATCACCCCGTCTGATTATTACTGGTTCCGATCGATGGCACTTTCATTCTTATGAAAATTCTAAAAAAATTTTCGACTCGTGGTTAGCCTCACAATACGTGTCGTTTTTCTGACGTGGAATTCAAATGCTGCCAGAAAGATCGGAAAATGTAGTGGCTAGCGATGTACAGCACTTTTAGTGACATTTTTCTTAGTTAGCTATCACCCCCGCACACCACTTCAGTTCCGACCAAAAAGTAAAAAAGTATGTATTTGTACCTTACTAGCAGAAACCATGTGTTGGGTTGGGAGCTCAATATTTTTTATAATATTCTTAAAAGTAAGTCATTTTTGTTTGAATATCCTGTAGTATGTATCAATTTTAAATTTGTTTTTGATGTGTGCCATGCTTAATTGAACGTTTGGTTTTCTTTTTGTTAACTTGTCAGAAATTTCTCTGGTGGTTGAACTTTAACTAAGTTAAAAATTAGCAATTCTCCTGCTCATTTTTTTCTTTTTTTAATTAGAGTAGATAGCCCAAACTATCGCTCGGTTCACACTCCACCCACCTCTATTGAACAGGTGTAGAGGCTCGTCCCTTCTTCCCTGTTTAGGAAGTGGTTTCCGGCTTTCTCCTTTCTCTCCTCAGACCTCAGTATTGGTGCTACCGTGATTTTCCTACGATGTGTATAGTTGGTGGCAACGTCTCTTCATTGTGAGGGTACCGGGTTAGCAGTTTCTGGTTGCTACTTCCGACTGGTAGTTAGGAGCCCTAACTCTTGCGTAGCGTCAAGAGTGGCTACTCTGATCAACAGTTGCATAATATCGGGGTTCTTGTAGTGCCATGCCGCGCATGTATATGTGTCCCTGCAATCGCTTTCGGTGGGCAACCCTGAGGCCACACTTTGCTGCAGCCCGTGTCAGTTTTCCATTCAGCGTATATCGTAGTTGACATATGGGGCATCCGTATTAATTTTTGTAGTGTAGAATCTTTCCTCTACGAAAAATTCCCTGACATCCTATCGCTCTGTGAGACTAATCTCAACCTTTCAATTACCTCCTCTGACTTCTCGATCCCTGGCTATCTTCCTCTTTTAAGGAAGGATTCCATTGTCCATATGCATGGGCTGGGGGTCTACGTTAGTGGATACCTCCCTATAGCTAGGGTAACATCTCTCGAATCCTCTGACCACCAATATATGTGTCTTCGTCTGTCACTTCTCAGTTCGGTTAGATACCTTTTCTTCCTTTACCGTTTCTCCTCCTCTCCCGGCTGCTCCCTTCTAGACAGCATTTCTGACAAGATAGACAAAGCTACTTCCTCCCACCCATTTGCTCACATATTTGTATTCGGAGATCTTAACGCCTATCTTGCTGAGTGGCTTAAAGACTCAGTTACTGATTCAGCTGGCATCCACGCCATGAACTTTGCCATTTTACAATCCCTTACGCAAGTGGTGGATTTCCTCACACGATTTCCCAGCATTCCCCAGGGACACGCCTCTCTACTAAATCTATGCTTCACCTCTGTACCTGACTCCTGTCAAGTCTCGCAGCTTTGCTCTCTTGGCAACTCCGATCATGCTGTTGTTTCTCTCAATATTTTTCAGCACTCTCACTCCCCAGAAGCCTCCTACCTATAGGATCTTCTACTGCTACCAAAGAGCTGACTTGGATGTGTTTCGTGATTTCCTATTCGACGTCCCTTCGGGAAAAGTGTTCGATCTCCCAGTTGATGACTGCGCCTCTGAGATTTCTTCCTGGGTGAAAGCTGGCATTGATGCCTTCATACCTACCAGGAAGTTTCTTCTCAAAACTCATTTCTCCCTTTGGTTCTCTCCTCCCTGTTCGGCTGCCATTACCCACAGGAACTACTACTTCCGACTATTTCGGAGACATGCATCTGACCACAATAGGCGCCTATTCACCTCTGCTCATAATCAGTGAAAGAGAATCCTGAATGACACCAAGCGGTTGTTTGCTGAGAGACTGAGACAGCACATAGCTGACCGCAAGTTCAGATCCAAAGATTATTAGCGGCTATTCAAACGTGTGCTGAACAGCAAATCCTCCATCCCTGCTCTAATCAATGAATTTGAGGTTCTCACAGCATCAGCAGATAGGGCCGAGTGCTTTGCTCGCAGATTCTCATCCAACTCCCCAATTGACTCGTCTGGAGTAACTGCACCCGACTTCCCTATTAGAACTGAGGCTAAACTGGACGAAGTTTACATTACCCCGATACTGGTATCTAAGGTAATATCAAAACTCGAACCCCATAAGGCGAGCGGAGGTGATGGAATCCCGATGATTGTCCTTAAGAAATGTGCCATTGAACTCTCCTCTGTCCTCTCCAAACTCTATAATTACTGCTTTTTTGCTTCTTGTTTTCCTGCATGCTGGAAGTCCTCTTCTGTGGTTCCTGTATTTAAGAATTCGGAGGAACCCTCGGACCCATCCAACTATCACCCTATCAGCCTTCTACTAATTTTCGGGAGAGTGTTCGAGGCCATTATTAATACTGAAATAGTTCAACATCTTACTGCCCATAAACTATTCTCAGGTTCACGGCCATCATGCTAACGACCATCACGGAGTACATATACCAGGCCCTTGAAAAGTCCGGCGAGGCTCGTACTGTTGCCCTGGACATCTCCAAAGCTTTTGATAGGGTTAGGGTTAAAGCACGCTGGCCTTTTACGCAAGCTTCGAATTCATGGTATCTTCGGACGCTTGTTTGATCTGATTAAAACTTCCCTATCTAATCGCATAATGAAGGTCGTCTTGAATGGGCCTCCACATCCTACTGTACAAACGCTGGTCAGGGCTCTATCCTAGGCCCGATGCTCTTCCTTATTTATATAAATGATCTCCTAGACGTGATCAAATGACAAGTAGGCATCTAGGCAGATGACACCACAATTTACTCCCTCATCAGTAAGGAATTCAGCGAGGCAGACAAACATAACCTCAGTGCTGATCTTGAGAGGGATCTACATTCTGTGGTGGAATCGGGAAAGAAGTGGCTTGTAAATTTCAATGCGTCTAAGACGAAGCTGCAGTCTGTCAATCATCACAGACAACCTCTCCTACCTCCCATAAGCATAGACAAAGCGAGTCTCCCTGAGAGCAATACACTGTGCTTCCACGGCTTTACCCTCTCTTCCGATCTGAAGTGGAACCATTACATTGAGTCAGTAGCTAAATCCACTGCTAGGAAGGTTGGGTCACTGTGTCGGGCCAGGATGTTTTTTTCCTCCTGAATCCATCTTGCATATATACAACTCAACCATCCATCCGTGCATGGAATAATGCTGTCATATATGGTCAGGCGCACCCGCTGTTCATCGCAGTGTTCTTGACAGACTCCAAAGGAGAATCAGTAATGTGATAGATACCGACTTGGCTGCTCGACTCCAGCCACTTTCTCACCGACGGGATGTGGCTTCCCTCTGTCTGTTCTATAAATATTTTCATGGCTTCTGCTCCTACGAACGTAAGTCACTAGTGCCCCTGCCACAAGTGTTTACTTGTGCAACTAGACTGGCACCTGAGTTCCACCCATTCACAGTTCAGTCAGTTAAGTGCTATACGTGATACACGCTTTGGGCGATCAAAGAGACATGACTGACTGGGCATAAGATTATCCCGCAGTAGGTTGCCATTGCTTTCCGTGGTAGACTAGTAGCCGGCCAAGGCTAAAGAACCCAATCTGTCCTATTATTTAACCCATAACTGGAGAGAACAGAAGGATTAATAACTTTCCCAAGGGTATTTGCGCGTAAGTGAATGCAATGAATTCAACTAGAATTCGAACCCTGCTCCCCGATTTTTCGTTCCGAGTCGATATCCACTGCACCACAACGCACATCCTTCCACCGCATGTGAAAGCGAAAACGAGGAGACCGAAACAGACGACACGGTTCGATCATCTTCTTCATCGAGACCAGCAGCAAACGATAGCGGCGACCGAGGAGGCGTAATCGCGAGCACACAACGCATTCGAACTCACCCGATTCCTGATCGCAATGTAAATGAACGAGTCCGATTTGAACACCGAGTCGCATGACGGGAACTTAACGGTGCAAGTATTGATCACTGAAGTGAGCGCTTCGACGGAACATGAGTGTGAAACTCGATCTCTCCGTCAACTGATAGATCAACCAAATGCAGACGACAATTCTACTCCATCAGCTTCTTTTCTCGCACTTCCCGCATGTGGAAATCGCTTTCATATTCTTGCTTTCCTGACGGCTCGGGAATGCAATGTTAATACCTATCTTTAAACCCCTTGACTCTAGTTCTTTCTACATCACCCTGTAGATCTTTTCCTTTCTCTCTACCTTTGCAACTGTCATCACTCCGGTATTCCCATCCTTCTCTTTTCCTTTCTAACTGGTTCGTCTTTCTGCTTTACTCTCTTATCTAACCTGTTTACTCTTATGTAGCCTCCTGCACATTAGTAGCGTTACCGCCTTGCTTGGGGTGATACGATTATAAAAAAAAAAAAAAGGTTTTGTAAACGAAACATTACTTTTCACGAAAAATTAGCGAGAACTTATTCAGGCTCTAATATATTATTGTTAATATGTCTTACTTACTCAATGTCTGTGCTTATACTATCTTAAATTTAAGTGGTTACTTGTTTTTTTAAAATTTAATGACTACCTTAATCCTATACGCCATTATGGTCGCTTGGGTACTTTATGTGCAACAGCCGTAGATGTGTCAAAGGAAAAATAACCTGCACAGAGACCATATTAATACTGATTTTGATTTCAGAGTTGATCATATCGTCCAAATGCTCTACCATGTCTGAAATCACAGAGTACCTTCTTATTTACGGGGGTTTTCAAAGTTTTCTTTCTCTTAAACTGGTTCCCAACCAAATCCATGGCTTAGAGAATCTGAATTCATGCTTTTTTTCAAGTGCATCAGTACAGAGTGAACGAAAAAGACTTGAATTCAGCACGCCGGTTACAATTTTGGCGCCGATAACTGTTACACTACCTGAATATAAATTTGAACGACACAATTCTTCATATGAAGATTTAAGTCCGAGTGTACACAGCACCCATTTCAGAGAACCTTTTTATTCGTGATACCTGTCTGTCGTAATTTGGGAATGATCAAAATAGCAAAGGAACAGGACACAATGAATTAACATCTTCCCTAAGGAAATTTCCTTTTAAGTGATGATGGGCCCGTTTAAATATTCTTGAATATGATAATTCATAGCAATCTTTGAAAGGGTTAAAACAATAAGGACAGATGTTCTATAAAGTCTACTTGTACCTGAAGTAGAAATTCCGTTATGAAAGTCATGTAATAAAGTAAGCAAATTCTGTCGTAAACTTTCAGTCAGTTAAGTGCCATACATGATACACGCTTGGGATAAAGATTTTTCCGAATTAGGTTGCCATTACTCTATGCGGTAGACTGGTCGCCAACCAGATCCAATCTTCCCTGCTATTTAACCCATAGCTGAGGGAGAAGAAGTAACTTAATAATACGTATTTACGCGTAAGTGAACCAGAATTCGAACTCGGCTTTCTGATTTCTTGTTCCGAGACAACATCCTTTGCACTTAAAACGCGCATTGTAAATTTTATATATCCGTAATTTAGTAGTGGACAAACACAGATTCAAAGATTAAAACGAGATTAACATTTAATGGGTGAATGGGGCTAACTGTAGTAGTTAAATTAAAGTTGCTGGTTTGTATTTCCCATCCTGAAGAAAATACATCGAATTTCGGATATCAAATGACAAATACAGTGGGCGAATGTCTACCTTTTTATCGTCGGCAGTCATTGATTTAAAGCGTATTTATATGTAAAAAGGAATTTTTAATTTAATATTTAAATTTAATATTTATTAAAATTAGCCTAATGAGAAGATAACTTTTAATTGCGGTGACGTTAATGTTTAATCGAATTTGGTTTTCACTTCTCATATTTAGATTGATCTAACAAGAATACAAAGAAAGGGGTTTCGCTTCAGTGCATAAACGATACAAGATTATCTGCATTTAAGAAAAAGCATTTTGCGTTTATTATTGTAGATATTTTTACATCATAGAAATTTTTTAACATAGAAATTAAATAATTTTTAAAAGATTTATTAGCAACTGGCACAAAATAACAGACGCCAAGATGATAGAAAAGAAAAAGAATTGCGGAACGAAAACAAGGAAGATAAGATTACAATTATTGAAGAAATTAGAAAATTAATCTGTTATGATTTTTGGCAGTCTTTCTAAATGATATCTTGGAAGATTATTTGCAAAAACAATCTGAGCAGACAGTAAGTTTATACCAGACGTACTATTTTTCTGACCTATTCTCTAATTTAACCAATTAAGTGAGGAATCAAAATTTTAGAATTGTCAGAATCTTAATCAGTCAGGATTCCTAACCAGAATTTATTCTGACTAAAATTTGTCTGATATTCCATAGTGAAATGTCAGCAGTTCATAATATTGATATAATTACGAGGCAATGTCATTTTTTTTCTCTAGTCATAACCGCCATCAAGGTCTCTCCAAAAAGTCAGTGAGCGGGTGTGTGTGTGTGTGTGTGCAAAAGAGAGAGAGAGAGAGAGAGAGAGAGAGAGAGAGAGAGAAAGGGAGAGAGAGAGAAGAATTTCTTTGTAATGTTAACTATAAGATAAGAAATTTCAGTGAATTAAGATTTGTTTGTTGCTGCTGGAAGTATGCAAAACACGATGTTAGATTTTATTATGCAAGTCATAGTTTTGAGAAAAAAAAAACTGATTTTAACAGACCAATGTTGGAAAATTTTTCAGTATATAATAATTCTGTTGCAATAAATAAATTTAAGTTGATAATCTTTGACTTTAATAGAAATATTTAGAATAATTCGATGGTACGAAATACGCAGCTCGAGGGTTTTCCTTCGTATTGTGAAATAAATGTATATAAAATATATTATATAAAATAAATATAAATAATAATATATTTATGAATATTTGTTTTTTAATTTAAAAATATATTAAGATTATCGTGAATGGAAGATAAGTATGGTCTCAAAAAAAGATAAATATATTAATATAATGATGAAAATTGAACAAAAATTACAGAACGTCATAAAAGTGAAAACATTGACAAAATAAAAACAGAAAAATGGATTAAAAATATCATAAAAATGGATTTGTGAAAAATTAAAACTCAAATTGGAATGTAAACAGATAGAAAATGTAGAATGTTTAGAATATTGGCGAAGAACCTGAATGCAACAAAACGAAAACTTTTAAGAAAACATCACAAAGATAAGCTTATAAGTTAAGAGAAAAATACATGAAACATATTTATTAACAGTAATTTTTAGTGATGAATATAAAGCTATATTGAATATATGTGGTAGCTGGGATAGTGTTCTGAGCCTAAAAGAAAATTGATAGTCAATACGACCTTGAAGATAATATGGGAAAAAATAGTAATATTTAGTGGGAGTACTGTTCAGTTTTCAATGACATGCTCCTTTGGGATGTTAAGAATCATGGCAGATTTCTCTAAATTACCATTATTTCACAGGAAACATAGTCGACTGGTTTCTACTTGCTTTTTTGAAGGCTTTGAGTTCAGAATAGTCATTCTTCTACACTGACTGCTACCCTAGTCTATTGAGACCTCAGCCTGGAGAAAGGAAAATATGGATATATGTTTTTACAAAGGTCATAACTATTCCAACACCTCGCAGAATCCATACTACTTCATCTAGCGGCCGTTATTAAGATGAATGGAGAATATACATAATTTGATGTTGCCACAGCAATTTAAGAACTAAAAAACATTTTGGGAAAAACTCAAAGTAAAATTGAACACCCGCAAAAGTAGATTCAAATGACTATTCACAAGTCAGTGCGAAAAGCAAATCCTGAATTCTGATTGGATTAAAAACAGAAAATTCATAATGACGTTATTTCACATCTAAAAGCGAAAATGCTCGCTGGAGCCGGTTATATGACCAGATGTAATTACTTAAGGACATTCTGTGACCGGATAACAGAGTCAGGGATGAAAGCAGCAAAGACGACAAGCTAAAATGTAACGAGAGAAGCTTCAAGCTGACCCGGACATTTTTCCTCTTTGTTTTTCCTTTTGCTGATTCCTTTTACTTCTACGTCTCTATCCAAAGACATTCCTACTGAATAAAAACATACATACGTACGTACGCATATACTCTTTCAACAATTACTACTACGAACATTTTCTACATTTCTTGATACCCATAACTTTATCATTGAATAAGAACTCTACCCTTAATTTTTTAACAATGTTTCTAATTGCACATTAACTTCTGCAACTTGTTTCATTCTTTCCTTTTAATACATTTTTATTTTAACGTTCAAAATGTATATTTTATTCTTACACTATTCCACACTATTGCACACATTCCAACCTGCAACCAACCTTCTGATAACGATGAAAACCATTATTGTTATTTTTACCAATGTATATTTGGAGGCTTTTCAAAATGAGTGGCTAATTTTTAAAAGCGTACTAACAATTTCCTTTTATTTATTAGCTTATTCACATTCTTAAATTTATATAATTTGTAGTTTGTCCGTCGTGCATATATTGCAAGTTTCCTTCTGTTTTTCTTTATCATTTTTATTAGTGTATGAATGGATGGGATAGACTATTTATCTAGGAGAAGGAAAACTAATTAGCAAATAATTGGGCAGATAATGCTCAATTGCCACGTTAATGGTCATCTATTTTAGAGAAGGAAACTCTTGTATAAATCTAATCATATTGATCTCATGACAATGCCAAATATCTCAAATGAATACCTCATCTTCCGCTATTTAGGTCAACAAAGGACATGTTAACATGGTTATTTCCATTGACTTGACCCTAACAGTTGTGAGTTCAATACCAGGCTACAGCAGTGGTTAACAAGTAATTTAGAGAATCCGGTTAGAGGGAGATAACTCATGACTACCAAAAGAGACTTCGCGCAAGGAATGAGAATGATATAGCCCAGTGATCGTAATAAAGGGTTCGATTCGAAATTCCTAGCATCTGAAGAAGGCCGGAGCGTACAACGGCCGAAACGTCGTACAAATGCCAACAAAGCTGAGGAGAATAGTTCGAATAATGTAAATAGTGTAAATACTACCTCATCACAGAAATATAGACAAAGTGACTTTTTTCTTTATCTTTCGGTATTATCTAAGCATCTATAATAAATCTTTATAGTACCTTAATTAAACAGATTGTTTAATTTTTGTGACTTATGAAAACGTTTATCTATAAATTAAAAATCATTTTTGTCTTTACATTATTATTACGTAGTGGATGAAATCATATTTTTTCTATTTTTCTGTTTGGTTTTGATATATGTTTTTGTTTTTAATAAATTGTTATTTAAAGCTTTTTTCTTATTCTTTTTTTCTTCATTAAATGTTATTTCATCTGAAAATTTGTCTGTAATTCTTTCATTTATTATTTTTGGTTTATTTCGTATAAAAATAGCGAATGATTAGACAACGTTTTTATATATCAACGTGAGTCATTTTATTTTTATATGGGTCGAATTTTTTTTATTTAAGCTTAATCTATATATAAAAAAATTGCTTCTTTTTATTTTACTTTTCTATCCATTTCAAATCCGATGTCTTTGATTAGTTTTTAATTCCTTAGTCTGTCTAAAATATGATCGTTCATATTTTTTACAACTATTCATTCATCATCTCTATGTAACCGTATACACTGTTCTCAATTATTCCAAATAATGTTTATACACATTTCATTTTAATTAGATATGGCCTAGCATAACTCCCCATAGTAAAATCAAATTAATATTTCGCATTTTTTTCGCCCATTGCACATTTTTGTTCAATAATATCGATTTTTCATAATGTTTCATGATTCTTTTTTGTATTTTTATATCTGTATGTATTCTTTCGTCGTATACAATTTATTAATAAATATTTTTCTGTTTGATCAATATAAATCGTTTACATCAAACTTGATTTATAGCTTCTTTTATGGTTTTCTATTAATTTATTCTTATTTCAACTTTTAATTTTAGTTTATTAAATTCAGTATTTTTGTTAATTTTTCCGATTTCACTCTTGAATGTGCGTATTCAATAAATATAATACAAAAAACAAAAAAAAGATGTGTAAGACAAGTAGATATTGTCCTACCGGACTTATTCAGCCATTACAGTGAGGCGATCTTGGGAGAGTTAGTAGTAATTATTAGTGGCCACAATCTTAACAGCATCAGACATGCAGGTGTCACTGTGTTGATAGGAGAAACAGAAATAAAACTAGAGGAACTCCTACAGAGGGTAGTAAAGGAAAAACAGAATATATAATTATAAACATATTAAATGTTGTCTCAAGCTTTAGATAAGAGTAGTGAAGCTTGAAGGCGTTTCACAGGGTTTCGAATGCTGGTCTTCACAAAGGTTCTGGTATTTCTGAAGAAAGTTTTCATTTCACTTACTTTTTCTTATCATACCGCAATATTACACTTGTCCTTAACGGTCACTCTTTGCATTAATGATGGTCTCTCCAAGAGCTATATCCTTGAACCCATGTCATTCCTAATTTACATCAAAGAACTTTACGGTGTCATCCGTTTTCAACTCGGTATCTCTACTGATAACATAACTATTTACTCCTGTTTTAATGGTAATTTTGATAGGTTCAATATGATCAAATTAGTAGTTAATCTAAAGAATGACCTGCAATCTGGTATTAACTGGTGCAGAAAATGTCTGGTTAATTTCAACACCTCTAAAAAGAGACTGCTATCTTTTAATCTAAATTTAAAGATGTGCGTTGTGCATTGGCTTCGAATGAGAAGTCGGTAAAGCGGTGTTTGAATTCCAGTTTAATCTTTCGCACAAATATAACATCGGGAAAGGTATTAATTCACTTCTTCTCCTTTAGCTATAGGTTAAATAGCAGAATAGATTGGCTTATATATACCTTGGTTGACAATCGGTCTACCACAGAAAAATAGGCAACCTATTGCGGAAAAATATTCTGCCTAGTCATTCATGGATTGAAAAAGACATGATCGTCGAATCGTGTTTCGCGTATTGCAATTAACTAACTGATTGAGCTTTTAATAATCTGAGAGAATATTTTTTGAAATTCATCAGCATGGTCGATACTAAGTTCCAGGGTAGCGATTTAGTCTTGGGATCACATATTTCACAAATATGAATTTGAAAGATTATATTAAATTAATTGATAGGTTTTCTACTAGGAAAACTGGTCCACTGTATAGTGCAAAAATCTCACTAGAATTTGTCTTACACATTTATAAGTTTGCCATTCATCCACGCATTGAATATTGCAGTTACATCTAGTCTATTACTTCTGCGTATTTAGAGATATTTTATAAACCATAAAGAAGAATCAACAATGGGATTAATCTTAACCTGACATCTCGGCTTCAGTCAACATCCTATCATCATAACGTAGCTTAGCTGTGGTTTTTCTACAAATATTTTAATGGCAGTTGTTCTGATAAGCTTTCCTCTTTGATACTTCGAATTTACGAAATTGAATGCAGTACTAGATTGGCAACTGTGTCTGATCATTCTACATTTTACATTTTTAATTGTAACCATGCAAACAGTTTCTTCGTTTTGACTTCTCGTTTATTGAACTCTCTTCCGGTTTTTTGTTTTCCACTCAAATTTGATCTTAAAATTAAATTCCAATGTTATCTTCAGTCTTCTTAATTCCTGTTTTTTTTCTCTCCTTAACAATGTTTTTTCTTTTTTTTTATATTCTTTAAACTGTGTATTTGCTTGTATCTGAGTGGTTTTCTTCCTTTGTTTGGGGTTGAATGATAAAAAAGGCACTATTCAAAATGCGAACTACGAACTAAATTACCAAAATCAGGCAAGTACAAAAATTTAAATATCTCGGAAGCGTTTTAACAAAAGACGTAAAACCCGAAATCCGAAGCCGCATTGAAATAACAAAAATGGTTTCCAAAAGTATTAAGAAACATGAATTTTTTTAGAATTTTGGTATTGTTAATATTTAATAATTCTTTTGAAAAATCATTCTCATCATTGTCATGTTCACATTCACGTTTCGGTCAATATACATTCCAACTATTCTCAGACGTTTCTGGCATTTTGAAATCTTGATATTGTTTGGAAATTAATCATTATTTCATCCTATTATGAGTAATATAGTTCTGCAAAGATCGGTAAAGGTTTTTAAAATCTTAAATTTCAAGTAAAAATTATATTTTGCTCTTATTTTGTTTTTGCTCTTCTTTCGTCGAGATGGTGTATTCCAGAATTACCTAACAGGAAGTTGATCCCATGATTTTAGGGAATGTTACAAACTAATGATACAGAAACTAGCATTTATACGCGTATAGTTTGATAGAAGATTATTTACACCATACGGTGACTAAATCGAAATAGACAATGTCATTATTGTTTATTTTGACGAAATGACATCAGATGAAAAATAAACTGTCAAGACTAGTAAAAATATAAAACATAAACGGAAACATTAGATTCATATTTGTCTCCATCTTTCCTTGAATCATAGCTTTTTGGCTTTTCGACACTGTTATAATATTTTACTATAATCATGTACATTTTGTTTTTCATCAACCAGACCGTTCTTTCTCTTATTTTTACTTTTTCTGTTACTTTCTCTTCAACCATATCATTTTTCTTTTTCTATATCAACTTATCTTTTTAATCTTCTTTTTCGTTTTCTTTGCTTTTACTGTCATTCACTATGAATTAAATTTTCCGAGTTTTGAAATTTTCTTTGCAAGAAATTGTCTTCATTTATTATTATTATTATTATTATTATTATTGATATTTATTATTTTCTCTTTTCTTTTAATCTGATTAATATATATATATATATATATATATATATATATATATATATATATATATATATATATGCATTTGTGTGTGTGTGAGAGAGAGAGAGAGGGAGAAAGAAAACATCATAATCACCTAACTTCGAAGTCGGCATGAGCCTGCTCAAATAAAGTGACAACTCTTTGCACTTATAAACGTTCTATTTCCATCCGAATATCGTGCATTTTACAATAAAAACAACCTTGGCGCTCACCATTGTCACAATTCAACACAATATATATATATATGTATATATATATATATATATATATATATATATATATATATATATAAAACTTGATACCACAAAATGTAAACAAACTTTGGAAGAGGGAAACATTTTTTTAGAACAAATCCCTCAGGATCCTTTCAGACAATAATTCATCGGAGAGTACCGTTGGCAAAGAAAATTGACACAACAATAAGATCTTAAATTATGAAGACAAACTAAAAAAGGTGAGCTAAGTTGAAACACGATTAAAAATAATTTTTTGTAAAAAATAATCCACGAATAAAATGCAAAGAGAATTCAACGAGTATAAAAAGGAAGAAAAACCACAGCCTAATATATATATATATATATATATATATATATATATATATATATAGGCCGTGATTTTTTCTATATATATATATATATATATATATATATATATATGTTCGGTACTCGATAGCATCTCTACTAATATCGACAAGGCTATTTCTTCTCACCCATCTGCCCATATATTTGTGTTTGGTGACTTTAATGCCCACCACACCAAGTGGCTGGAAAACTCTGTCACCGACCTTGCCGGGATCTGCACCATGAATTTTTCAATAACCCAAGCTCTTACACAAGTGGTGGACTTCCCCACTCGTTTCTCTAATAACCCTAACGGAAGGGACTCTTTACTAGACCTCTGTTTCTCTTCCATCCCAGACTCCTGCGCTACCAGACAGCTCTGCCCTCTCGGGAATTCTGACCACGCCGTAGTTTCTGTCAACATCTCAATCCACTCTCACTCTATCCAAGAAACCCAGACCAGCAGAATATCCTACTGCTACCAGAGAGCAGACTGGGATTCGTTCCGAGACTTCCTCTGTGACGTCCCCTGGAACAACATCTTCGGTCTTCCCATCGAAGACTGTGCGTCCAATGTCTCTTCTTGGGTTAAGGCTGGCATCGATGCTTTCATCCCTGCCAGGAAATTCCAGCTTAAATCTAATTCGTCTCCCTGGTTCTCGCCCGCTTGCTCGGCCGCCATTGCTCACCGGAACCATTTCTTCCGGCTCTATCGAAGCCACCCGTCGGACCGAAACAGGCGCCTTTTCGACTCAGCACGTAATAAGTGTAAAAAAAGTTCTAAACGAAGCCAAGCTGGTGTTTGCAGCCAGAATGAAGTAACGCATAGCATCCCCTAAGTTCGGTGCCAAAGATTACTGGCGACTCTGCAAAAACGTGCTCAACAAGAGTAAGACTTCAATACCCCCACTAATCAACGAATTTGAGGTCCTCACCTCCTCTGCGGACAAGGCTGAATGCTTTGCTCGTAGATTCTCGACCAATTCGACACTGGATTCGTCAGGAGTACCTACTCCCGACTTCCCACCTAGAACTAAGACTGAACTGAATAACGTCAGCATTACACCATCGCTGTTCTCCAAGATAATCTCAAAACTTGACCCTCACAAAGCGAGCGGTGGTGACGGAATCCCAATCATAGTCCTGAAGAAATGTGCCCCAGAACTCTCCTCTGTCCTCACTAAACTCTATAACTTCTGCCTATCTGCATCCTGCTTTCCTGCCTGTTGGAAGTCCTCCTCTGTAGTAACAATATTTAAGAATACTGGCGAACCTTCGGACCCCGCTAATTACCGCTAATCAGCCTCCTTCCGATCTTTGGCAAAATGTTCGAAGCTATTATCAACGCGAGATGATTCAGCTTCTCACGGCCAACAGGCTTATCTCGGACAAACGGTATGGATTTCGCTTCACCAGATCTACTGCTGATATGCTAACGACCATTACCGAGTACATATACCACGCTCTCGACAAGAATGGCGAAGCACGAACCGTTGCCTTGGACATCTCCAAAGTTTTCAACAGAGTCTGGCATGCTGGCTTTTTGTGCAAACTGCGGAGCTATGGTATAACTGGATATTTGTTTGATCTAATCCAGTCATTCCTCTCTAACCGCACTTGGAAGGTAGTATTAAACGGTCATGCCTCCCAAAAATACTACACGAACGCTGGCGTCCCTCAGGGCTCCCACGCTCTTTCTGATCTACATCAATGATCTCCCAGATCCCAAGTAGGCATGTACGCCGATGACACCACAATCTACTCTCGTCTCGATCAAAAACACGGTGTGGGCGACAAAGCGAACCTCGCTGCCGAGCTTGAAAAGGACCTCCAATCCGTGGTGGATTGGGGTAAGAAGCGGATCATGAATTTCAATGCATTCAAAACGAAGCTGCTATCAACTAACCACCATAGACAATCGCACCTACCGACTATTAGCATGGAACAGGCTTGCCTACCTGAGAGTATAACACTACGCCTTCTTGGCCTCACACTCTCGACGGACTTCAAATGGAATGACTATATCGAATCCATTGCTAAGTCCGCTGCTATGAAGGTCGGTTCTCTGTACAGGGACCAGAAATTTTTCCCGTCTGAATCTATCCTGCACATATATAAATCTACCATCCGCCCGTGTATTGAATACTGCTGCCACATCTGGTCAGGTGCCCCTGCTACTCTCCTCGGGCTTCTTGACAAAATACAACGGAGAATCTGTAACGTGATTGATCCTGTCTTGGCGGACCGGCTGCAACCACTCTCTCACCGACGTGATGTGGCTTCCCTGTGCCTCTTCTACAAGTACTTTCATGGCCTCTACTCAGATGAACTTAAGTCATTGGTGCCGCCTAGGTATGAATTTACACGAGACACTAGATTGGCAACTAGGTCCCATCCTTTCACAGTGAAACCTATGAAATGTAACCGCAATTTCTACTCCAACAGCTTCTTTTCTCGCACTTCCCACCCGTATAATTCCCTTCCACATGCCTGCTTCCCCGACGGCTACAATCTCCAGGAGTTTAAGTGTAAGGTCAATAGACACCTCCTAACACACTAACTTGCATCTATTCTGTCAAACACTCTCACCATCTAACCAACCCTCATTCTCGGGTCCCTTACCCGTCTATCACCCTCCTTCTGACATTTCCTGTATCTAACCATCCTTTCCCCATCACTCTCTATGTAACCCCCTGCGCTACAGTGGCAGTGGAATGCCTTGCTCGGGGTGAAATGATTAAAATATATATATATATATATATATATATATATATATATTGTAAACGGGCTATTACGCGATCTAAGTTTCTACTATGTGGTGTCTTCAGGCGATATGTAATAACTGATTTTACTGTTTTTTAAGAACGCTCACGTAACGGGGATTTTCCGAACGAGCAATTTTAAAAATTAGAAGAAATTATAACATTTTCGTCTATGGTTGTATGACCCTAATAGGTATTTTATGGTATGTTTACACTTAGTCATAATTTCTGTTCTTTCATTTTTGTCTGGGAATAACAATAGCTAATTTTCTTGCTGAAACAGTCTATATATTTTTGCCACCGTTGTAAGATTTGGCTGTTTTCACTATATTCCACGTTATGTCTCGGTCTTTTCCATATTTTAATTTCAATTTCCACACGTGGCTAGCCAATTTTGTATAATTTTTTAATACAACTGTGTAGTGGTCTAATTTTATTATGACAAAACTAAGTAATTAAATGATCAATATATATATATATATATATATATATATATATATATATATATATATATATGTGTGTGTGTGTGTGTGTGTGCGTGTGTGTGTGTGTGTGTGTGTGTGTGTGTTTATATAAGTATACATATATTCGGTACTTTTTACACTTCCGTCAAACTATTGTCTTTAAATTAAAAATTCTATGCTGAATACTTATTTGATAATCATCGGATTAGAAAAGAATTCATCAACTGTTATCGTCAAAAGATGCATACGATACTTTTACATTTCTTCTAAAGAGGGAATTAGACATCATTTTCAAATTATGAATATTTTGATTCAATTAGAAATACGAAACACATCAAAATAGCAATGTTGGACATAAGCAAGTCGTTCACAATAGATTCAAATTTTACCATTTTCTGTAGATTTGATTGCTTATATTGTTCTCCAGCTTTTTTCCTCTTACGTACCAAAGAGAAAACTGTGACTAAATTTGAATTTCAAAGCATTGATATATAAAAGAAAATAAGAAAGTTTTGATTGTAGGAAGCTGATTGGCAGAAGGGAAAGTCAACTTTAAAATTGGACAAATGTGAGGAAAATTTATTTAAACAAATATTTAAGAGAATCAGCAATTACTGCACTTACTATTTAACCATTTGTTATTCTTAAAATTCATTTTGTAAACGTCTAACTTATTTTATTTAAAATTTACTGTAATAGTTTAAATGCATTTTTAAAATTTAAAATTAAGTTTTAATTGCAAGAAAATGATACAGATATTAGTTGTAATAAATAGAAATAATTTGTTACAGAAAACGGATTTTAGATTGTTTATAAGTCACCCAAAGTTAATTAGATTACGTCATTATTGCGACCACTGAAATTTGTGAATCTTTAAAATGATAGACTTCTTTAAAATCAAATGAAATGATTTTGACTGAATTAAAAATAAATCTTATAAAAAAGCTTTTATTTACATTATTTGAACTGTTGTCTTCATTTTCACTTCAGCTGTTTTACGCTCTGGTCTTTTTCAGTTAATTGGGATTTTGAACTGAATTATATATTTTGTCCATCAGATTAGATTGTTCTAATTCTATGTTTCATGCTTCTTCTGGATGCCTCACAATCAGTTATCTCTCTTTACCGCAACAGTTTTTGTTCACCTCTGCCGTAACCAGGTATTTGTGTCAAGTCACAGGATTCAACCATCGCTTTTATACACTGGGCCATGTGTTCTTGAGTGTACAAATTTTGAGGTCTTATAAAAGCCTATAATGTCTCAGTAATCATCAAGATCTTGTTGGGTTTTTTCGGTTACTACTATGTTGTCAACATACGCATAGGTACCACGTAAGTTGTGTCGTTTTATTATATTATTAATTGTTCTCTGGAAGCATGCTACTTTATTAGTAACTCCAAAGAAAACCCTGCAAAACTGGTACAGCTTGCCATTAACTTCAAAAGCCGTGTATTGTTTATCTCCTTCCCGAATAGGCATTTGATGGTAGGCACTTTTCAAATCTAACCAAATGTAAAATTTGTATTGTGAGATTTCCTGTCCATTCTTGGTAACAGGTATGCGTCTAATTTGGTTAATCTATTCATGGTTTGACTGTAATCCATCACCAGTCTTTTTCATTGGCGTTCATAGAGACAATAAGAACTTGAGGTCTCCAGGGAGATACGCTCTCTTTAATCACACCTTCCTGAAGCATCGTGTCTATTTCAGATTGGATGAAGTGTCTTTCCTCATTTCCAAAACCTCCTAGATTTTGTAAAAATGGGCTTGCAATTAGGGGTAAGGTTTGAGAAGAGCGAAGGGCTTTCTACTGACGCAGATGATACACTGCAGACGGTAGAGTTAGAGATGACGATATTTTTCTAGTACCACCGAAGGCAAAGGATACACTCGAATGCTGGCTCATAAAATCCTGACCAAAAATAACGTCACAGCAAAGACCTGATAACACAGAAAGTTGCGTATTTGGATAGGATTCACCTAATAAATTGATGATGAGAGCATTGTCCTTTTACAGAAGCGTTCAGCGACGAAGAGGCCATGGAAACAGTCCCCGAGGCAGGTTTTATTCTTAAATTATACCTTTTTGCATTGACATAGGAAATGAAAGATCCAGAATTACCAGTATCCATTAAGGCGGTAGCTTCCTATTTCCCGATCAATTCGAAAATTGTGGCTTGCTTTAGGATTCCTGAAGAAGAAGTCGCTGTCACGCTAGAAGTTACTGTTCCGGGTAAAAGTATGCAATTACTTTTAATAGTAGCGAGTCTAGTAGTTTCAGTTTAAGTACATATTGAGGCGCATTTATGTGTTGATCTTGAACTTTAAACTAATGGCCGATCTTATTGCATCTACGACACGTGTTTCCTCTCGCCGGGCAATTCCGACGATTGTCACGCGGTTCATTCCAAAAATAACATCGTGATTTTGTATTGTTGGGTGCTGCAGCATAGTTTTCTATGTGTTACTATTTTCTACTGTAGCGGTAACAACTGGTAGAAATTGTCTAGAATAAGATTCCGAGTTTTTCTGTGCGGTATAGAGAGCTCTCTCCTGGTCAATGGTGACGTTTAAATCGAGGGTTCTATTTTCTAATAACCGTTGTCTGATAGTGTTTGAGCATAGTCCAATAATAAATACATCCCTAACATTATCGTCTTGGTTTTGCACTGCAACAACAGCTTGGAATTACATTCTTTTGTTAATAGAAGTAATTTCTGAATATATTCGTCTATGGTCTCCTCCTTTTGTGCGCATGTAGACAGCGCGTGTCTGGCAAAAATTTCGTTGGTAGGTTTTATGTACAGTTCTCAGAGTCGATTTATTGCTGACTCAGAAGTAGTTTCTTCCACTACATATTCATAGATGTTTGGAGTAATATATGCAACCAGCGCGTCCACTTTATCCAATTTCGATCCTTCATATTAGAGCTGGAAAAGTCCGGAACCAATGATTAAATATCCTCGTAGAGGAGGAATTGTTAGGAAGAGTATCCAGATGTTCCGGTTTTAAGATTTTGTCCATATTTAATTTGTAGAATGAATGTTGCTCATTAAATTGAAATGAGTAGAGACGAAGTTACCATAAGACTTAAAGCTTTAATGAACAACAAACAAGGATCGGTTATCTTCTACTGAAGAGTTCCTGGACAAGGTCAGATCAACATACTGAAAGAGCAGAGATCGTTGAAAGAAGTGTAGTTGGACATTTAAAATAAATAGTAGCTTATAATAAACACTTTAGCTTTTAAATCTGAAATCGAAATCGGTGTTAACGTCATTTAGAAAGTTGCATGTATTTTGAGGTCACACAGAAGCGGAAGTTGCCACTTTCGAAAAGAGTATTTAATTTTTCTTGTCGATGAGTTGATGGGATATGTAATCTGCGATAGATAAATCATTTTCTGAAAATCCTTAGAAGATAAATTCTAAGGTTAAAGATATGGGGAAGAAAAGACCGATGAATGAAAACATTATTAAGCATATATTCAATTCTTTCTTATATCTTGAATGAAGTGATGTATGGAAAATAAATTAATTTTCGTTTAAGTCTACCGGTTCACGATTTGTTTAAAATAATGAGACATTAGTGACATGAAAAGTGTAACATATAGAAAAGGAAAGCTGGGCAGTCTTCTCGCCTGTGTTTGTATTTCTCTGACCACTACAAAATCGTTTTCCATATAAGTCGATTCCAAGGTCGGTGTGGTGAAAAATTAGCCTCAAACTCTTATTTCCTCTCAGAGCATTTTTGACAGCTCTCTCTCTCTCTCTCTCTCTCTCTCTCTCTCACACACACACACACACACACACACACACGCACACACACATGTTTCTTTAATCTTTGTGCCCATCAATGCTAATGTTTTTCACACTTGTTAAATATCACGACAAAAAATGAGTAAAACGATGAAAAAATGTTTCCCTACTTTGAACTCTATTTTAGTTCTTAGGAATTGTTAAATTTGTTTAAAACGAATGCTTTCTGTCATAAAGCTGAAGACTATTATTATTATTTATTGATGGATATAAATTTACTGCTGCTAATGGAAAATAAAAGAAAGGTCAAAACTGATTATAGTGGTAAAACCTTCCAATTATTATTAATGATAACAACAGTAGCATTAGCATTAATATTATTAGTAATATTAACAGAAGTAATACTTTTTTCTTCGTGGCTGTTTATTCTCGCCCAGTCCTTTGGCATACGTCTTTTCCTTGGATTGGAGTAATTCAGTTCCAGAACGCGCGTGCGACAAGACAGTCGATGTTACTGCTGCCATTCCTTTTCAGTGTCGTTGCTAAGGGAAGACTGGTGACGTCAGTAGCGGGTAGTCAAAATGGTTTTGGCCTGATGTAGTAGCTCGTTGCTTGGCAACGTAAAAGACTAAGAAATGGCAAATGCGACCGAGTATTACCAACTACACATTTTAAACGTTGTCTTCATTTTGAGCTAACAGCCTTTCTTTCTTTCTTTCTTTCTTTCTCACTTCGTCGCTAACTCCTCTCGCCTTCTTGCCTTTTAATTTTTGCACTTTTCTTAAATTTTTATACATAATTTTTCACTTTCGTTTATTCTCTATCTCTTTTTCCTTTCATCTCTTTTCATAGACTGCCCGCCTATCTATCTATCTATCTATCTATCTATCTATCTATCTATCTATCTATCTATCTATCTATCTATCCTGTTCATTTTTTATCATATCTCCTGTAAAAATCAATGAAATTGTTCCCATTAAAGTTCTAAAAAAAACAGGGAAATTTTAATCGACACTAAATGTTATTTTAATTTTTGCCTTGTTTCAGATTTTCGTATACACATAATTCTCCAACTAACATAAAACACCCCAAATTATTGGTAAGATTGATGTTTTAAACGCACACACATACACACACACGCATATGTATATCTGTGTGCGTGTGTCTGTGTATGTATAATTATATCAGTAAGTCTGTAGTCTAACATGATTATTAGATTGATCTAAAATATTCGCTATATATATTTTATAGAGGGTCAATGGAGAAACGTTTGAGTAAGTGCATATATCAGGATATATTGAGTAAAAAATAAAAATGTGATTATCATTATGGTAGGGAATTACACATACATACACACACAAACACACACATATATTTCTATATAGGGAGAGAGAGAGAGAGAGAGAGAGATGTTTGTGTGTGCGTGCATGTATATATATATATATATATATATATATATATATATATATATATATATATTGACGTATATAAGGTTTGTGATAGGTACTGATCTGGCGGCTCGACTGCAGCCACTTCCCCATCGTCGAAATGTGGCCTCCCTTTGTCTGTTCTATAAATACTTTCATGGCTTCTGCTCAGACGAACTTAAGTCACTGATGCCTCCTCAACAGGTGTTTACTCGTGCAACCAGACTGGCAACTGGGTCCCACCCATTCACAGTCAGGTTAGCTAAATGCAGACGACAATTCTACTCCTTCAGCTTCTTCTCTCGCACTTCCCGCCTGTGGAACTCGCTCCCGTATTCTTGCTTTCCTGACGGCTACAACCTCCAGAAATTTAAATGCAAAGTCAATACTCATCTACTAACCACTGGACTCTAGCTCTCTCCCCACCCCCGTATAACCTTCCCTTTCTCTCCACCTATGCATCTGTCATCGTACCTGCTTTCTCAGCTTTCTATTGTTCCTTTCTAACAAGTTTGTACTCCTCACTCTTTTCTAATGAATCTTTTTACATTTATGTAGCCCCCTGCACATCAGTGGCGTTTCCGCCTTGCTCGGGGTGAAATAATTAAAAAAAAAAAAACTTCTCATCTGAATTACGCAAAAATAATACTGACATTTCATTTTAACAGATATATTTACCAAAATTTCACAAAAATGTCTTGAAATACTAAAAATAAATTTATTCAATAATATCGTCATTGTCTTCAACCACGACCTCCAGACAATTTCGGAATCTCCTGCAACTCTTCTAGACTGTCCACTTGTTTTAGCTGGTAAATGCTGCCATAATCATTGCGTTCAGTTCATTTTTTGTGTTATAAGGATTTTGTTGGTTTCTCGTTCAAATGGGCTCCACAAATAATAATCAAGTGTGTAGCAATTTGAGTGGCTAGATTTAAGAAATGATGTGGTCGCAGAAATTGTCCTACCGATCACACTATATATATATATATATATATATATATATATATGTGTGTGTGTGTGTGTGTGTGTGTGTGTGTGTGTGTGTGTGTGTGTTGCGACACAAATTTTATTATGGACAGTGAATATATAATACAAAAAGCAAGTAATATTAATAATAGTCTAAATAAATCTACACTTTAAACAAAGAAGTCGTAAACGTTTTGTTTAAAGTGTATATTTATTATTATCATTTTAATATTACTTGCTTTTTGTATGATATATTAAGTGTTCATAATAGTGTATGTGTTGTAACACGTGTTTCGAGTCCAAAATTGACTTTCTTCAGGCGAATATACTTGTGACTTTACATATCGAGATCCATTTGTCTATCTGATGGCCGAAATATCGTGTATATATAGATAAATGGTTGATGAACAGGTCAGAAAGTTCCTATGGGTGAGTGTTTTTTTTTTTGCTGTTTTTTTTTACCCTCATTCGTTAAATCTCTTCCGTTTTGGGAATCATTCAAATTTCGTTGGCTAGAAACATTTTTACACTGTCTTGCAAAATTTGATTTCGTCTTTATACGTCAAAATTGTTTTGAGCGATTTTGATTTAATTCTACGGATCATCTAGTTCTTTTTGTCGTTTTTGGAATATTATTTGCAGTGGTTCGCGAATTTCTTTTCTTTTTTTCATTTTTATCGCGTTTGAGTTTAGTGTGTTTTAGGTTTTTTCATGTTTTGTTCAGGGAAGTCTTGTAATTTTTATAAATATTTCTTCCTGCATCATGAGCGTGTCATAATCTGCATTTTGTTACATAGGCATTTCTCTGAATTTACCTCCATTACATTCGTGAAAATATTGGGATACGTACAATTTCCATTTATTGGTTAGTTTAATGTTACTTCTGTGCATGGTTACTCTTTTATTCAGGTCTTGTGTCGCCCCAAGTATATTTGTGCGCATTCATTGCATTTTAGAGCATAAATTAGGTTTTTCGATTTGCAGCTTAGATTTGTTTTTATTTCCAATGTAGATGTACTTTCGAACTTGAAGTGGTTCACTGCTATTTTGTTGCATACCCAACATCTTATTTTGTTGCATTTTGTGACCTCCAGTATTGTGTTGCTCGAATTTTGATGAGATTAGTACGTTTTTTTAAATTTGTGGGTTGGGGTTTGCTTTTAACTATTTTAGTTGTCTTAAGATTTCTTTCATTTTATCATTTTTGTTGAGTAATTCTATATGTCTTTTTATCTTTGCAAATAATTATGGGTTGCTTTTATTGTGTGTGGAGAAGTATGCGTGAATATTTTTGTCTTTTTCATGTTTTTTCTTTTTCGATTCCGGAGAGATAACCCTTGTTTAATAGTGGAGTGAAGTATCCTCTTAGTTGCAGTGTTTCTTTAGGCATATTTTACAAAGGTTTTCGTCAGCTTTGATTGTACAAATTCGTCGTGCTAGAGAGTAGAGGATGGATTTTAGATAACTTTTAGGGTGGTGACTCTTGAAATGTAGGTATTGTGGATTCCGGGTGAGGAACCACACCAAATAACGAACAACAACACAGATATTTGAGATAGAAAAATAGGTTATATTAAACGTAAAGATACAACTGGAACGCAGGTTAGTAATCCAGGAATACGATTGTAAGGAATATATATATATATATATATATATATATATATATATATATATATATATATATACAAGTTTTTGAAGTCAAACGGTGCTGGAATTAGTATGTCCGTGTGATACTATTCTGGCTTAGTGGAGCTTAGAGCTACTATGACTACTGACGCGGTATTCTCTGTATAACTTCGGTATCGTTAGTTTACTTGCGGATCAGTCCCGGTACTCTCACTGTAACTCTCTATGGTAGAAGTATATGTATACTCAAGTCGAGTCCATTATCATAGAAAAAGGGGCGGTCCCACAACAAGATGGGTGTTTATGGGTTTATGGTAAATGTTTGTGATGATGTAATTGTTTTTGTCTTTATGAGTATGTCTAGGAATATCAATTTATTTTAGCTATACTCTAGTGTGAACATAATTTTTGGATGCATGTTTTGTGGTAGATTGTGTAGTTTACTTATGTCTCCATATGTTGATCGTCAAAAGATAAAACCATCATTTAGATATCTCTTCCATGATTTAGTGAATTCTGTTTTTATGTTCTTTTTTTTTTTATAATCGTGTCGCCCCAAGCAAGGCATGTTACTGCCACTGTTGTGCAGGGGGTTACATAGGAGGAATGTTGAGGAGTGGGAGGTTGCATGGGGTGTCAGGAAGAGAGTAAGTGAGGGAAGAGAGTACTGATGAGAGTGGGGGGATGTAAAAAAGCATGAGAGAGCGGATGTAAGTTAGTGAGACAGGAGATGACTATTGACTTTACATTTAAATTATTGGAGATTGTAACTGTCAGGAAAGCAAGGATGCAGAAGAGAATTCCACAGGCGAGAAGTGCGAGAAAAGAAGCTGATGGAGTAGAATTTGCTTTTACAATTTATTGGTTTGACAGTAAAAGGGTGGGACCTAGTTGCTAATCTTGTGGCTCGAGGAAATTCGTATATAAGAGGTACCAGTGAGCTAAGTTCATCGGAGCAGAAATCGTGAAAGTATTTGTAGAAGAGACACAGGGAAGCTACACTGCGTCGGTGAGAGAGCGACTGTATCGTAACTGCCAAATCCGGATCGATCACATTACAGATTTTCCGTTGGATTTGGTCAAGGACACCTAAGTGGATAGCAGGAGCACCAGACCAGATATGGCAGCAATACACAATGCACGGGCGGATAGTAGACTTGTATATGTGCAGGATTGTTTGGGACGGGAAAAACTTCCTGGCCCTACACAGAGAACCGACTTTCTTAGCAGCGGATTTAGCTATGGATTCTATATAGTTATTCCACTTGAGGTCTGGTGTGATAGTTAACCCGAGGAGGCGCAGTGTTTCGCTTTCAGGAAGAGAAGCCTGATCCATATAAATGGGCAGGAGGAACGATTGCCTGTAGTGGTTATTAGATAGCAGCTTCGTTTGGAAGCATTAAAATTTACGTGCCATTTCTTGCGGACTGGAGGTCCTTTTCAAGCTCGGCAGCAATGTTTGCTTTTTCAGCCTCGGTAGATTTTTGATCGTGACGAGAGTAAACCGTAGTGTCGTCAGCATATATGTCCACTTGGGATCTTATTACATCAGGGAGATCATTAATATAGATAAGGAAAAACGTAGGACCTAGAATAGAGCCTTGAGGGATACTCGCATTCATGTGATAATATTGGGAGGCTCGTCCGTTCAATATCACCCTCATTGTCTTCCCCATATTTGTGTCCTATTTGGTTGCATAGGTTTTTTTTTCTAGATATGCTAGTGTGAGTGTTGCATATGTCGGTGCCGTTTTTGTCCCCATCGCGGTACCTGTTGTTTGAATATAATTTTAGTTGTTAAATTGGAATTAAATGTTGTCTAAAATTAATTCTATACTCTGTACAACAAATTCTTTTGTGAAGCGTGTGGAAAGTATTTCTAGTTGTTTTTCAGTCCAAAATGTAATGGCCTGTTTACCTAGTTTATGGGATTTGTTGCTGTACAGGCAGTTCACGTCAAGTGTTACTATGAGTGTATATGGGTCTACTTTTTGGGATATGAATCTTAGGAAATGTATGCTGTTTCTGATTTAGTTTTTTGTGGTGTGTGGTTGTAATTATTTATCTATTAAGTTGCCCAGATTGTTGGGCAGACTGGTCCTGCTACAATAGGTCTGAATTTAAGATCACTAGGGTTTGGGGCGTGAATATAATAAAACTTTTGTTCCTTATTACCTGCTTTGATTTGTATATCATTGGGAGTCCGTAAAAATTGCTGATTTTTAAAATAAAGTCTGTTAGAACATTTTTTCGTTTTTCCTTAGTATTCTACTGATTTTGTTTTTCATATTTTTGATGCAATGTTTACAACTATATTATAGTTGATTAATCTGTAGTTGTTTTCATCTCCCAACATATCTTAACATAACTTAACATTAAGCTTTATCCATAATGACTACAGCATTGTCCTTCATATTCATGCGTGTTAGTTTTTTTTCATTCCCTCGTTAAAACCTCTCTTCCGTTTTAGAAATCATTCTCCTTTCGTTAGACGCACCCTTATACACGTGAAATATTTATATTAAAATAGATTTACAATCACATAGTGCACCTAATTGTAAGGTTATATATACGGTTATTTTGTGTATATGGGGGCACCTAATTATCTGCATGTTTCGAATATGTAGGGGCGCCCAAGTATAATTACGGTTACATGTATGATTATATGTATTATTGTATGTATATTCCATGTATATGGGTGCACCTAATTGTAAGTATATTTCATGTGTAAGAGTGCACCCAATTATGTTTTTTTTTATGCTTTCACCCAGGGAGCTACATAAGAGTAAAAGTTTAGACAGGAGGAGTGTAAAGAGAAAGATGGACCAGTTACAGGGAGTGTCAGAGAAAGGGCAAGAGAAGGATGGGACACAGGTGTGAAGACAGTTGCGAAGGTAGCGAGAAAGGAAAAGATATACAGGGTGATGTAGAAAGAACTGGAGTCAAGTGGATAAGAGATGGGTATTGACATTGCATTTAAATACCTGGAGGTTGTAGCCGTCAGAAAAGCGAGTATATGGAAGGCAGTTCCACAGTCGGTAAGTGCGACAAAAAAAGCTGATGGAGTAGAAGCATTTGGTTGATCTAACTGTAAATGGGTGGGACCTTGTTGCCAGTCTTGTTGCACGAGTAAATTCTTTTTGCAGGGATACCAGTGACTTTTTTCAGGGGTACCAGTTAGTTGAAGCAGAAGCCATGAAAATATTTGTGGAATAGACAGAGGGAAACTGCATGTTTTTCGTGTACATGGGAGTACCTGATTATATGTAGGTTGCGTTAATCTTGGATTAAGGATGTGGTCGATTGTACCCTCCGAATTGATTATACCCTAATGTATTGATCAGTTTACTCATGTATGTACATGTTGATATCGAAATCCGAATGATATATGTCGGTATATGTATGTAACGTTTGTTATGATGTATGAAATGTGAAACCTATCATCTCGTTTCGGGGTGAAGAGTGGACATGCACGTGTATACAAGCTCACGTTCCTCTTACACATACACGTATTACATCTTATAAGCGAGTACGAATAAAAAATAGGATGAGAAAGAGCAAATAAATAATTAATAAATATACGTTAAAAAGCTTGTTTGTGTGTGTGCATATATATACATTGATCCGCTCTTCATGGATGTGTGAGTGTATGAACACAATAATTATATGTGGATACAAATGGATGAATGCATGTATGAATAATACATTTGTATGTACATATATATATATATATATATATATATATATATATATATATATATATATATATATATAAGTACTGACACGTCTGTAGGGAAATATACATATGCATATGTGTATGCGTGTAAGTATGCAAATATATGCGTATTTTGTAAGTATGTGTGAGAATTGTTAGTATACTTAAATATATGTTACTATTATATATACGCGTGGAAATCCCATCTTCATAAAAATATATATTTGAGTATGCAAACGCAAGATTTGTATGTGAGCATGGATAGATGTATGTCTGTGGGTATATGTAAGTAAAAACACAAACGCATTTTTATGAACATATATAGATGTATGGACATGTATGTATGTGGATATAAATAAGTATGCGTGATTGTGTTAATATGTAGAGTTACACGTATATACGTATCCATGGGCTTGTGAGAGGGTGTATAATGAGTTTATAGTCACTATCCAAGAATGATGAGCTCTTCTCGACCGGTTTAGAGATCTCCAATTGAGATAACGTGAAGGTCTCTGCTTTAAATCTTTTTTACTTATTCTCCATTTCATTTTAAAGAAATGTTTATTCCGGGTAAATATTTATACCGAATGGAACGAATATAGTGTGGTCTGATGAAATGAGCTAATATAGCTCATAGAAATGAATTATAATTTATAACTGTTGTATCGTGAAGTAATGACAATACAAAGATATAAGTAAGTAATACGTTTATTCTCGGTAGATCCAGTAGTACACGTCCGTGTGGGGTGGCAACAACTAGTGAGCTGAGTAGACAACGATCGTGCTAGACGTCAGCTGCCGACTCTACTGTCGCTATTCGATATTAGTCCTTTATATATTGTGAACCGTATGTCAGGCGTTCGAGCTACGTCACAACAATAACCAATCTAAAATGACGTGTTAAGTTTTTTTTATAAATATCATATTGCTCTGGATAACATTCATTGAGCACTCTATACAGATATAACACTAAATATTTATATTAATTAGATCTTGGATTATCCTCGCCGTTCACGGACTTGACATCTCTCTCTCTTTCTCTCTCTCTCCCACTCTTGCTCTTTTCCTTTATCTTGATTTCTACCCATTTTCCTTTCTCTCCCATTTTTTTCTTTTTCTATTCTTCATTTTCCTTTGTTCTTTCAATTTCATTCATTCATTCATTTTCTATTTCTTTATTTTTTATTTCGATATATTGCGTTTTTTCTCCCTCACTTATTGATTGTGTTTTTACATCTGCTACTGCATTTTGTTTATTTTTTGTCATTGTTCTTTCATGTTTGTTCTTATGAAAGACAAAAAGACACTTTTGTACATAATAAATTACTACTGATGATGTTTGTGTAATAAACATCGAAATATTTGCATAATTATGTATGAATAGATGTAAGAACACAACATTGCCTTTCATTTGGGAGGACCCGATAAAGTATAATTTCAAAAAAACCTTTGTATGTATAGTATAAATGCAAATTCATACATACACAAAGGCAACCTGCTTTCGAACATGGTACAGATATACAATTAATACAACTTTATATTATTCTGAAAATTGTGCTTCACAACTGGGTAAAATATAAAAAAAGAAGAATCATAGATCATCATTATAGAAGAACAATCATAGATCTTCATCATTGTATATAAACACAAATTGCATTGATTTCATTTAACGACATTTCTGTTAAAGACAAACTTTTCAGAAACGAAATCGTGACGTAAAGAGATAAAACTGTGCATGCAATGTATGTATGTGTAGGTATGAAAGCGATAGAGCGAGATAGAAAGAGAGAAGAGAGAGAGAGAGCGTGAGAGAAAAAGCAAGCAAGAAAGAGAGTATATGTGCGAACATGAGCAGGTGATATGTGCATCTAAACAACCTTTAAGATTTGAAAAAAAAAAAATCTCTCGACCAGCGATCGAGAGTGAGAGAAAATTTACTCACCCCAAAATCATTTTACTCGACCTACTCCGTTTTCTCCGTTTTCGTAATAGTCGCCTTACATAAACATTTCGATGACGGAAAAAAATGAAATTTTAATTAAAATTTCAAACGTGTTAGAAATTTAAAATTAAGAAAAAAATAATAACAATAGAACTTGATCTTTTCTCTTAATAATAGCATAAACATTTTGGTGATAAAACTTTGTTTTTATTAAGTTAATATCATAATATGCTGTTTTTTTATTTAGCAATTGAGTGGAGGTACCTAAATTCGTAGTTTCTTTCTTCTGTTTGACTATTACTTCCATCTCATAGATAATAAAAAATAACAAGTTTGATTTTCTCAACGATTTTCTATAATAAATTACTTCTATAATTTGTTTTTCGGTGTGTGGTTGAAAGAAGTATGCGTATTTTTTTATTTCTTTCAAACGTTCGTTTTTACTTTTCGTAAGCGAGGAGGAAATATACGATACTATTTTTCCAAATGAGTTTCTAAAAATCTCTGAGCGTCTTTAATATTGGTGACAGAGACATTTCGGCTCCACTCTGGAAGCGTTAATTAAAGGAATATTTACACTGACCTGGACGATGAATAATGTCATTGTAGGTCATTCTTGTGGGTTGTAAAAGGAATCAGATTTCCTTATTCTATATTTGAAGAGACACGTTTCATTGCGAGATTTTTAATCGACTGCGGGCGAGTAAAGCAATAAACTTTAATCGCCTAATTAAGTTTTTAATCGACTGAGACGATCGGACGAGTGAAATCTCACAGGCTGCATCCAAGAACTGAAAATTACTTTCAATAATTAGGAATTGTTTTTATAACTTAACTTTACACTATAAATCTCACGCTTTAATGATCATATGCTTAGTTTAATTGATTTTTATTATGCTTTTGATTTAATTAAAGATATTGAGAAAAATGTCGCACGCAGGCAGCCATTTGAATTCAATTATATACAAATATGCTTAAGTATTTATGTATGTTTATAGCGTGTCACGTCAGATAGCGACCCACTTCAATGTTGGTTGGTTATGTAAAATCCAAAAAGAAATTTATTTTAAAGTTCGTTTTATTGTAAAAATTCCTGATATTTTTTATAAAAAATTCTATGTTAGGACGAATAAAACATATTCCAAGGGAATTAAACCTTTCCTGTTCCTAAACAGAGTACCTCCCTTTTTACCCCTGAAAGTGGGTATACACGTGTCACGTAATCAACGACACATTCAAACGTGGGACGCATGAGGGAACAGACTTGGAATATGGCCGTCAATGGTTCAAGAACGCATGTATGTTCTTCTGCCCTAATGGTTGTGACACACAACCCGATAACTTAGGACTGATACCGCATGTACATATATTGTAATGTTTTTCCATGTAAAATAAATGTATCTTCCAGTCAACCGTGAGTCGACATCTACTTTTCTTTCGTTCCATGCATTTTCTCCACGTGCTGCGCATACACACACACACACACATTTTTCCACGGACCATGAATCATACTATAAGTTAAGGCATTTTAATTATGAGACAAAAACCCCGTTCATAACAACTGGCGACGAGGAATTGGACTTTGAAAAAAAATTATTAACGATTTATTTTGATTTTAAACAGTCAAACTAAAAAAATGTCTATTTCTGCAGAAGTTCTGAAACAAATTTTGTCACAACAGCAAGAACAATTTGAAAGAGCTCAACTGAATTTAATAACAACTTTAACCCAACAATTTCAGTCCCAAGATACCGGTAATTCATCTAGTGTCGATCTTTCAAACACAATTTCAGAATTTACGTACGACGCCGAAAACGGCTACACATTTGATTCATGGTTTTCGCGATGGAAAGACACTTTTCACCACGAATTTCCAAACAAAGACGATGATTGGAAAAAAACGGTTGCTCATACGGAAGTTAAGCACAAAAGAAAACGAAAGGTTCGTAAATTTTATTTTACCCAAACGACCTTCCGATTTGACCTTCACCGAGACCATTACAATTTTAACGGGCATTTTCGGAGAACAACAATCTCTGTTCAACGTTCGTTACAACTGTTTCAAACTAGCTAAAAACCAGTCGGACGATTTCGCCACCTACGCCGGACGTGTGAATCGCAAGTGTGAGAGATTTCACCTTTAGACACTCACAGAAGACCAGTTCAAATGTTTAATATTCATAGCAGGTCTACAATCACCCCACGATTCGGAAATACGTTCCCGACTCTTAGTAAAGCTGGAAACAGACACAAAGGTAACAGTCCAGGACTTGACAACAGAATGTAACAGGTTGGTAAATTTAAGAAAAGACACCATGTTGGTTCAACAATAATCCACCTTAACTTCCCATCCTTTTCAAGTTAGTCATATTCATTCGAATGACAAACCTAAAGAAAAGAAAATTCCACCGTCTGCATGCTGGTCTTGCGGTGAATGGCACTATGCACGTTTTTGTCCATTCAAAAAACACAAGTGCCAGGTGTGCCATAAACGTGACCACAAAGAAAATTTTTGTCATCCTCCAACAGCCATATCTGCTGATCAGCTAAGTCTGCCTATGGAACTCATAAAAAATGAGGCAGAGGAGAAAATAACATTCAGTGTCTGCTTCCTTCAAAATTGACTTCAAATCCCGCAGGAAATACATCAGTGTTGGTCTGAACTATTCCCCAGTTCGTTTTCAATTCGACACAGCATCTGATATCACCCTTATCTCACGGAACACGTGGACAAAAATTGGCAAACCCGACCTACTGAATACAAACAACATTGCACAGAGCGCATCAGGAAATGACATTCAACTCACTGGTGAACTAAATTGTTCTGTTTCTTTCCGTGATAAACAATTCACTGGCACGTGCTACGTGACAGACACAGCTCTAAATCTGATCTGTTTAGACTGGATTGAAGAACTTGATCTCTTCACTGTTCCATTGAAATCTGTTTTCAACACACTTTCTCTAAAGTCAGTTCATGACATTGAAAAAGATTTTACTCAGACACTTCAGTCTAAGTTTGGTGATATTTTTCGAGAGGATCTTGGGTGTTGCACAAAATCCAAGCCACTCTCAAGTTGAAAGCAGATAGCAAGCCAATATTTAGGCCCAAACACGCTGTCTCTTACGCAACTCTCAACATAGTTGAAAAGGAACTGAATTGCCTCCAAGAAGCTGGAGTAATCGCGCCAACAAACTACTCCAGATGGTCAGCTCCTATTGTTGTAGTCAGGAAAGCAAATGGCAAAGTCCGCATCTGTGCTGATTATTCCACAGGATTGAATAATGCACTAGATGCACACCAATATCCTCTGCCAATACCTGAAGTCCCTTTTGCCAAGTTAAATGGTGGAATCTGTTTTGCAAAGATCGATTTTTCAGATGCATTTCTGCAAATGGAAGTTGATGAGGACTCCAAGGAGCTCCTTACAATCAACACCCACAAGGGTTTATTTAGATATAACCGTCTTTGGAGTCAAAACAGCACCAGCTATATTCCAGCTAACTATGGATGCCATGCTCACAGGTATAACCGGAGCCACAGCATTTATCGATGACATCATCGTTGCAGGCACATCCCAGGATGAACTTTTACAACGACTAATCTCCGTATTCGAACGTATTCAACAATATGGTTTTCGTGTACGAGCGGAAAAATGTCAATTTTACCAGACGTCGATAAAATATCTTGGATTTACTTTTGACAAAGCAGGCCGACGACCCTGAGAAAATTTCAGCCATCAAAAACATGCCAGCTTCAAAAAACATCAAAACTCTTCGTTCTTTTCTCGGGTTAGTAAGCCATTACAGTTCATTTTTGCCAGAGTTACATCGGATCCGGTCTCCTCTGAATCACCTTCTAAAAAAGAGGTTACATAGAACTGGTCACCAGAATGCAATGCTGCCTTTGCTAAAATTAAAGCTTCACTTTCTTCAGATCTTCTTCTGACACACTTCAATCCATCCTTGGACATTGTCGTAGTTTCCGATGCTTCTGACTATGGCGTTGGCGCCGTGATCTCTCACATCCTTCCTGATGGCAGTCAGAATGCTATTGCGCATGCCTCTAGGTCATTGACACCTGCAGAAAGGAACTATGACCAAATAGAGAAAGAAGCTTTGGCAATAATATATGTCATAAAGAAATTCCATAAAATGATTTACGGACGCCATTTCACCTTGGTCACAGACCATAAACCTCTGATAAGCATTTTTGGGTCCAAGAAAGGAATTCCAGTGTATACCGCCAATCGGTTACAACGATGGGATACCACACTTCTGGACTATGATTTCTCGATCAAGTATCTTTCAACCAATTCGATTGGACATGCAGATGCCTTATCGAGACAGGCACCAAAAACTGCCTGAAGATTCAGTTTCAGCAATATCCTTGGAGCCAGAAATCTCTTCAATTCTCACAGCTACAGTAAGGGAACTGCCAGTTACTTCCCACATGATTAAAGAAGCCACAGCTTCTGACCCTCTACTACAGGAAGTCATCTGCTACCACCGTACCAAGTGGCCAACAGTATCCCCAAATAAACAATTACTACCATTCTTCCAACGGAAATCTTCCTTATCCGAGGTTGATGGTGTACTTCTTTTTGCTTATCGTTCCTTCTTATCGTTCCTTCATCTTTACTAGGCAGGATTATCAAACAATTTCATTTTGGACACCAAGGCGTCAGTCGTATGAAGGCTTTAGCACGTGGTTACGTCTACTGGCCAAATGTGGATAAGCAGCTAGAAGACCTCGCACGCACTTGCACCAAATGCCAGCTAGCAGCTAAATCTCCTCGGAAATCTACACTTTCTTCATGGCCTGTTCCAGATTCTCCCTGGTCACGCCTCCACATAGATTTTGCAGGACCCACCAATGGACAATCCTTTCTCGTTGTTGTAGATGCCTACAGCAAATGGCCTGAGATTTTCCAATGTCCCGCATCACTTCTGAAGAAACAATTTTCAAACTTCAGAAAGCTTTTAGCAGATTCGGCATTCCTGAGACTTTGGTCTCTGACAATGGCACCGCGTTTACTTCAGCCAAATTTTCCACCTTCTGCCAGGAAAATGGTATCAACCACATTCGTACACCACCATTTCATCCACAGTCAAATGGTCAGATTGAACGTCTTGAGGATACCTTCAAGAGAGCCCTCTTAAAACTCACTGAAAAGGGGACAACGTCAGAAATACTGGAAACATTTTTGACAAGCTATAGGACAACACCAAACCCGTACATACGAAATGGTAGCTCACCTGCCGAATCCTTAATGAATCGGAAAATCCGATTACACATCGACGTCTTACGTCCAAAACCACAACACTCCATCAGGGGAAAACACCAAAATGGAACGGCAGTACAATCGCCACCATAGTTCTGTTCAAACAATTCTTACCCAGTCAACAATTCTTGACAAGAGACTACCGGAACAACACAGAAACATGGACTCAAGAAGAGATTGTACGCCAAACTGGTAACGTCACTTACGACGTAAATGTCCAAAATTCCATTTGGGTTCGACATTCCAATCAACTGACACCATCACATCTTCCAGCAGGAATACAAGACCTTACCATTCCGTTGAACATCTTGTTGGACACCTTTGACTTGCCACAGCAAACACCAGCAACTCCACAGAACACTGAAGCTGAAACACAGGATCCAAACATCCGGAAGTCAGTTCGCACCCGCCGTCCAGCACAGCACTTGCAGGTTGATCTTCACCTGAAGTCGTACAAGCGACACATTTAAAAGGGGAGATGTTAGGACGAATAAAACATATTCCAAGGGAATTAAACCTTTCCTGTTCCTAAACAGAGTACCTCCCTTTTTACCCCTGAAAGTGGGTACACACGAGTCACGTGATCAACGACACATTCAGACGTGGGACGCACGAGGGAACAGACTTGGAATATGGCCGTTAATGGTTAAAGAACGCATGTATGTTCTTCTGCCCTAATGGTTGTGACACACAACCCGATAACTTGGGACTGATACCGCATGTACATATTTTGTAATGTTTCTCCATGTAAAAAAAATGTATCTTCCAGTCAACCATGAGTAGACATCTACTTTTCTTTCGTTCCATGCATTTTTTCTACGTGCTGCACACACACAGACACATATTCGTCTACAGACCATGAATCATACTATAAGTAAAGGCATTTTAGTTATGAGACAAAAACTCGTTCATAACATGTACTTTATTTTTTATACTTTAAATTGTATTTATAAAGAAATTTTCTGGAATTACCTTTAGAATAATGAAAGGAGTATAAAATAATCAAAAGGAAAAGGTGACAAAGCAAAATTAATTCCGCTTTGAAATTTTTTCCAATCTATTAATATATATACACGTGTAGTATTATGCCAAAATGAAATTTGCAGTTAACGACAAACTAGGCCATCAATGAAAGCCATGTGAAAAGATGACCTGAGGTGGACGCTCAGCTGCCAAATGTAGCAATACGTGATCTCACACCTGATTCTTGTTTCGCAAGCGGGGGTCGGTTAAGAATTGTAATATACGCAGTTATATAAACAACCACTTGTGAGAGATAATAGACAGTATTTCAGATATAGCAAACGAGAATGCAAATTTTACATTTCAGATGCAGGCACGGAGTCGCGCTTTCATAAATATGGAGTGAATAAAATTTAATGTTAACCTTGAAAGTTTCAAACTTCGTGTTAGTTATTCTCGATAAGTGTGGAAAGGAGCGGCGCACGCAGAAGCTTCTAAAATTAGTATAGATTTTGTATAATATATTCTGTATATTATAGCTTTTCTAATAGTGAATAAGATTTGTACATATATAATTTTGAATGTCTGATATACCCACATTTTAAAATATATAGCGAAAAATGTATTTCAACTATTTATTCAGGTGTAATGAAAAATTCCTTATTTATTTCGTCGATAACTGAATTTATCTATTAAAGGATTTTAAATGGCCGCATCTCTTAGGGAATTTAATTAAGGAAAACTCTGCTGAAATGGAAATTATGCTCTGAATCGGAAACACACACACATATATATATATATATATATATATATTGTGGTGTGTGTCGACGGAATATCCAATGAGTAATGTTAATATTTTACTTATTGCGGTGAGCAGAGATGAAAGAGAGAAAAGTCGTAAAAATGTAACCGAGTGTCTCTTGTTTCCCATTTTCTTTGCTGTTTCTTCTGTTTTCATTTATTTTATGCTAAAGCAATATTTTCATATTTACTTGCAAAAATCGATTTTTACGAATCGTAATTTAGTCCGGAACAAAGGAAAAGGTGGGAATAGGAATCGCGTTGTCGCGCATGCGCGCGCGCGCACACACACACACACACACACACATTATATATAGAATGTGTTGGGTAAACTTTATTTCACGCATGCGCTTTGTGTTTGATTTTGTCGACTGTACAATATCAAATGGTCAGTTTGAGCACCGTCCGTGAGAAAAAAACTAACATGACAAAATTTGGAAACGGCATTCTTTCCATGCTTGGAATTTCAGAGTGTTTAGGTGTCAATCTGAGGACAGTGCAGAGGATCTGGAAAGAGTTGGGTGAGTCTAATGGTAATTACGAAGGTTTTTGAAGTGATCACTTGTGATAGTGACGTTATCTTTCTATTCATCTCCCCCCAGAGAATGTTAGACTCAACACCGAGACCTACATTAATTACCTTGAGTAGGTAGTGTTACCTAGAAGGCCCTATATCTGGCAATAGGACTCTGCTCCATGCAACACCACCAGAAGAATCCAGCCATTGCCGTCTAACTCCCAATACAGAGATTCCCTTGATTAGTATGTGTGGGGCGCAGTTGAGTAAGAGACCAACAAAATTCCTTGTAATCAAGATGAACTGAAAGCAAGAATTGTGGCAGCATTCACCAACTTAAACAAAGAGACCACCGAGAAAAGTTGCAGGAAATACCGAAGACGTTTTAAGGCTGTTGTTAAAGCCATTAGCGATTTTATTGAATAAATTTACTCTTTAGTATTTCAAGATATTTTTGTATAATTTTTGCAAATGTATCTGTTAAAATGAGATGTCAGTATTATTTGTATTTTTACGTAATTTAGACGACAATTCATTCATTCCACCTTGTATATAAACCCAGTTTTGTTTGAAAGCTAACACAGCGTATTGCAATTCATTTCTATTGATGCATTTTTACGCATGGCTATAGGAACTTGGTATCTTTGTCTCGATTTCTCAGTCTCACTTTTTAACACTACGTATATATAATGAGAGCATATAGAAGGATAAAAGAATAATTATCAACATCTACACACTCTCTCTCTCACACACACACGTGCGCATGCGCATAGAGAGTTTCTTAGTTTCTAAGAAAACGCCTCTTTGTGCCAGAGGCAGGTAAAGTCACTGTGCTATATTAACTGATACGCCCTTTCTACTAACATGATTTCTGTAGAGAAGAAATTGAGAAATTCCATGCATGTTTACCAATTTATTTGCTTATTTTATTTCTTTCATTTCAATTCGTTTCAGTAGAGTTTCCTCCGATTTATGTTTGTTTCCTTTTCATTTTCTACCGTTTTTCTTTCCTTTCTTATCACAATTCCTGCAGTCAAAATGTCTTTTTTTCTGTAAGTTTTCAAGAGCTGACTTTTATCTTTTTTGTCTGTCTTTGCACTTTTGTTCCTTCTCTTTTCATTATAACTTGTGTTTTTTCTTTATCAACATTACTGTTATCCACATCTCATCTGAAAAAAATATTTTCTCTTTCATTCTCTGTTCCAGTCTTCACTTGGCTTTTCCGTTAGCTATTATTGTCGCTAATGATAACATAGTAGTTTTGAATACTGAATTCAGAGTTGATGTAATCAATAATTCGATTCTATTTGCTGAGGATACAATATTCATTTATTGCCTTTGTGTGCTGATCTATATCAGATAGAGTATTGTGGTCATACATAAGTTTGTCAAAACAAATAATCTTACCTGTTTTAACTATTATTTGGCACTAACTTACGTTTTGAATTCCTTTAGAAAAAAACTTCATTTCAAGGTGAGAATTCTTCCTCAAAGTAGAAGACTATTGCAAGGACACTAATAAGCTTTTTTTGTCAAATTTTGATTGAACATCATCTTGATTCCGAAATGTTTGATTGACAGCCGATCCAAAATTCACACTTTTACTAGAGAAAGTTATCTTGATTCCATTTTTAAAAATCAAGATTATGTCTTTATTACGCATTTGAATTGCAAATAATTATCAAGACATTTCACATGAAATTTTCATGTAGTAAGTTTTTTTTATACATGTGTTCAAATTTAAATCTTTGGAAATGCATAGCCCTAATATATGTCATCTAAATTTGCCAAATATTTAAGAGATTTTGTAATCGTTATTGACTAAAGCCTACATTGGATATTTGTGTTCATAAGTAAAATATTTTACTGAGAGATTTTGAATCTTTGTTTAGCTGCATAATAAAACAAAATATATTCTTTTACTGTTTAGCAGCTCGTTTTCATTTGAACATTTGCGGATGTCTTTGATAAAATCACATCTTAATCAAATAAATAACTGGTTTTATAAGCACAAAGCAAATCATTATTAAAATGATATTCCTTGGCCTTACATTTGAAATCTCTTTTTTAAGTTTTAATAACAATATAATAATCTGCCAACTTAAGTAAAATCATACAACCGATTCAGGTAGTTGATTGTTGTTCATTAAATAAAGCAAAATATTATTCATAAAAAGTAATATATTTTCTTTCAGTTTTATTGACTCGAAATAAGTGTGTTTTTCTTTTCGTACAAACACTTGCTAAGTTTTTTTAAAATAAGCATTGTACATCATTTAGGGCATCAATAGAATGGCATTCTATATTCGGTAATTTGCTTTGTATGTCACATTAAGTAATCTTCAACAAGTTTTACCAGGAACCTTTCATCAGGAATATAATGCTGTCCTATCTTGTATTTTTTTAGATATTTTTTTTCTGGATTTAATCTTTTTAGAAAATAACCAACGTAAATTATACATTTTTCAAATGACATACAGTCATGTCAGTTATTGCAATAAATTATTTCATAATTTTCATCTAATTTTTCAGGCGACAACTTATGATTGCTAATGACATGAGTTCAATTTTTCTTTATATTTTAGGTCAGGGCGTGCAGAATGAAGCACCGAAGAAATAATTTTTATTTGACAATCTGTTTTACATTACTCTTAGTTGATTAATAAAATAGGGGCTTAAAACATTCACCAGGGAACAAATTTATTGCCTTGCACATGAGAGGTTTATAGTAAAAATTTTGGTTTCTTAAATTTGGTTTTTAGTGGACATGGCATTGTATTTGCACTTAATTTAAAGTCAATAGCAAAGAGTGACTGCAAATGTTTTGCATTAATACAGTTTTTAGAAAGAATTAATCGGGGAGATTGGAGAAACACTATTGAATAAATAAGAAACAAGAATCAATCTAGTTCAGCTAATTAGAAACACGATCGATCTGATGACAGGGCAACGGAAATGGTGTCAGGTAACCAAGAGCAGCAGAAGGCCATTCAGAGTTAAAAAAGTGTCATTTCTCTTGGGACGACTCAAATTTGACAAGGTACGTGACTTGGTAACGATAAAAAGAAGTTAAAAGTGAAAACAAACAACGAATAACGACACATTTGTTTTTGATATTAAGCTTTTTTATTTATCAAACTTTTGAGTCTTTTAAGTTTCTCTTCGTTGCACTTAGTGATTTTATGAAAATCGATTCATTCGTTTTGATGATTTCTTTCACTTTTTTATTCTTCTCCAACCTTTTCCCTTCCTTTCTGAATATTTTTAAACAAATGCACTTCGGTATTATCTCACACACTTTTAGTTACTGTCATATGGCAGAAATCTTGTACATTTTCTTTCTTTCTATCTTTCTTTCTTTCTTTCTTCTCTCTTTTCATTTTCTTTCTTCCTATGCCCTTTTTATTCTCTCTTTCCTTCTCCCTTTTCATATTTTGCCCTTCCACCCTTTTTCCTTCCTTCATTTCTCTGTTTTCCTTCCTTACATATTCCCTTTTCCCTTGTTCCTTTTGTTATTTACTTCCTAACCAATACTCTTGTATCTGTGATTAATTGTTGCTTAACTTCATTTGTGCAAAGAAAATTTTCAAAATTGACTTGTTTTTTTAAAAATTGAGGGCAATGGATATTTTCCAGTAATTTATATTCGCTTACATTATTAAAGCCAATACACAATGAGAACCAAAAGAAGAAGTTTGGATAGTTAATTTTCTCTTTAAGGAAACCAAAACATCTACAAGACTTCATACAGAACGTAACGAAAGAAAGCGAGTAGAAAAAAACTAATAACAAACTACAAGAAAACTGAATGCATGGTCATCAGCAAAAAGAGGAACCTAAAAATGCCAATTACAGGTCAGGAATATTAAAATAAAGGGGATACAGAAATTTAAATACCTGGGAAGAGTTCTAACAGGGGACGGAAAGTACGACACTGAGATCCAAAGACGTATTGGTCTGATAAATTACGCATTCCAAATGCTGAGTAGACTATTGAGAGACAGGAAAATTTCGTTGGGAACAAAGAAAAGTGTATTGGACTATTATGTGATATCTGCCTGCCCATATGACAGCGAATGCTAGAGAATATTATCAAAGATGATGGAAAGACTCAAAGCAACAGAAATATGGTTCTACAGAATGATGCTGAAGATATCATGGACTGATCATATGAACAATGACGAGGTTTTTGAGAGAATGAAAACGAAAAGGAAACTTATGCTTAACAACAGGAAGATACAGTTGAAGTTTCTAGGAGAGAAAAGAAGGACTAGAGAATCTGATAATCACAGAGTGGAAAGAGGGAACAAGAGACGGAAGAAAACAGTACATGACATATTTGATGGGAGGAAGTAAATGGATAGCAGAGCAGAGTTTAGAAGAAATAACAAGAGAAAATGTAAACTGAAGTTTTGAATCCTCATTCTTCGAAGCCCTATTTTCTTATCAAAATATACCAATAAAAGAATAAAGCCTACTTTATTTTAGTTTATAGCCACTAGATTCTGAAGAGATTGCTACTATACTCGGATATTATAGATAAGTTTCTATGTTTTTTTTTACCTAAATGAATAAGTAGTATTGTGATTGTTTTTCTTGCAACGCTGAAGAATACTTTATAGGTATAAAATCATCTTTCTATTAGAACTACTGTGCAATTATTATAGTAGGTAAACAAAGCCATACACAGAGAAATCCTGCGGGCAAAGACCGCGCAGTATCGTCAAGGATCTTAGTCGCATCAAGTGTCCAATTCCCATCAGGTATTTCATTTACTAAGTGGGAAAAAAATTAATCAGAAAACTCAAGGCATAGCCAAATATAAAATGCCATAGAAAATTTTATAAGATTTACTTGCACAGGGTGTTGCTTAGGAGATTATGAAAGTAACATTAATCCGAGGAGTTTTCCGAAAAATTCTCACAAATATGTTGGATTGCAAGCAAGATAAATAGCATGAAACATGAGAAGAAATACAAATGAATTTGGTGGAAGGAAAACTTCAAGAAGTAATAAAAATACTAGTAGAAACGACTGAATCTTTTGAAATGGAAAAACCAATGAAATGAGATTAAATGATAATTAAAAAAAATATAAACGGAATAAAATACTGGAGAAATAAGATAAAGTGAAAGAAAAGAAGAAATGTAGAAATAATAAAACCTTTCAGAAAGTTTATAGAAATCTGCCAAAATTTTCTAAAATATAAAAAAACAGAAATTTACTGACTAAATTTGAGTTGCTGTGGGTAATACTGAGCGGATCGAATCTGAATCAATTAAAGCTGAGCTTAAATGAAGCTGAGTCTAAATGGAACTGCGCTTAATAGAATTGAGCTTTGTGAAACTGTGCATGATAAAGCGAAAGCTTATGAAAACAAGTCTAGCGGAGTTTAGTATAATTTTCATAAAGATTAACTCGAGCAGGATTGAATGGATTTGAGCTTGATGGAGATGACTATGATTACAAGTTGACTGACAGAACTGATTCAAAAATAGTTGATCATGCTAGAATTGAGTTTGCTATTAGACGTAACGGATCTGAGCTTGATAAAAGTGTGAACATAGTAATTAAGAGTGTTTTGGTCACCTTGATAGTTCTATTATAGTAGTTTCTTCTTTCGTATTTTTTAACAGATAAACTTTCTTCCGGTTTCTTGCTTCCCTCATTAAAGTCTTCTCATTTTCCTTTCACTCTCAGTAATCCCTTGACTTAGTGACATTATCACCTTGCTTGAAATGAAAAACAAATCCCCCAAAATACAAAATAAATAAATAAATAAATAAATAATATTATTTATCATGGCTAAAGAATGGCACAGAAGGAATATCAGACGTAACCATCGGAATATATGACGGAACGGACATGAGAACAAGTGAAAATATATATACAACATACATTAAATATGATACAAAATATATGCTACACACAACCAATCAGTTAAGTGCCATACGTGATACACGCTTAGGCGATCATGTTTCGAAAGAGCTATGACTGACTGGGCGAAAGATTATCCCGCAGTAGGTGGCCATTACTTTTTGCGGTAGACTGGTTGCCAGCCAAGGCTATAGAACCCAATTTGTTCTGTCATTTAACTCATAACTGGAGGGAAGATACAGATTAATACCTTTCCAAAGAGTATTTGCGCGTAAGTGAATGCTAGGAATTCAACTGGAATTCGATCTCGGCTCCCCAATTTCTCGTTCCGAGCTGATATCCACTGCACTACAACGCACATGTTATACTATACACAACATACCATACAAAACATTAAAAACACACAAGTCTGTACAGAAATACAACGAGAAAAGCAGATAGCACCATAAAAATATATAGATTTTCAAGCAAGCAGTATTTGCAGTTGATATTGAATCAAACATAAACGAGGTAGATTTCTTAGTACAATTTCCACGATGGAAGAAGTGTGTGGATAGCAAGAGCGACTGCTGAAAAATAAATCTCTTTTGGTCATGTTCCATGAGACTATGAACGTTTCAGTAGACCTTCGTATTCTAAAATCCACCAATAGCTACACTGAGAACACGCTATAAATGCTACACACCTAGATGTACAACAGAAAAACCACAAGTACATAACTCCTATCTGTTACTGAAGCACAAATTTTTTAAAACTGTGACTTCTAACAATCAAACATAATATACAAAGCTACTGTAGGAATAAAATGAAACCCTTCAAATATATACAACAGAAGGTCCTTGGAAACAGAACGTCTACTTGCATCAACATCACTTAAAAAGAAGACACGCAATTAGCATAAATGCTCTCAAAATTTATATGAAATGTCAAAAACACAAACCAGTTCACGGGGAAAACAAGAACAACTCCAGTATATAAAAACACATTACAAAACGAAGGAAATATTACTAAAAAGAAAATTATCAATTTCTAGACCTATATACAATCCTAAACAGAGGAACACAGCTCATTTCCAGACACAGGCGAATATTTCTATTACGAGAATTAATACTTCATCGATTGAAGAGACAAAACATCAACATAATAAACATTATTTCATATATCAAAATTTATAAACGAAGAAAGTATGAAAGAAAATAAATAACAAATAAAATAATATGCAGAAAATAAAAGAAAATAATTCAGATAAACTCAAGCTAAGTCATATAAATTAAGTGATCTAAAACATTAGTTTCACAAAAAACGAACAAGAAAGCCGGTTTGTTCCTTGCACTACTTTCCATGATCCCTGATATATATATATATATATATATATATATCCTGCGTCTATAATATATACGTACGTTAATATATTATCCTTCATCTAGAAATTTAGTTACCCACCTTATAACATATGTTAAATATGGTCTTCAAAATATTTAATATTTATTTTTTTTTACTATTACAATTTTACTTTCATCGTCAGGCTTCAGTATAAACCGAATTAAAATTATACATATAATGAATGAAAAATTAACATTCCAGATTTATAATTTATAACAACCTTAAACAATTATAGTACAAAAAAAAATCAGATCTAAAAACGGTCAGTTCATAATATGCACCTGGTGATTGCGTTTTGCATGAAGCTGTGAGTCGTACTTTAGATGTAGAATGATATGTATATTTATTAATACATACTTAATAGCTTTGTTATATTATTATTTTTTTATAATTTTTTTTTTAATCGTATCACCCCGAGCAAGGCGGTAACGCCACTGATATGCAGGGGCTACGTAATAGTGAAAGGATTGGAAAAGAGAAAGCCGGAAACCACATCCTAAACAGGGAACATGGGATGAGCCTCTTAACCTGTTCAATAGACATGGGTGGCGTGTGAACCGGGCGATAGATAGATCTATCTACTCCAATTGAAAAAAAAACCAAATCAAAATGAGAAGATATTACATTGAAAACTGTTCTATTAACACCTAAAAATATTTATCTATCGGTGTATACCTGCGTGTCTAAACATATGTATACTCATTTATATATATATATATATATATATATATATATATATATATAGTTTTAAAGGAAAACTCAACACGTCGTTTCAGTTATCAGACCTTACAATATATCCTCCATCTGGTACAAAATTTCTGCCGGAATGAATCTTTTCTTAAAATGAAGAGAGCGATAACAATAAAAAAAATAATAATAAACATAAAATTACAAACAAACAAATAAATGACAATAAATATAAGGGGAAAGAGGAGAAAGAAGGAAAGAAAGGGAGAAAAAGTGAAGAAAGAAATGGTGTCCAGTTCCAAATAGTGGGGTTGGATCCGTTTGAAGGTGTTCAGACAGTCTTGAAAGGGTTTTACCTCTGAAAATAAACAAAAAACAATTCCCTTGACTTTTGGCGTCTGTTTGACTCCATTAGGTCAGCCTACTTACTTATACTAACTTCTTTCCACATATACATATTTGTACATTCCCACATATACTTACAATGTGATTTTGCTTAAGTTTACATATATCTACTGATTTCTTTTTTTTTTCCTTTTTTCTTTCTGGGTCCTAGCGTTATCGGCTAAAGATACGGAATGGTTGAAATCTAGGTTGTGGAAGCATTTCCAAATGAAAAATATTCAAAAGTTCTACAAATATATATACTTTTAAATACAACCGTATACTGGTCTAATTAAATTACGACAAAAATTAACTAACCAATATATATATATATATATATATATATATATATATGTGTGTGTGTGTGTGTGTGTGTGTGTGTGTGTGCGAGAGAGAGTGAGAGAGAGAGAGTGTTAAATGACAGCAGTATATTCCATTTTTACGTGCATACTATTGTCTTCATCTTTGTTATTATGCTACGGTTTCGCACAATGGTAACTGACGAAACCCTTCGTAAAATACGCCTAGAGGAACTACCAAAATCACTACAAAATAAGTAGATACCCCACTCTACTAAATAACAAAAAGGGTTTCTAACTGGCAAAAGAAATATTAGAAACTCTCTGGAATAAAAAACAAAAAACATGAAAAAGAAGAAAACATTCTCGCATACGTCTCAACGCACAACAAAAGCAACCCAGAATTATTTACAAAGATAAAAAGACACATAGAATTACTTAACAATAAAAATAAAGGAAATTTTAAAGACAACTAAAATAATTAAAAGCAAACGCCAACCGCAAAATTTAAAAAAACATACTAACCTCATCAAGTTCGAGCAGCACACAACACAGGGGCCACAAAATGCAACAAAATAAGATGTGGGATATGCAACAAAATAGAAGTAAACCACTTCAAGTTGGAAAATACATCTACATTCGAAATAAAAAAAATGTAAGCTGCAACTCTAAAAACCTAATTTATGCTCTAAAATGCGATGACTGAGCAAAAATATCCGTAGTGTGACACAAGACCTGAATAAAAGAATAGGCCTGCACAGAAATAGCATTAGACTAGCCAATAACAGAAAATTGTACTTTTCCCAATATTTACAGAAATGTAGTGGAAATAAATTCAGAATAATATCTATCAAAATGGAGATTATGACACTCACATGATGCAGGAAGAAATATTTACAAAAAATACAATCCTTCCCTTAACAAAACACCATGAAAACCCAAGACACACACAGAGACATACTGAATTCAAACGAGATAAAAAAAAATTCACGAACCACTGCAAAAAATAGTATTCCAAAACAACGAAAAAACTAGATGACTTGAATCTAATTTGGAAGTATAAAGACGAAATCAAATAAAAAAATGAATATGAATTTTCTGACCTGCTCACCCCTTATCTATATATACGCGATATTTTGACCATCAGAAAAAAAAACCGGATCTTGATATGTAAAATCATGTAATATGTAAAGTTTATTCGTCTGAAGAGTGTTAACTTTAGACTCAAAACACCTGTCGTGACATAAATACCGTTATGAACACTTAATATATCATACAAAAAGCAAATAATATTAATAATAATGACAGTAATAAAAAAGCAAATAATATTAATAATAATGACAATAATAAATCTACACTAGACTGATGTTAGGGATATTTGTTCTTATGGTTCTGTTTATTAGTTCTTTTTGTTGGAGAGGGGAAACCATTTTTTAGAGCTGTTGTGCGTAATGCCACAAGTACCATGTAGGGATCTTCATTAGTTTTTATGGCCTTTTAAAGGGTTTTCTTTATGGTTTGGATGTTTATTTCTATAATGCCATTTGCCTAGGGTTAATTTGGGCTGGTAGTTATGCGACTGAAGTCCCATACTTTGGCAAATGACTCGAATTCTGTTCATTTGAATTCTGATCCATTGTCGCTGATCAGTATCTGAGGTATGCCAAATTTTGAGAAAGAATTTTTTAATTTTTTGATAATTGTTGATGAGTGACAGTCCTTTATTTTGTGTACATCGAAGTGCCTTATTGTATAGTCTATGATATATCTATATTTAGGTATGATTTCCCGTACAGATGGAAGATGTCTGTTACTGCCTGTTGCTGTCCATAGAGTGACAGGTATTTCGTGGTTGATCAGAGTTTCAGCTGGTTGCTGATTTCTGTGATCGATGCATGCAGAACAGATGTTTACTGTTTTTTTTAATTTGGGCATTTATACCTGCCCAATAGGCATGTTATCTGAACATTGAAGTTTTGGTGCATGCGCATACATAAGGATGAATTTGCTCTGGCGTAGTGGTAACAGTAGCAAGAGATGGTGAAGGAGGATTCGTTTTCTCCTCAGTTTCTACTAAATTCTGTATCATGTGGAAGGCAAAATCAACTTCCAACCACTCGTCTATTAACAACCTTCTATCTTCCAAATTAATATCGGCTTTTTCATAAACTTCACTTATTTTTACATTTATTGAGTCGACTTCTGTCAACCATTTATTTATAAGTGTTTCTTGTTTTTCGAAATGAGACCTTTTTAACAAATCCTTTGTTAACATAATATCGATACTAGACGTTATTTTTCTTTTTAGTGAATCTCTGGTAAAGATTAAGGCCTTTACACCTTTTATAGTTTTAAACACAGTCATTCTGAACGAGGTGTTTCACAATAAAATTTACGGAGTAAGCCGATGAAGAGAAGAAGAAAGAAAAGAAAAAAACAAATGAACGAGGAAAACTGCTCCAATTTTCTCAACAGATGCCCTAATATAGCCGTAACGCTGATTGTTCCCCTTTTCTGAAGCGGATCACGTCGAAGCAAAAGCCATTTTTTATTTATTTTTAAGTGTCCCTATTTTTGTAGCTCGTTCGCACTATTTTTTTTTTTTTTGCAAAGTCCTGCGATCTTCAATGTTTTTTGCAAATCATGCTACTTTTTTACATACTATGCTGGTTTTTATAGCTTTCGAATTTTTATGACCAATTATTTGTCCTCTGTAGAAAATAAGGATAAAAGAGCATTGACGCGACTCGGCGAGAGAAAACAGAACAACACCAAACTTGAGTGGAAAAAAGAAATGCTTTATAACAGAAAGAGGAAGAAAGACAGGGAAGATACAAAATAGGGTTTTAAAATGCTTGCAAAAACATTGGCTTTTGCGAGGACTTAACTGGAAGCAGCAAAAATCCATTCTGTTAGCAGTTCTCATTTTTTTGCGACGTCAGAATATATTCGTCTTCAGGTTGAAGATGAATTCAGTTTTCTGATGCTTTGCTGCAACTGCTGGGACATCCTCGATCCCATTTTATCTTCTTGGCCGTTCCATTTTCGGACATCATGTGGCTGCTGGTTGAGTTTTACGGAGCTAAATTTGTCCGTGTTGACTCGTCGGTGTCGCAGGAAAAAAGAGGCTAGTTTTAGCCCAAACCCAGGGGCCGGTAATAATGACCCCCACAAAGGAGACAAAGGGAGACAATTTATTCATCTATAAAATATATCCAATATTAGGAGAATTGAAGTGGTCACATTGCCTGGTTTGATATCACTTTCTGTTGCTAGTAATAAGAAGTTGAACTAAGAGTCCTAAACTGACCACCGTAATATCAGCAGCCTCGTCATGTATATATCAAGTAAGAGAAAAGAGAGAGAGCAAATTGCAAAATATTTTAAAATATTTTGTAAGTTCCAAATGTTGTTATTATAACTATTGTACAAAACTTCATATATTTTTCACTAGGCCATTGTTCAGTGGATTAAAATATTGGATCGGAAACTTAGTGCCGGAGTACCTGAATTTAATTCCTAGGCTGAGCAGTGAGTATATGGACTCAGTAGAAACGGGGCGTGCAGTACAAAATAAAAACTAAACATAGCCATCGTAACGATAATAACCTACCTGAGTAGATTAAATAAATTGTTCATCTCGAAGTTTGTTGAAGGTTACGCAGTTCTACAATCGCCCGATAAAGACCAGAAGATAAAACAGCCGAAACCTTAGCATAATAACAGAGATGAAGACAATAGTATTCACGTAAAAATGAAATATACTGTTCATTTAACTCTGTTTCTAGCTACAAACATATTGATATGTGACACCTGCCCCCTGCTGGCTCGCTGCCCCTGTTTCGGAATCTGTTGTGATGACGACCGGAACCTGAGTGGGTTGATGCTGTCGAAACGGCACCAATTATGACGACTCTCTTGGGTCGCTAATTATAACGATGGTCTCGTCACAGTAGCTGGTCTTCAATACGTCTATTACAACGGTAAACTTTCCTGCCCACGCTGTGTTCTTTCATCTCAGGAAAGACACGTTGAAACCTAGTAGCCGTTTCTCTACCACCTCAAACCAGACCGGACACACGTGTACACTTGTGTTGAAAAGAAATAAACACGGCACCAAAATAAATAAATAAATAAAAATAAATGGATAATTTCGAAGAAGCCTGGATGAGTTGCGAAAAAAAGTTTTTATGTATATATAAAAAAAAATAATTGATAATAAAAGCAGAATGTACAATCGCCGAATTTCAAAGTTTACAACGAAGAGAAAGATTCGTTTAAATAATCAGAGCTTTCGTTTTTCCCAATAAAAAAGTCTTTTCATAATGGTGCAAAGTTTTCGTTAAGAATAATCAGAGCTTTCAATTTTCCAATTAAAAAAGTCTTTTCACAGTTCTTTACCGAAGCTTTACGGAAATAGCCGAAAGGGAGCGACCGTAGCGACGGCGGTAGTGGGGTCGTTTGGTCTCTGTCGCTCGGCAGCTCTGAAACTGATTTTTCACACTAGGGTCCCGATTTTTATAGTTGTTCCCAATTCTCTTGGGGGATGGATGACGGACACCAGGTATCTATGCAAATCAAAACTCAATCAATGAGATTATTTAATTTCAACAAAAAGTCTTTTCCACCTACACATTTCAAGGTAGAGTTATATCATGCCCTTGGTTCGACCAGTGAGGCAACAACACCTCACATGACGTAATTTTCTCTTCGTCTTTTTCTTCTTAATTACCTCATTTTAGGTTTTCAAAATTTTTAAAATCATTTCTCATCAAAATGTGGGAACTAAGGATCTGACCTTATCCTAACCCTATCAAAAGTTTCTGACAACTTGTTTTGCCTATCGTTGTTTTCCATTTTTAACGGGCAAAATATTCTGAATACAATCGGAAAAATATATTTTTTTCTTTTTCCGCAATTTCCAGCTAATTTCTCTCCCTTTCGGATTTTACAAGTACATAGTATCAAATATTTCTAAGCAAAGCTCATATCGCGAATTACAATAAACTGTAAAATCAACAATATCACTAATAATAATTCGCTTCGCTCCGTTGTAATAAACCAAGAAGTATATTTTTATGTGGAAATAGGGTTACACACACACACACACACACACACACACACACACACACACACACACACATATATATATATGTGTGTGTGTGTGTGTGTGTGTGTGTGTGTGTTATTTTGGCCTAATTGAATTAAACCAGTACACAGTTTTATTGAAAATTGTTGAATACAATTATATTTGTAGAACTGGTCCTGTCGCTTTGTTTCTATTCAATTTGACCACTTCTTTAATAGACTTGAACCTTTTATGTTTCCGTTTATTGAGGGGTATTTTCTTTCGCTGTTGAAGAGCTATTTGCTTCGGGCTGTATTCATAATAGCTGGCACACTTAAAACCGTGTCACTATCCAAAATTCAAGATATAGATTGTATGAACCTTAGACGTTCTTGCATTAGAAAAGATACTAATATGATGTAGTAAATTTAATGCACATTGATTTCACTGTTTCTTTTATAAATCTTTTGAATCCAGGTTCGAACTTAAAATGCATAAATAATAGTATTAATTCATTTTTCCTTTTCAGTTCAAATTTATGTTTCTCACACTTTACTAAGAATGAGCATAGTTATCACTCTAACATGCCTATTCTCTCAAGTGAATTTATTTTATTTTCGAAAACATTCTGATGGATACACTCTGTAGGTTTTTATGGCCATTGTGATTACTGTTTCATATTTTCTATCAATTTAAATGATACCTAGCATTCCGATTAATTTGTGGCTCGAAATATTATTTTCTGATTTTTGCAGTTGATGTTCTTATTTTGCTGAGTTACGAAGTCAGTACAAAGATATTTGTATTTTTATAGTGTTACCTTCAAGAAAATCCGCTCAAAAATAATTTTTTTCATCCATTATTCCAGGTTACTGGTAAAATAGTTCCTAATTGTGCAATAAATAATCGAATAATGTCAATCTCCGTGACGTGTTTTATTTTTGTACGAATTGAAAGATGAAAATTTAAAATATGATACTGAAAATTTATAGACGAGAACACGAAACTAATTTTTCATAGATTTTGGAAGAGCTTTAAAACTGACACTTGCTAGCACCGGTATGAGATCCTTTTATCTCGCTTTATACTGTAATCTTTTAAATGCTTTATAGTAAAGATTGAGTCTGAAAATTGTATCTAAGTCTATGATGGTTTAGCTAAAATATAACGAACTTAAATTCATTGGTTTTTAGACAGATCTAGAAACGAACTAAAGGTTGCTTCTTGTTCCATCTTTGAAATTATGTTTCAAAGGATTTATTCAGGAAAATATAAAGAACATAAACCATAATATCATTATATGTACATGTGTGTTGAACTATGTCAACATTGACAATGCACGTAAGAGGATGTAAACAGTTTAATTTACCAAAAATAATTAATTGTCAAAATACGAAAACATTATACTCGTAGCAGCTAATGTAGTCTGTGGTGTCAGGAAAAGTTTTGCATTTCTGTTGCTTGCAAGAAGCCATCAATATCTTAGAATGCATAAAAAGTATATCGGTATTGAATACATGGGAAAATATATTCAATTGCCTTCGGACTTTGGAAGGATCATTATTTTCTTGTTATAGCTGGCATAGCTTCTTTCTTTGTGTTAAACGTTGCGAAGAAGTGTAGCGATTTCGCAATTAAAATATCTTGATTTTAGAAAAAATATAGTAAGAAAACGCTTTCAACTACTGAAAACCTATTTCAAACAGTTTGCTTGAATTTGCGTCATAAACGTTTATGTTATGGACTCTAATATTGGAAAACATTTTAAACAAATAAAACATTTCTAACCGTAAATCACCTGCGTATAACCTTGTTGGATAATATTTTGGTCGGCGTGGAATTTTGCCCAGTAGTTTAATTGGATTTTGTTGCAAAATTTGAAAAAAAAGAAAAAAAAAAAGAAAAAATGTATGTTATTTGAAATGTCAGAAAACGCTGGTATCGAGCTAGAATTTTGTTTTTGACTACCAGGGTCAAGAATAAGTCAGCACCCTTGAAGTGACAGAATGCACCGGAAGTGCTACGTGCCAGAGTTAGAGAGTTTTAATTCAGCAGTTGCAGAAAGTAGTTGAGTTGAAAACTGCTCAGAGAGTGACCGGGTCAGGCCGGGTGGGCAGCCGGTGGCTGCTGCCTCGATGCGCGTGTGCTAACAACCTCAACCACGGCCAAGTGTTGATGTTCGTCATTTTGAAGTGTAAAAGATCGTCGATTTTATAACTGTGAAAATTTGGGTCCAGTTTATGTTTCGTCACTTTGATTGAGAAAAATTTTCTCCATTTTAACAGAGAAAAAACGTCGCCAGTTTTGCTTGAAAGAAGATGATAATTTTTGAGGCACAGATTGTTATTTTCGTGAAAATTAGTTTCCATTTAATCTCCGTCGAATTGATTTCGGGATTAAACAAAGAAATTTGTTTCGAGTTTATTCTGCCGAATTGTTTGCATATTATAACGTCGTGAAATTTGAGGTGTAGTTTTGTTCTCCTATCATTTTGGTCCCAAGTTTATTTTAGTCGTAGCGGTATATAACATATAATAGTAAAAGAGGTATGCAAAATTTATTAAAATTGGTGTGCAGGGACTTGCCGTTTTTCCTAAAAAAACAGGTTCATAGAATCTCGGTTGCCACGGCACAAGAAGAAAAGAAAACAGTAGACTGTCAATAAAGATCTCACATCAAGGTAGGCAACATTTTTCGTTTGCTTATGTGTGCTCTGCTCGAGTTTTTGTCATAAGAAAAGTTGCTAGTTCAGACAAAAACTAAAAATAATGGAACAGAATACTTTTTGCAGTTGCCATGGAGGTAGGGGTATGGTTTATTTGGGCTCATTAAGTAGGTACAGTTGTCAGAAAAATTAGAATTAAAGTTGGAAAAGAATTAAAATTGAAAAAAAAAAGATACAGAACTAGTCAGAGAAAGTAGAGCTTTCGAAAGAGATAGAGTCGTTGTAAAACGTGAAAAAAGTTTTCGGACAATTTCAGTCATTAAATTCGGTTTCGGCCCCAACCAGTTGTAGGCATGCGAAAGCCATCATTGAAATTACCTCCTATCGCCGCTTTGTTAGAAAGAACATAAGAAAAACGCGATAGTTAAGTTCTTTGAGGTTCACTCATCTGGAATACCCTCACCCGACTTCCTTATTAGAACTGAGGACGATGTATACATTACTCCGACAGTAGTATCTCGAGTAATATCAAAACTTGACCCCCATAAGCGAGCTGTGGTGATGGAATCCCGGTGATTGTCCTTAAGAAATGTACCCCTGAACTCTCCTCTGTCCTCTTCAAACTGTATAACTACTGCCTTTCTGCTTCCTGTTTTTCTGCATGCTGGAATTCCTCTTCTGTCGTTCCTGTATTTAAGAACTCTGGTGAACCCTCGAACCCATCCAACTATCGCTCTATCAGCCTTCTACCAATTTTTGGGAGAGTGTACGAGGTCATTATTAATGCTGAAATAGTTCAACATCTTACTATCCATAAACTATTCTCTGACAGGTAGTATGGCTTTCGCTTTGCCAGGTCCACGGCCATCATGCTAACAACCATTACGGAGTACATGTTCCAGACACTTGAGGAGTCCGGCGAGGCTCATGCTGTTGCTCTGGACATCTCCAAGGCTTTTGACAGGGTTTGGTACGCTGGCCTTCTATGCAAGCTACAGAGTTACGGTATTACCGGACGCTTGCTTGATCTGATCCAATCTTTTCTAAATAACCGCATAATGAATGTCGTCTTGAATGGGTATGCCTCCACATCCTACTGTACAAACGCTGGTGTCCCTCAGAGCTCTATCCTAGGCTCGACGCTCTTCCTTATTTTCATAAATGATCTCCCAGACGAAATCAAGTGCCAAGTAGGCATCTACGCAGTTGACACTACAATTTACTCCCTCATTAGTAAGAAACTCGGCGTGGCTGACAAACATGATCTCGCTGCTGATCTTGAGAGGGATATACATTCTGTGGTGATTTGGGGTAAGAAGTGGTTTGTAAATTTCAATGCGTCTAAGACCAAGATGATGTCTCTCAATCATCATAGGCAATCTCTTCTGCCTCCCATAAGCATGGACCAAGCGAGTCCCCATGAGAGCAATACACTGTGCCTCCTCGGCCTTACCCTCTCTTCCGATCTCAAGTGGAACCACTACATTGAGTCAATAGCTAAATCCACTGTTAGGAAGGTTGGGTCACTGTGTCGGGCTAGGATGTTTTACCCGCCTGAATCCATCCTGCATATATACAAATCAACTATTCGTCCGTGCATGGAGTACTTCTGCCATATGTGGTCAGGTGCCCCTGCTGTTCATCTCAGTGTTCTTGACGGGCTCCAAAGGAGAATTAGTAATGTGATAGTTACTGACTTGGCGGCTCGACTCCAGCCACTTCCCCACCGACGTGATGTAGCTTCCCTTTGTCTGTTCTATAAATACTTTCATGGCTTCTGCTCGAATGAACTTAAGTCACTGGTGCCTCTGCAACAGGTGTTTACTCATGCAACCAGACTGGCAACTGGGTCTCACCTATTCACATCAGTGGCGTTACCGCCTTGCTCGGGGTGATACGATTAAAAAAATTAGAGGTTTTATTAGGACCTCAGAAAAAAAGTAAGTTGGACATGCATTGGCAGGTTGTTGTAGATTAAGATGTTAGAGAAGAAAACGGCCCTTGAGAAAGGGGATTGGAAAATATTTAGATGAGGAGTTTTGAGTAAGACGGGTCCATTTTTAGATTACGTTAATCGGAAGCTTAGAACTATAAGGGTTACGACTAATCCCAACAATTGAAACATATGCCAGCATCATTAGATACAGTTAGATCTTAGGTAGTTTTCTTCGTTTGTTTCTCTCGTTCGGTTGTTGCTGTTGTTCCTCAAGCAGACTTATCATGATATGCATTGCAAAGAAATTTCAGATTTCCGTGTTAAATTATATTATAATTGAAATTTAAGAAATTTCATGGAAACTGGAGCAGGGTTTCACATTAATATCCGAGGACATTTACCCGATGTCAGGGAAATGAAAAGGACAGAAACATTTGAACAGTATAACACTTTTATTGATGTATGTGTTCTTCGAAAACAAAAGAAAAGAAAAGAACTTTTCGAGCGTTATAGAACATTTTGATGCGTGTTCTCTGAAAAAGACAGAAAGGCAAATTTTTTGAGCATTATAGAATTTTCTGTGTTTTTTGAAAAGAAAAAGAAAATACGAACATTTTGAACATTATAGAAACTTTCTTGTTGTGTGTGTTTTCAAAAAGAAAAGAAGGAAAAACGGATTTTTTAGACTTTACAGTACTTTCTCTGACTTTGTCTTTTAAGAAGGAAGAAAAAAGAGATAAAAGTAATTAGAAGAGAAAAAATAGTTATAGTGAAAAGGAGAAAAATAAATAGATTAGGTGTTTTTCACTTTTTTCTTCCAGTGCATTGTGCGTTAATTTAAAAAAAAATTTTTTTTTTTTGGTTTAAGGTTTTTTTTCAGGATATCATAAAAGGGTTGGTCGATGCCACAAAGTTGATAAACTCAGCAGAAAGAAAGAAATAAGAGTAGAAGGATGCCTGAAGTAATGTGGATTATGTTTGGTGCTTGAATGAAGGATTAAATAAATGAAAAACGTGAAAAGAAACAAAAGAAAACATTAAAGTAAAAAAAAAAAATTAATGTTCAATTGATAAGGCGATGAATTATCGCTGAGGCAGAAGAATGCTATAAGTCAGTTGTGAAATGATGAATCTAAGACGTGCAGAAAACTTTGGAAGCTGACAAAGGTACGCGAAAGATAAATTCTTTTATGGCAGTACGTTATGTATTTACACGTCTCGGAATGGTGATTTTCTAAGTGTAAGTTAGCTGTAACATAAGGCCGAAGTCATGGAGGACCTAGTGAGGTTCGAGGTAACTCCTCGGTGGTAATTGTTTTGGTGCTAACCATTACTCGACGTTAGGGTATCAACGCGTTTCAGTATGTGTAGACGGGCGACCTACACAGTGGAAGTTTAAAAAAAAGAAAGAAAAAGAAGAAAAGAAAAACATATTTTTAATGCAAACCGTGTTCTGGCCTGATTCATTGTTATGCCTAAGTTATGAGACTAACTTAAAGTTTAAAATTAGAAAAATTAACATGGTAAACACATACGTACAATGTAAAGAGAAAGGAATGTCCTCTTTGATACTGACATTTTTTGTTATTTTAGCATGTATTATTATTGATTTTCTTATGTCATATTATGTAAATGGCTATACAGCGACGTGGCGTTTGTGGAGAGTTTCTGTCGTGAAAAAAGCACTGAAATGTTTAGAGATGAACATTTTGAAAAATAGTATAGAGAGAGTGTTGCATAATATCTTGATCAGTGTGAAATGTTACTAAAAGTGAAAATGATAGGATTTTGCCGAATTGTTATATAATATCTTGGTTTGTGTGGAATTTCGCCCAGTAATGTATTCGCATTTTGTTGCAAAATTTTTAAAAAAGGATGTTAATTAAAATGTCAGAAAACGCATGTGACGAGGTAGAATTTTGTTTTGATAACCAGGGTCAAGAATAAGTCAGCACCTGAGGTGTGAAAGAGTACAACGGATGTTCAGGTGTCAATGAGATGCTTATTTAAGTGACGTTAGTTGTCAGAGTCAGAGTGTTGACTTCAGAAGTTGCAGAGAGCGGTTGAGTTGATAACACAGGGCGGCCAGCCACTGCTGGCTGCTGGTATGTGCACGTGCCTCTTACCAGACCCGAACAAACCTCTCACTCTACGGCAAGTTACCGAAAAACGAATAAAATTAATGGATATTTTTATTTATATATACGTGTTGATGTTGCCATTTTGCAATATGAAAAAGCAAGTCACTTTGAGTCCAATTTATATTTCGTCGTTTATCGTGTGAAAATATAATCCACAATTCGGCTTGAACTTACTATCGCCGAAAGAGTTGCAGTTTTGTTCTTCAGTCATTCTGGATTCAAGTTTATTTATATCGAAGCGGCATATACCAAGAGATTGTTATATAACAGCTCTAACAAAATCTATACACCATTTAATAACTTAAAATATTGGCTCTAATAAAATGATCTTTGGATAAAATTTGCGTAATTTTCCACCAGAATTTTATTCTTCCGAAAAATAGTAATTTAATTAACAAATGAGATCATTGCGTTTCAAAAGCTAATGAATTTATTTTTCAAGCATTCATATACTAGGATAGTTCAATTGATGTATAATTCTATTTGCACCGTTTTTTAAGTTTCTATTGTTTGGCTTTTATTCCCAAACCTTTCATTGTGAATTAGAAGTATTCGATGTTTTCAATTTGCTCCTTACCTAAAAATGTCACCATATTAGCATCACAAAATAACCAGTAAACATTTATGTATTTTTACCTATCTCTAGTTCAGTGTATTTCTCATACTTTCCGTTTAGAATAATTTTTCCCTATAACCTAATTTTCGCCTTCCCACTGTCTCCTTTTCTTGTTCTTTTGTCTTGAGAAACTTCCTATCGCTCCCTATTTTTCTTGTTTGAAATTTTTAATTTTAATATTTTCGGATTTTTATAAGATGTTTTTTATATTATTTTGCAATGGTATAGTTTCTTTATTTCTCATTAATCAATTCCAGCTTTTATTCTCTTTTGAACTTTATTCCTCTATCTTAATATCTTTTTCTTTCATTTGCACCTTTTCTCTCAAACTTTTTCATCTTCATCAAACTTTCTTTTTATCTTTTCATATTTATGTTCATTTACTCTATTTCTTTGTATAACTTTTTCTTTCTCGCGAACTTTACTACACTTTAGTTGTTATAAATCTTGTGTTGCTATATTTACTCCAATGCTTTCAAAGTACAAGGACATCTTTAGATGTCATGATTTACCCCAAAATTTTAACTCTAACATGACTAGTTCTCAAACAGTCTGACCTTAGAGTTTATACTAAAACGATTAGCATTTTCTTCAACAACTTTACTTCATCCATTCAAACTAAAAAATTATTTGCTCAATAAGTAATTTTAACAGATGCGCAAACTAAGCTTTAAGACAAAAAACATTCTTATGGAAACTGAAAGCTTTTAAACACTTGATTGCATGTTTTACAAATGCCATTTTACACACTTTACATAAGAACCCAAATCTATCATAAAATGAATGAATTGATATTTATACAATGTACTTAATAAAAAGACTGAAATCTATTTTAAATGAATATATTAAGTGAATGTAACTTAGCAAAAGCGATTCACATACATTGTTTTAATTATCATAAATTGAATTAAAGAAATCATACTCACTTTTTACTTTCATTATTCTTCTTTGACCTAGTGAAGGAGAAGAACAAATTACTAAAAATTATGGTCCTTTAGCAAAACCAGAAGCAATTCAAGTAATCCACCTGTCGTTTGCTATAAACACTGCAAGAATTTATGATACAGTGCAGTGGAACTTAAGCCAAGCAAAAATATACAAGTCTAAACGCCTACATTTTTCTGAAATATCACAATATAAACTTACGTTTTATGTTTACAAAAAGATTCTGTTAGTAAGTTGAAAGAACGTACTGAACAAGCAACACATGAGATATATGTATATAAATCAGACGTTTATCAAAGTCACTCTCACACATATCGTGTATATATATATATATATATATATATATATATATATATATATATATATAACAATCAGGACACACCTGAAAAATGTAAATTACAGAGAACTAGTATTATATATGCATTCACGTGCTCTTTAAAGAACTGTGTTCCGGACCAAACCAAATTTAAAGTCAAACCAAATTATATTATACCACCACATACCTATCAAGTAGACTCGTGTTTCACCCCTCTCATTTAAAAACACTACGTTTCACCTCTCTCATTTAAATACACAAATAGACCTACCAAACTTCATCAACAATATATTTGTCAAAAATGTAAGTATAATAACCTCATCCAAACTAAAAATAATGAAAGCATTAATAATAAAAAGGAAAGAGCTAACAAAGAATAACATCAATTCTGAACACAGCCACAATGTGCTGATTGTGTTTGGTAAATAAAGCATTACCATCCCATAAGAAAATTTAAGTAATCATGTAAAAAAGCACAAAGAGTCTTGATAATGGCTAATACAATAGCCGAAAGCGCTAGAAGATCAAGAACAGATATACATAACATTTGAACAATTTTTACACATTTTATATAAAAAAAGAGAAAATAGTTATACGAATAAAAACAGAATTAAATAGGAAGCTTAATCACAGTACCTTGTTAGTCGTTTTTAATGAAACTTGTATAAAAGAGTGATTAATGCTCAAATAAACAATAAGCCATTATATATATATATATATATATATATATATATATATATATATATATATATTCCAATATTTACCTTCCGCAAACACCTCTCACATAATGATAAGACGTTCATGCAATGGCATTTCCCTTTCGCTAATATCTTACCATTACGCCGAAGGTATTTCTGGTAGGTATATAGAGATTTACAAAGCGTAGCTTAGATGTGACACAAGGTCGAAAGTATGACGCACCCATTGAGGAACAAATTTACTATTCTTTCGAAATTGATCTAGCGAGACTATTTTGCTTACCGTTACACAACATAAAAAATATTTTATAGCTTATAAGAGAGGTACAGAAAAGATAGAAGAAAAGAAAAATAATGAAGAAACAAAGACGAAATAAGTCAGAAAGAAAAGTAAAAAGAACAAGAAAAGAAAGAAAATTGTGTGCTTTACTTATGCAAGAAGCAGACAAGTTTGAAAAATCTTTTTGTGGGATGAGAATCCTTGTTTCAACCAATATTTTTCAATAAATATTATTTTGCCTCCTTATTTTGATTATTTAAAAAGGATCATTCTTGATTTTATAACAATTGTCCATGTATAGCTTTCGATGTAAACCATCAATTAAGTCCTATCTTGCAATTGGCTTCTGGAGACAAAGTCGCGAACATATATTCTATGAAGTCTAACTACTAGGAAGAATGCTCAAACCACGCCGAAAAATATCTTTTTATTTAACACACTTTTACGGCCTGAGAGTATTCGACTTTATTTAATTTTTTTTATAAAATACAGTGACCAAGAAACACTGAATTTACTTGTAAGGGAATACAGGGAATGTGCCAACGGTATTAATACATATAGGATAATAGGTGATTATCCTAGAATTGAAAAGTTAAGTTTGTAAATTGGAGACTCATCCGCACATGTGTGGCTAAAGGCAGAAATTAATTTCTTCTCTAAGTCAAAAATTTTGACCCTTATAATCTTTGACACCGGTACAGCCTGAAGGAACAGTTCCTCTGAAATTTACTGTTCTGCCTGTGATAATGTATATAAAGACGCCTTGACTCATAAAAACTAAAGTGAATATAATTTGCTATAATTGCTATATTTTACACGGCTCGTGCAATTTCACAAAGAAAATTGACATTGTCTTGGAAATGATATCTGAACACACTCTATATTCATTGATGTAATAAAATATCAGCTTATAAACCAAAGCTATAGTATATTTATTTAAGCAGTTGTATTTATATTGTACCATCATCATTATTTGATCAACATTTTAGTAACAGAATGTCATCCAATTGTCTTCTTGTAGATATGCTGTATTGTTACACGAATGATCATATCTGCGTAAGTTAAAGCATTCGTATCATTTCGGTTATTTGTTTTTCATGAACATCTTAGAAAAGTCTTTCGAAATCATTGCTGCTCACTGTCCCTTCTAACCACTTATCATATACATTAATTCCATCAACTGGGATTTTTTATGTAATTATTACCTCTGTTTGATATATATTTGGAAATTCCTTTGGTTTGGGTTTTCTTATTTAGCGTTAATCCCGTTGCAAACCATTTGTTTATTAAAGCCCTACTTAAGGTATTTTCTGGTCCTGTTGTTCTTATGTCATCATTTAAATTTCATCTAGAATGCTTGTATGATATTAACATTGACCAAAATCAAAAACAACAAAAACTGTATGTGTATGTACTTTGACTTTAAAAATGCATCATTGTCTACCTGTTGTATTGCTGGATTGCGACTTGTCAAGATTAACCGTATACATTTGCATTCAATTATATAAATTGAAAATCACTGCTTCATTATTGACTTTGGACGTAACAGTCTTCATCCAAAACTTAGGAATGACAACAATAATTTTACAGATTTTCATTTATGTACAACAGATTTTGTAAAATTCTAAATCGAATTCTGTCTTGTCTGATCGAATTATTTTTACTTCTTGATGTTCCAGTTCTTCAACTCCTCTTTTCCCACACTTCCACTAATTCTGTTAGGATGATGACCCGTTCTGTCTGGTCAATTCAGTTTTGTTCGACTTCTCAAATAGAATCTTCTCGTTTTTTATTTAACAGATGATACATCTCGGCTAATGATAAGTGAGCACACTGCTCCCTATTTTAGCTGAATTAATAATTTATATTGTGCCATATTTCAATATTCACTTTGCGAAAAACTGCCTATTTTACCGGGGTACATCAACAATTTACAATTCTCTCTCTCTCTCTCTCTCTCTATATATATATATATATATATATATATATATAGTTTAGATACAAACAGAGAAAGAATAGTGCAAGAAATAATTCTTAACACTGAGGATATATGAATAGAGATTTATTATACCTCAGTACAATAAACCAAATACACGTACACCAACGAACAGTTAACAAGAATAACAATCAAGAAGACAATGTCTCTGTATAGGACGTATGCGTCCGTCTTGTGAAGAATGCTTCCGTCTACTGACGTATAACTCTCGTTTAAGGACGATGGCTCTCGTATAATCACGAAGACTCTCGTATAATCACGATCACTCTCGTATAATGACGAAGACTCTCGACTAAGGTCGATATGCTCTGCTGTTCGTTCTAGTCCCGGTCTTTCATAACCCGGGCCATACCCATTCCGGGGTAGGACAGGATATGTCACTACAACACTTCCCCACGAGCTAAATTCTTCATTGAATTTCGCTCAATACTTTTTTCTTTTGGGGTCAGAGCATAGGTGTTTTTAGTTTTTTTTCTTTTTCTTTTGCTTCTTTTCCTAGAGTCCTCGATTTCCAGAGAATCGTTGGTTACTTCCAGCGGTACATTTATGTTCGCGGGAGGTTTAATCTCGAATGCATCGTAGAGAATCTCCATAGGTATCTCAAAATCCTTATTTGTGGTTTCTACGAATCTGGGTTGGTTCAAGTGTATCTTACAGACAATATTTTGTCCTTTCACCAAATAGACCACCTTCCCAATCATTCGAGTTATTGTACCATCTTCCCACAAACATTTTCCTGCGCGATAATTTTTGAAAAAGATTTTTTTGCCTTCTTTCTAAAATTTCGTCTCTGAGTTTTGTTTTCTTGAGGTCTTATACTTTTCCTTATGTAACAATCTATCGAATATTGACCTAATTTTCCTCGCAAACATTACTTCTGCAGGAGACAGATTACCGCTGATATTATGATTAGGTGTGATTCTATACACCATCAAAAAGGTTTGTAGGTTTTTGTCATCTGTGTTGATACCATCTGATTTTCTCATCGACCTTTTAAATTTATCGACGAATCGTAATATATTCTATCGCTAACGCCTCGCAATAATTCTTAAATTCGGCTCCAGTGAACATCGTCCCGTTATCGCTTACGATAGTTTTCGGTACTCCCAGCCGGCTAAAAACTTCATTGAGAGCCTTAATTGTGTTTTGCCGCTATTGGTTGCTTAAATTTAAATACCTCAGGCCATCTTGAAAAACTATCTACCATATTAGATAGTATTCCCCTTTTATCGGTCCTGCGTAATCTATATGAATTCTCGACCACGGTACATCAGTTTTAGACCACGGCTGTGTTTTTGCAGGCGGAGAGTTAGCTGCTAGCTGACAGCCTTTACATTGTTTCACCGAGTCTTCAATATCTTTGTCCATTCCGGGTCAGTATACGTGACTCCTCATCAAGGACTTCATACGTGACATGCCTGGATGACTTATATGGAATTCCTTTAAAATTCTCTTTCTCAACACCCTTGGTATCACCACTCTATGCGTATACAACAACGTTTCGTTGCAAATGGTAAATGGTGAAATTTTTTCTCCTTTATTTTCTTTGACTTGTTTCGTCATTTTCGAAATGTATTCGTCCGTTTCGCCATACTCTCCATTTCTTCCGGTGTTACTGGTAATACGCTCACAGTGTTAACTAGTACTTCTTTCAGTTATTTTTCTTCTTTCAGCGCCGCTATTACCATTTCTTCAAGTAATTCAGGCTTTTTGGGAATCAGTCTTGATAGACAATCCGCATGCGCTATTTGTTTTGATGGTATGAACTTCATTTTGAAGTTATAATTCAATAAAATTACGGACCATTTTTGAAGCCTGTTTGCTGAATGGGTCGGGACACCTTTTTTGGACCAAAATATAGACAATAGCTGTTTATGGTCAGTTTGCAACACAAACTCTCTACCATAAATAAACCTATGGAACGTTTTAACTGCATAAATTATGACCAATGCTTCTTTTTCTATTTGAATATAATTTTTTTCAGTGGGTAGCAACGCTCTCGAAGCATGTGCGATAGGTTTTGTCGTGCCATCACCGAGTTTATGCAATAATGCAGCACCAATGCCGTATTCGCTTTCGTCCGTTGTTACGATTAATTCCTTCTTTGGATCGAAATATACCAGCGCCAAATCTGACAGGAAACATTTTTTTTATCTTTTCTAAAGCCTCATCGCAATCCTTCATCCAAGACCACTTTCTATTCTTTTCGAGCAATTTGCTTAAGGGTGCTCTAAGGTCGTGCATCTTAGGAATATAGATGTTGTAATAGTTTGCGAACCCCAAAAATGACTGAAGCTTCGTTACATTGTCTGGAATTGGCATATTCTTAATGGCGCTATTTCTATTTGGATTTGGTTTTCTACCATTACGATCAATAATTTGTCCAAGATATTCGATCCTATCCAAACAAGTCTAGCATTTTTCCGGTCCTACTTTGAATCTGTATTTCCTAAGTCGGTTAAATACCTCGCGTGCGTACGATTTATGTTCATCAATGTTTTCGCTTTTGATTAAGATATCATCAAGGTATGCCATTGCATAGTCCAAATCTGATAACATGGTGTCCATTATTTGCTGAAATGCACTAGGAGCGATTTTTAACCCGTACGACAAACGTTTCAGTCTCTACAATCCTTTGTCTGTATTTAATGTTCACTGAGCATTCTTCCGCTACTTTTACCTGTAAATACACTTCTGAAAGATCTATCTTAGAGAAAATCTTTCCTCCATTTAGTTTTGAAAAAATCTCCTCTGGTGTGGGGAGGGGATATTTATGGTCTTTCAAGCATTCATTTACACCAGTTGGAAAGTTAGCGCACACCTTGATCTTGTTATTTTTTTTCTTAACGTAGATGGTAGGTGATGACCAATCTGAGTAATCTACTTTTTCAATCACGCCATTATTTTCTAATCTTTTCAATTCTTTATCAACGGCCTCTAATGCTGCGAATGGAACTTTCCTTTTTCGGCCTGAAAACTGGTTTCATATTTTCTTTTATTTCAAATTTTACTTCTGTTTGAGTACAACAACCCAGTTCCTCCGAAAAACCATCTGTAAACTTGTTTTTTAATTCTTGTATGAATTTTTCCGTTTGCTTAGACTTTCTTTCATTTGACGCCTTAATCTTAGTGCAGAACATATTCATGGATTTTTCCCACAAATTGAATAGCGCTATTAAATCTATGCCGAATAGATTTGTATTTCTACCTAACATCACGTAGATCTTAGACTTTTGTATTTTTCTGTCAAATGTTACTTTAGCCATGGATTCTCCTTTGAATTTTAGCTTATTTCCAGAAATACCTCTTGCAATTTTTTTCGTTTTCTTTAACTCTTTAACAAATTTTATTCCAGATATGTTCGTCTATTGCAGAGATTTCACTACCGGTATCTAATAAACACTTTACCGTTCTTCCATTCATTTTTAAGTCCACGTATTTTCTGGTACTGCAATCGTTCGTGACTTTTTTCATTACTAACGTATTAATCTTTTTGAACTTTCGGTCCCTTTTTTTCTACACAACACTGCCAAATGTCCTTTCTTTGAACATTCGAAACATTCTTTGTTTCTAAAATAGCATTTCCTAGTGGCGTGGTTATTCTTTCCACATGCTTCGCAGTACGGTTTTTCTTTTTGGTAGTACGGTTTTTCTTTTTAGCAATACTGTTTTTCTTTTTGGCAGGCCTGTTGTTTTACTTTGTGGATACGAGCCACCCTCTTCTCTTCAATGCAAACATTATCTTTCTTAATGTTTAGCAATCTCTGGCATTCTTCTGTAACTTTTCGTAAAGATATTTCTTCGTCTTGATCTAACATTGTGAGGATTTTCGAACGTACGTCTTTGTCTTTCTGTGCTGTTAATCCTTGTACGAAGATTAGACATTTGAACATGTCCTCTTTAATGTCTTTTATTTTAAACCTTTCGCACTGTGCACTAATCTTTCCGGCGTACGTAACGAAATCTTCCTGTTCTTCTTTTTTGATATTTAGACATTTATATTGCGTGAAGAATAAACTTTCTCTTTCTCCAAACATTTTCGTCAAAACCTCTATCGTTTCATCAAATGATATGTCCTCCTGTTTTTTAGGTAAAATAAAATTTGTACATTTTGTGTTTTCCTGCGTTCCTATCTTCTGTCATAGGAGCATTACTGTTTCGTCATCTGACCATGCTTTGCACCGTCTTGCAAAAATATTTTCGTATCTTTTGTAATACAAATTAAAAGTAATACCTTCCTCAGGCTTATATACAAATTCTTTGAGCGCATGCAATGTCTTCTGCAGAGAAACCTTTAAAGGTCTTTCCCGTTTCGCCCCTGCTCTATTACCAATTTTTTCAACATCTCTTGTTGCAATATCATTTGTGTTTGGAGATCCTTTTGAATTTTTGTTGGTCTTCCTGTTTTATCATTAACAATTTGACTGCTTCTCCCAGCGTTTTAGTTAACTCGGCTAATTCTTCCATTATTTTATATATATATATGTGTATATTTGACGAATAAGTTGTATCCACCGGTAAGCAATAATACACGTAGTTTTTTTTATATGAGGAGTAACAAAACTGCCTCTCGCCTTAACTTATTCTTTTATGCGTCAACTTTGCAAATCTTTCACATCAAATTGATATTTGGCGAGCTTTGCCGAATCTTTGTTCAATCTGGTCTTTTTAGCGAGTCCCAAATTTTTGTTGTCACTCTGTTTTATTAGCGTACTTCATCTAAGTGCAAATTCTTCTTCACCAATCTGTTATTTTTGGCGTACCCCAAGTAAGTGCGCATTTTACGTTGCCACTCTGTTATTTCTGGTGTACTCCATGTAAATGCGAATCTTTCGTCGCCAAATCTGTTTTTTCCCGGGAGGGAATAAACAGAGAATGAATAGTGCAAGAAATAATTCTTAACATTGAGGATATATGAATAGAGATTTATTATACCTCAGTACAATAAACCAAATACACGTACACCAACGAACAGTTAACAAGAATAACAATCAAGAAGACAATGTCTCTGTATAGGACGTATGCGTCCGTCTTGTGAAGAATGCTTCCGTCTACTGACGTATAACTCTCGTCTAAGGACGATGGCTCTCGTATAATCACGATGGCTCTCGTATAATCACGATGGCACTCATATAATCACGAAGACTCTCGTATAATCACGATCACTCTCGTATAATGACGAAGGTCGATGTGCTCTGCTGTTCATTCTAGTCCCGGTCTTTTATAAGCCCGGCCATACCCATTCCGGGGTGTACAGGATATGTCACTACAACAAGATATAACCCTAATAACTGTATTTTCAGATGGCTGGTATTAATTTTAAGTGATATTCAAAATGAGAACAGATTTCTCTAAAATTGGAAAATTCATTTATTTTTGTTGGGTTAAGTAGCCGAAATCTTAACAAGTGCAAAATACAGATGCAGAGTACAATGAGTGCAAATTATTTTCTTCGGAGAAGTAACGAATTTATCAAAGCTAGTTAGTCAAAATATTTGGGTTTTGGATTTTGACGATATGATACTCTATGTCAAAATATGGCTATGAGAATTTCCTGTTTACTGATTATCAGGACAGTAAATAAGAGCAGGTAGACAATAACGCCGTTGGTGCTAACAGTCGCCGGATGACGGTCAGGTGGCACCTGTTGCCCATGCCGGTCCTTACCGAGCGAGGAGTTGCTTCCTTGGGAAGTAACCCCCTTCACGCTGTTGGCTTTCATATATTTATTGTAACTATCCATGATTGAGCGGGGGTAGATAGTGGAGTGGTATCCCGTTGCCTTCTCCACGATGGTTTATTGAGACATCACCTCTAGTTAGCTGGCCGTTGACTCTTTGAGAGTTCTTCCGCCCTTTGTAGGTTTATATTTTTGACCTACAGGGATGCTAACGTCCCAATTAAGTGTACATATAGTTGATGTACAAAAAAAAAAATACTAAGTTTTAAGTCGAAATGGATTTCAGACAAAAGAAAAATTTAGTATATTCTTATGAAAAAAATTAAATGGTAAAAGAAAACAGATACAAACTAGTGTAGCTTCTAAGAACCTCGCTGCAGTAATTACAATCAGCATACTTTACCAGTAGTCACAAGAAATATTATGCATATTCGACATTTTGGCAGTCATCTTCTGACTTTCTTTGGTTCTATCATATATATACTGATACGGTGCTGGTAGGAACACGTGGGGGTTTTTTTTTTTTTGGAAGGGGGATAAAGGAAAAGGATTGCTAGGAGAGAAAGGACGCTAACTTTTTTCTTTAGACTGAAGACGGGGAGAGAAAAAAGGTCATTTTAAATTCTATAAAATCCTTTTTTTTTTTTTTTTTGGTAGCTACAGGCAAAAACAGAAAAAAATTCAAAATATACTGACTCTGAAAGAAAATATATGTAAATAAAATATACGTAGCATGAATTAAACGAACCTTTCCTTTAGCTAGTCTAAATTCTAAGAACCTCGCAGCAGTAATTACAAATCAGCATACTTTACCAGTAGTCACAAGAAATATTATGCATATTCGACATTTTGGCAGTCATCTTCTGACTTTCTTTGGTTCTATCATATATATACTGATACGGTGCTGGTAGGAACACGTGGGTTTTTTTTTTTTTTTTTTGGAAGGGGGATAAAGGAAAAGGATTGCTAGGAGAGAAAGGACGCTAACTTTTTCTTTAGACTGCTGGCCCAGATGGCATAGTGATAGAGCTGCTGACAGCCTTAGAAGAATATGGCATAGAAAAAAGATTTCAGACATAATAAACGAAATTTATAGCAGTGGAATAATACCAGACGACCTATGCAAGTTGATATTTATAGCACTGCCGAAGAAACCAGGTGCAAACGAGTGTGAACTACACAGAACTATCAGCTTAATGAGTCACATTACAAAACTGATTGTCAGAATCCTGATGAATAGAGCGAGAAGCAGAATCAGGCCAGAGATAGGGCAGGAACAGTGCGGGTTCGTCAAAGACACTGGAACGAGGAACGCCATATTCATGATTAGGATGCTCTCTGAAAGGGCATTACAAATGAAGAAGGACTTGTACCTATGCTTCATTGATTACGCGAAGGCGTTCGACAAAATACGACACAAAGAATTGATGGAAATGATAGGCAACCTCGACATTTTCGGCAAAGATATCAGAATAATCAAGAATCTCTACTGGCAGCAAACAGCCTGCATACGGACAGGTAACGACCTCAGTAGATACACAAAGATAGAAAAAGGCGTAAGACAAGGATGTGTCTTTTCACCGGATTTGTTCAACCTATACAGCGAGAATATTTTGAGGACCCTAGATGACACACCAGGATTTATTATTGGAGGCCACAACCTGAACAACATAAGATACGCGGACGATACAGTACTGATTGCGGACACAGAAAGGAAACTGCAAGATCTCATACAGAAAGTAGCAGTGGAGAGTGACAAGAAGGGACTACAAATAAACTTTAAGAAAACTGAGTGCATGGTCATCAGCAAAAGATACAACCCAAAATGCCAAATACAGGTGGGGGATAACAGAATCAAACAAGTCCAAGAATTTAAGTACCTAGGAAGTGTTCTAACAGGAGATGGAAAGTGCGACACGGACATCCGAAGGCGAATTGGCATGGCAAAGGACGCGTTCCAGAAGATGAGCAAAATACTAACACACAGGAAGATCTCAATAGAAACGAAGAAAAGAGTGCTAGACTGCTACGTGATGTCAGTTCTTCAGTACGGCTGTGAATGCTGGACAATATAATCGAAAATGAGGAAAAAACTGGAAGCGGCCGAAATGTGGTTCTACAGAAGGATGCTACGGATATCGTGGACTGAGCATACAAGCAACGACGAAGTGTTAGAAAGAATGGCAACAAAAGGAAATTGATGCTGAGCATCAGGAAGAGACAACTGAAGTTCCTGGGACATGCAATGAGGAAGGAGAGCCTGGAGAACCTGATACTGACTGGTCAGATAGAAGGAAGGAGAGACAGAGGAAGGCAGCGGATAACATATCTGCAGAGTCTGATCAGGTGGATGACGGAACGGGGGTTGCCAGGAGCAACAGGAGCAAACATACTAAGAGCCACAAGGGATAGGGAGACGTGGAGATCCATGATCGCCTACGTCCTGAAGGGACAGGGCACATAGAAGAAGAAGAAGACAATAACAAGGAGTGGGGTTTTCTCCTCTTCCCCATTAAGTTGAAATATTAAATGACATTACATATCAAGATAGTAAGCTATATATATATATATATATATATATATATATATATATATATATATACTAGCAGTATAGCCAGGCGTTGCTCGGGTGTAATGAACGCTTCAAAATAATCCATGGTCTTGGAGCTAAGACACTTTGGACGTTGGCACGAAAGACTAAAAAGTAATAGTTGTTTCCAGTTAAAGCGAAACCGTAGACTGAAAGAAAAATGAATGGATGTAAGTCAAATTTTGATTTTCTGGTATCGATATCAAATAAGTTTCTTTCGTCTTAAACTGAATTTTGAAGGCTAAATAAGTCCTTTGAGTAAATGGTATCATCGCTGAGACTAAGAACTACAATTATATCTACTTAGAGCCAAACCGGAATCAAAAATTAAAATAAAAGGGCTGAAAATATAGACATACAGGCAGATAAACAGACACACACACGAACATCTATATATATATTTGTTATCGATTTTCTGCACTATTGTAAGAACTGCAAACTTGAAACTTCTGAATATCGTTTCTTATGTTTTTGTTTATGAGTGTATTAAATTTGATTAAAATCGGACTACTCCTTCTATAACCAGATTTTTTCGATTATCGATTTTCGATATTTATCGGGGGTACCGCGACACAAAATCTAGTTAAGAACATTCGCAGACGCTTATAGTACAACTGTATAAATTTTCAAAAAAAATCGGTTCAGCCGTTTTGGAGTCTATAGGTAACGGATACACACACACAGACACACACACACAGACAAAGTTCCATTTATAAATAAGTTAAGATATATAGGGAGGGGGAATAGAAACCCCATACCTAACTTTACCACTCCGGTCTGGGTGCTTGTTTAATAAAACCAGAGTGCAGGACGAAATTATTTTGTTCAAGACCCGTGGTTGGGATGAGAAGGCATAAAGAGATTAATTTGGGGCCTGTTGCTAGAAAGAAGACGGCAGAGAGATATATTGCAAGAGACGGTCAGTCCAAATTCAACCAAGTGGAAGTTGAATAAACCATCATTCCTTGGAAATAATGCAACACAAATATTATCTTGCTACTGAAATACCAGAGAATTGATATTCCTTTTGCGTCACTTATTTTGACTTGCTTGTAATCTTGTAATTATTCGATATATATAAATCTACACCGTGTCGTTGCAGTCTTAAATCTGGTTTTCATTATAAAATATTCCATCGCGTGTCTGGGCCAGCCACGTCAAGTGACAACAAGCAATCTTGTTTTGGCTAATCCGATATCAACAACACAACGTCGACAGAATCGACCGAAGGTCAGAAAGTTGACCTGACTCAGCCAAGTGTCGTGTTATATAGACATGGATGGAATAAAATTCCGTATCCAACATATATATAATCTTAAAATGTGATCAATACGAAGTAGAGCGAATGATATTTGTTTAGAATTTATAACATAAATGTGCTATAATATCACTACAAAAATAGCATTTCTTTTATCAAATATTAACATTAATGATCCACAAAATTGCTTTTAGAGTATCTTCTTTTATTTTTCAAAATAGAAATTGCTTGTATTCTGATTAGTCACCACTGACTACTTAATAATCTCTTCTTGATTTAGCTGGTTTGGCTAGTTTTGAACCTTTTAAAACTCTTCATCTTGAATTCAACATCATCACTTGACACGACACGATTAGTGGCGAAACAAAATGGGTATTTTTGTAAAGATATTATAACATATTTATGTTATAAATTCTAAGCACACACACATATATATATATAAGAAACCTAAAATATATGACAGTGGCTCTTTTCACATATTAAAAGGAATTAATTATCGTTGTCTTTGTTTTCATTCACCGTCGTGTTTATGTGCGGTAGTTTGTTCACACTTTATTTTACGTTTGAGAAATCTTTCTCCGCTTTAAGAGGTAATAAAATAATTTTTGAATGGTCAATTATCGGGCTGAGGAAGGTTTTGTTTTTATTTTTTATTTATATACACATAGACACACAAATACATATTATTATATACATATACTGTGCGCGTGTTGTGTGTTCGTGAGGTAGCTATGATCTATTAAGTGCTGGTTTAAATTTGCTTATGAAGTATTTGTAGGTAAGAATAATTGTCTGTCTGATATAATGGCATAATTTTAAATTTACCTTTGATTACATTAGACGATGTGTTGTAATACAAATAATTTTCTGTTGTCTGATAATTTGATATTGCTTTTGGCTGATTCCTATATAAGATTTGCTGCATTTTTTGCACTCTAGTGCATACACCACATTTTTAGAATTGCAGTTCAAATTTTTGTTTATTGTCAATGTCTTTGTGGTGTTTTCAATAAGTGCAGGTGTTTCCTCCTATAATTCAATATGTTTCAAAGAAATAAAATGGTAACCAACGTTTCTTGCTGCTTCCTTTTTGCTATACCTTCATTTAGAGTTCAAATTGACAACTTACATTACTCTCATTAATTTTATAAATATTATGATGACATCCTCCAAGAGAGCGACTCATTGTCCCTTTGCTGCTGACGTGAAGTCGCGTGATTATATTTAATTAATTGATAGATCTGCCGCTAGAATATTTGATTCACTGTGTCGTCCTAGACAGTTTATCTCTTAAGAATCTATCTTAAATATTTATAAGTCCACCATTCACTCTTGTCTTGAATATTGCTGTCACATCTGGTTTGCTACCCCTGCTATACATTTACAGATTCTTGATAAAATTCGAAGAAGAATCTGTAATGTCACTGGTCCTGACCTGGCGTCTCGGCTTCAGTCACTTTCCCGCCGCCGTAATGTAACTTCCCTGTGTCTTTTCTATAAATACTTTCATGATAATTGTTCTGATGAACTTTTCTCTATGGTACAAAGACTTTATAAATTCAACCTGTGATCTCATTATATCACCCAAGTATGTCAATCCTATTTGCTTAATTTTTGGCGGGTAATTTTCTTTCAGCATTAAATTTATTCGTGTGTTTGCTAAATTTAGAATCTTAAATCTACAGTATAAACATGCGTCATGTTCATCGAATTACTCATAGCTGAAATTCACTTGATTGTCACTACTCAAGAAGTAAACAACATGTAATGAATTGCTAATGTTAAAGAGCCTTCATAGAAACTTGTTTCCATATCATGTATTACAAGACTTAATCACATACAGGCATGTACACACACACACACACACACAGACAAAAACTTCACCAGGTACGCAAAATGTATGTAACAAAGTTATTTCAGCTTTAATTAGTTTAAAATTCATTTTGTGATTTGTACCTCGTTTAATTATTTCCTGAGTTTACTGTTTCAGATGCACAAATGTGTATATTTATGGAACCTGTAACTTTATTTACAATATAGATAGTCGTTCTTTTAATTTCTTTTATTTTATTCAGTGTTGGGGTAACATTTTCATCGCGATTTTAATTGTATTTTTTTTTTCGTTCTTTAGAATTTAATTTTCCAAAATTACCAACCTGTGTACTTGACAATGACGTGTGTCAGTTGATATGGAAACAAGTGAACTTCAGCTATGAGCACGGTACTTTATTTGCATCATGAAAATACGATGAAATTATATATATATGTGTGTGTGTGTGTGTGTGTGTGTGTGTGTGTGTGTGTGTGTGTGTGTAACTTTTTACAACAAAATATTAATCTAAGAACGGCTGCAAACGACGTCCGACGTTTTCGCATCTGTGCAAAAAATGTAAGACCCTAGCGAAACTAAAGAATCATAACAACGTTGCCCATATCTTAGGATGGATCATTTAAAAAAAACCTCAATCATTTACAAAACACAAATAATCTAGACATCAAACAAACTAGAAAACATTTTCGATGTCATAAAAGTTTGATAGTGAGGAATATAATGATGTTTATTTTATCATTTTCAACCTTCTGAATGTGCGTTCGCAACTAATTTGTTGAACAGTCAATCAGTTAATTGCGATACGTGATATACGATAGGATGTGCGTTGTGGTCCAATGGATATCGACTCGGAAAGAGAAATTGGAGACCCAAGTTCGAATTCCAGTCGAATTCGTTGCACTCATATACGCGCAAATACCCTTGGGAAAGGTACTAATCCGTCTCTTCCCTCCAGTTATGGGTCAAATAACAGGACGGATTGGGTTCTATAGCCTTGGTTGGCAACCAGTCTACCGCAGAAAGCAATGGCAGCCTACTGCGGGATAATCTTCTGCCCAGTCAGTCATGTCTCTTTCGAGACATGATCGCCCAAGCGTGTATCACGTATGGCACTTAACTGACTGATATACGCTTGGTAGATCAAGTCCCTTGCAAGACTTGGTAGAACTTTCACGCCGTTGGATGCCATTTCTTTCAGTGGCAGAATGGTTGCCAAACAAAGCTATATATATATATATATATATATATATATATATATATATATATATACTTAATTACTAAGTTTTTGGTCATAATTATATTAGACCAGTACACAGTTGTATTAAAAAGCGTTCAGTTCATTTGTGTAGTAGAACTTTTGAATAGTTTTCATTTGTAAACGAGTTATTATGCAACCTAGGTTTCTACCATGTGGTGTCTTCAGGTGATTTTCAATAACTGATTTTACCGTTTTTTTAAGAACACTCACGTAACACGGATTTTTTATGAAAGTGAAATTTTCAAAATAAGAGAAGTTATAACGTTTTCATTCATCGTTAGATGACCTTAAGAAGACATTTTATGGTATGGTTATACTTAGTCATAATTTCTGTTTTTTCATTCAGCAGTTAAGTTTTTTTGTTGGGGAATAACATAATAGCTAATTTTTCTTCCTAGCACAGTCTACATATTTTGCCACCGTTGTAAGGCTTGGCTGTTTTCATTATACTCCACGTTATATCTGGGTCTTTTCCATATTTTAATTTCAATTTCCACACGTGGTTAGCCAATTTTGTACAGTTTGTTAAGTTGTCTAGTTTATATGTAGACCTGTAATCAAACTATCTGGTCTTAAATGTATCTTTAGTTGATCACAAAAATATTTTGTTTTGACCATTTAAGTCATGTATTTTTGCTTTGTAAAATGTTGTTATCATTCTCTGATAATTCGGTAAATTCAACTAGTAGTTTTTGAATAGAATGAAAAGTGTCACCTCGTTAATAATTTGCATATATATATATATATATATATATATATACATATATATATATATATATATATATATATATATATATATAAGCCCAGAAGTATTTCGTGTATGCAGATGTGAACAAAGAATATTTAAGTAAGATTGGAATGCAGCATAGCAGGCAATTCTTGCAATGTGAAACTGAAATTACATCAATGTAAGTTTAAAGTATCCATTCTGATTCTTGTTGCAAATAATCATCCTAAATTTACAAAAGGATTTCGAAGTTTCCTCATCATCGAATATTGAATTAAATGCTTCAATGGATTTTTTGTTTTTATGTTTTCCCAGACTATATAAGACGTCTCTCTCTTTGTCTAGTACCTTCCAGGCACAAAGTTAATCTAATTTTTCACTTAATCATATTCCATAACTAATTGACGTATACACATGAAAAAGGCTAAAACTCTCATGGTCTTAAATATAGAAATGAAAAATGCAAGCATAATGATACCGGTTCGAATAAATACAATGGTGCCAGAAATTCACTAAAAAAATTCATAATTTACAACTATTTTTCAAAGTCAAGTTAAGTAGAGTATTGAGAAACGGGATTTTCGTTAGAAACAAAGAAAGTACTAGATTGTTTATCATTATGGCAGCCAATGCTGGTCAATCCTTTCAAAGATGAAGAAAATAATCGAAGCAACCGAAATGGGGTTCTACAGAAGGATGCTGAGGATATCATGGACAGAGTATATTTGTAACAGCGAGGTTTCGGAGAAGCTGAAAACGAAAAAGAAACTGATACTTAACATCAGGAAAAGACAGATGAAGTTTCTGGGACATGTAATGAGGAAGGAAGGCTTGGAGAAAGAGTGACGGGAAAGCATGACATACTTAACAGGCTTGAGCAAATGGATGGAAGAACAGTGTTTGGGAGGGGTAAAAAGAGAAAGTGTGTTAAGAGCTAAAAGATATAGAGAGATGTAGAAGGCCATGATCGCCTACGTCCAGACGGGACACAGCACATAGAAAAAGAAGAATGTATGTGCGTATGTGGGAGTTACATTTATGTATGTCTCTCTCTCTCTCTCTCTCTCTCTCTATATATATATATATATATATATATATATATGTGTGTGTGTGTGTTATGGGCTGTGTTGATTGATAAATCATTGTCTGTTATTCGATCCATAGGATAAAATGAACAGACTCTCCTTTTGAAAGATACACTTGTTTATGATGTGAATTACCGTCTCAACTCAAATATTTTGACAAGGAAGGAGATAATGATGACAAATAAGTATAGGTTGTGCAAAATAAATGATTTTTATGACTTAGTTTCAGAATTTATTGATTTCCTGACTCATAATTTCTCTATATTTAGACCAGCATTTCTTTTTGAGTGTTAATTAAGAGAATTTAGTAGTATAAGTAGCAGTAATAATAATAATAATAATAATAATAATAATAATAATATTAATAACATACATAGAAACAACAAAGGACTGGATGATACAATTAGTAAGGCAACATGAAGAAAGAAAGAAAAAATATTCAATAATAAAAGAAGGCAGTAAATACAAACAAGATTTACAGTTAGTAGATTCTGTAGAAAAGCAAAACAGAAGCCAAGAAAAAACTATTGCGGCAAAAAATATGAAAATGAAAGCCAAAGATCAAGCTCTTGAACAGACGAAACAACGCTGGCAAGACAAACCTCTGCATGGCCAATATCCAGAACGTGCCAATAAATCCAATGTTGATAAAGTTAATACTCATCGATGGGCACGTGCATCTGGATTAAAGTCTGAGACCGAAGGCTTTATTCTTGCAGCGCAAGACCAAAGTCTTTTCACTAGAAATTTTCAGGCAAATATTATACATAATAATATGGATAAAACAAGCAGGTATTTTGATAAACACCAAGAAAACAATAGACCATCTAATCTCAGGCTGTTCTGTACTTGCCCAAAATGAATATAAAAATCGCCACGATAGAGTGGGGTAATATTTACATTGGACAATGTGCAAACACTATGAAAAATATGTAAACAAACACTGGTATGAACACCACCCAGCATCAGCTACAGAAATAGAAGATGTCACCATTCTATGGGATTAAACCATCTATACAGACAGAAAAATTGAAACAAATAGGCCAGACATGATTGTTAAAAACTAAAAAAAAAACAAAAAAAAACTTGTTTATCAATTGATATGGCTTGTCCAACGGATTTTAACATAGCAACTAAGTAATTCGAAAAACTGTGAAAATATAAAGACCTGGAAATTGAAATAGAAAAAATGTGGAATTTGAAAACAAGTGTCGTACCAGTGATAGTGGCTGCACTTGGAATGATAAAAAATGAAACAAAAAAAACAAAAAAAACACACACATCGAAAGAATCCCTGGAAGCCCTAGCTTAAGAGATATACAAAAGATTGTCTTGTTAAGTACAGCTCACACACTAAGGAGAACTTTGTCTATGTAACTCTAGGGATGTTAGGGGAGATAGAAAAAACATGAAATGGAGTCATAACAACACAACACGACAAGTTTTCCTGCAGACTTGGTAGGTAGTGCGACCCTAGTAGAAATAATTTATAATGAAAAATGACATAATAATAAATAACTACTGCCGCTATGCTTCTTGCCTGCTGCATATCATCCATGGTAATTTTTATATTTAAGACCTCTGGAGAACTCTCAGACCCCTCTAATTATCGCTCTATCAGCCTCCTACCGATTTTTGGCCAAGTGTTCGAGGCTATCATCAATGCTGAATTGATTCAATATCTCACAGTCCATCACACAGCTCATTTATTCTCGGACAGATAGTACGGCTTCCGCTTCGCCATGTCTAATATGCTAAAGTCAGTCAGTTGAGTGCCATACGCGATACACGCTTTTGGTGATCATGTCTCAAAGAAACATGACTGACTGGGCAGAAGATTATCCCGTAGTAGGTTTCCATTGCATTCTGCGGTAGACTGGTTGCTAGCCAACGGTATAGAACTCAATCTGTTCTGTTATTTAACCCATAACTGGAGGGAATAGACGGATTAATACCTTTCCTAAGGGTATCTGTGCGTAAGTGAATGCAATGAATTCAACTGGAATTCGAACTCAGTAACCCGACTTCTCGTTTCGAGTCGATATCCACTGCACCACAACGCACATTCTAATATGCTAAAGACCATTACCGAATTTATATACCAGGCTCTCGATAAGAACCGCAAATCTGGTGCTGTGCCCCTAGGATATCTCCAAAGCATTTGACAGAGTCTGGCACGTTGGCTTCTGTGCAAGCTACAGGCCTATAACATAACTGAACGCTTATTTGATTCGATCCAATCGTTTCTATCAAACCACGTAATGAAGATCATGTTGAACGGGCATGCCTCCAGATCCTACCATTTCGAATGCGGGTTTCCATCAATGTTCTATTCTAGGTCCGACGCCTTTTCTGATTTTCATCAATGATCTCCCTGATGTGATCAGATCCCATGAAGGCATTTACGCTGACAACATCATCATTTATTCCCACCTCAGTATGAAATCTGTCAATACTGATAAAGCCAACCTTGCTGCTGATCTTGATACGGACCTCCAAAAATAAGAAACGGCTTGTAACTTTGTATGCTTCCAAAACGAAGCTACTATTCTTTAACCACCATAGACAATCTCTCCTACCCACCATCATCATGGATCAAGCTAGTCTCCTTGAAAACAATATAATGCACCTCCTTGGCCTCACTATCACAGCCGATCTCGTGGTACGGTTATATTGAATCAATAGCTAAATACTGCTAGGAAGGCTGATTCACTGTCAAAATAAAATGTAACCTCCTTTTCTACTATAATAGATTTTTCTCGTACTTTCCATATTTTTTTTTTAATCATATCATCCCGAGCAAGGCGGTAACGCCACTGATGTGCAGGGGGCTACGTAGGAGTGAAAAGATTGGAAAAGAGAAAGCCGGAAACCACATCCTAAACAGGGAACAAGGGATGAGCCTCTTCACCTGTTCAATAGACGTGGGTGGAGTGTGAACCGGGCGATAGTTTAGTCTATCTACTCCAATCGCTCACCTGATAGCTACAATCTCCACTAATTTAAATGCAACGTCAACATCCATCTCTTATCTTCTTGAAGCCCATCATTTCTTATCCTTTTCTCGGCACCCCTGTATCTTGTTTTTCTCAGTTTTCAATCTACTCTCACGGAAATCTCTTCACATCAGTATTCTCATATCTTTTACCCTTTAACCTGTTCCTCTTTCTATGCGCTCTATACTTATGTAACCCTCTTGCGCACCAGTGGCAGCAATCTCTTGCTTGGGTTGAAACGATTAAAAAAAAACAACCAAACAGGCAAAAAACAAAACAAAATAAACAAGGAAAAATCTGCTTGAAATAAGAATAAATTCGGATATTGAAATATTGATACATCAGTCGATCTAACCTGCAAGGTGAGATACATTCTATCAAGACGGAAATAAGATTTTTAAATAGAATAGTTAAATATCAAGATTTTGTTAGGAACTCGTGGAAATAGAAAATTTATTTTCTAAAATCACTGGGAAGGACGTTCTAGATGTTTGCATAGAGACAACATTTGTCAGCCGATGAAGAATTGAGATAACAACAGATTAAAACACACACACACACACACACACACACACACACACACACACATGTATATGTTTTTCTGAGAAATGTTGTTTAATTGTATTCTGATCAGAAAGGTGACATGTAAGTCTACGGGAGAGCGTGGTTGTAATAATAAACCGCAATATTTACCCAGTAAAATATTGGTTTTACTACAACCACGCTCTCCCGTAGACTTACATGTCACCTTTCTGATCAGAGTACAATTAAACAACATTTCTCTGAAAAACATAAACATGTAGGTAATATCAGACAGATTTTAGTCAATAATACAATAATCCTTACTCATACACACAGTAAAAAGAATCTTCAGATATTGGAGGCCATGTACATTAAATCCAAACAACCCACAGTAAAAAAAAATCACTTTTAAATCGGGCCATAGCACATTACATTGCATTTGAATACATGGTTCTGTTGTAATTTCGCGCTGTCACGCGGTATGACGTCATAGAATCGCATTGCAAATTTGCGAACTGCGTTTGTTATTTTTGGTAGCTATTGCCGTTGCCTAGCGGAGTTTTATGTCAACACAAAATAAAATTGTCGGTGATGGTGGATGTTATTGTGTTACCGTCTTAATAACCTCTCTGAAGATGGATCATGCGAGCCGAAAGCTTAAAACCAACTTAATGAAACATTATCCAAATTTTGGAGAATTTTGTCTTTATTTTCAACTGAAATTAAAGCCAAAATATAACTTTTAGAACGGCTCATGATTAAACATAATAGACATTCATTGTCTCTTATATTTAACAGTATATGTTTAGACAGTATATATATATATATATATATATATTGTTTAAAAGTTGTTATATTATAGAAGTTTGTTCAGCATCGGAAATTAGAGCAAAAACTGTGTGGATATAGAAAGTACGGTGACAGACAGTTTCATGTCAAGTGATCTTCAGCGTCCCCAATTCTTCCATGAGCAAAAATTATAGTTTCTTGGGTTTATGTAGGAATAAAGGCAAACTGTACATTTCTAGTTCTTTTGTTTAGAAAAATTCTTTAAGTTATTTATAATTGTGTCATCGAATGGTTCATGACTTTAACTAATGAATGAATTATTAAAAATATTATTTAATTTTTGTGCATTTTTTTTTGTTTATTATGTAACTTTATTTATCTATGGTCATACATTCTCTCTAATGCTCTCTTTTTCATTCTCTCTCTCTCTCTCTCTCTGTGTATATATATATATATATATATAGATATAGTGAGAATGAGAGTGAGAGAGATTGTTTAAAATTTCTTAAATTTATAGGAAACAGTGTTTACTATCGGTGATTGAGCGTTTATAGATATAGACAATGTGTATATAGAAGTCAACATTTTATTATTGACTTGTTCTGAAGATCGTATTGAGAAGTGATATTGTTGCCACACACACACACACACACACACACACACACACACACACACACACAGGCACACACATATTGGTTTATTCAATGTCACACCTGCGATATTTACAGATTGCTTTGAACTCGTTACTTTTCACAGTTTGAGTATCGTTTACTATGAAAAAAAGGACTAGCTATAATTTAATTTCGAATTCGTTTTCAAGCTTTTACTTTTTATTATATGTTAACCAAAAAAACAGCTTATATATCCAACACTCAGAAATAATTTTAATTATCAACAAATAATGAATCACCATACGGAAGCAATATCTATTTTCAATTCTGTAAATTTTTTATTCGGCATATTATTCAGGCGAGTCATAATATGATTACTTCTCCGATACAGATTATTTTATTTAGCATTTTGTGAAAATAAAACCATTTCCACGAAAGTCGTTGTAAAGTTTAGAGTAACTCTCAGACAAGACTTGACAAATCATTTTTGTAACAGATGTTTCAAACTAAATAAAATGCTATCAAAAACGTGTATTCAAATTTACTTTCCAAACATACTTATAGCGACAAATCCTAAAAATCATACGTCTCCTTCTTCTTCTTGTATATACCGTGTCTCTTCAGGACGTAATGTGATCATGGCTCTCCAGAACTTCTTATTCTTTGTAACTTTTAATAACGTTTGTTTTTTAGCTCTCTCTCTCTCTCTCTCTTTCTCTCTCTCTCTTTCTTTCCTAATCTTTTTTCTTTCAACTTATGAGGTAGGTAATGCGCCGCTTTTCTCAGTTATTCTTAAATTCAATATCCTGTATGTTGAATTTTCTAAGCCCTCTTTCTTTAATATGTGCCCTAGAAATTTTATTTGTTTCTTTGTTTTTCTTCTGTTACTTCTGTTTCTATTTTACCTAAAACTTTTTCGTTTTCCCGTGTTCAGTTCATGGTATTCTCAGTATCCTTCTGTAGAACCACATTTCTGTTGCCTCAAATCACTTTTCCATTTTTGATAAAATTGCTTAACATTCACTGCCATATAAGTGGATAGATATTACATCAGTAATCTTTGTTTCTAAGAAAATTTTCTTCTGTGTTGCTTAAATTTTGGAAGGCATCTTTCGCTAACCTAACGCGCCTTCAAATTTTTACTGTCACATTTTCCATCTTCTGTTAAATCACTACTACCTAAGTATTAAAATGTTTACTCTTGTTCAATTTTAGTATATTTAATTTAAAATTCAGATCTTGCGCCGTTTATTTTGCTGACAACCATACATTCTATCTTTTTTCAATTGTTGTTTAGTCCTTCTCTCTTTCATTTACTATCTTCTAGAGGAGTTGTAGTCTCCTTTCTGTATCTGATATCAAAACTCTAATCTGCATATCAAATGCTGTTAAGATTGTTGCCGCTGATAATAAAACCATAGTAGGACTTTTAATTCTCTGATGATTGCCTTACTTTAAAGGTTGAATAAGTCGAGTGAGAAGAGACATCCTTGCCATATGCCACTTTCTATTTTTGTTTATTTATTAAATTCTTTTTCTATCCTCATGCAGGCGGTTTGCTTCCATTATAAGTTACCAAGCCGTTCAAACTGTTTTGGTTGTATAACTTGTTCAACCTTTTCGTACAAATTATAAAACACACACTTTGATTCAACATAACTAAGTGCATATCCGTTTGCATTTGTACTTCTCTTTTTTTATTTACTTTCGAGATAAATATCGTATTCTTTTTTCCAGTTTCTTTAACGAAGCCTTACTGTTTTTCTCCTATTTCCGGTTAATTCTAATGCACGCTCTATTCATCAGAATTCGGATATGTTTTGTTATTTGGCTCATCAGAATAACTGCCAGATAAAACTTGAATTATTTTGACCTTGGCTTCTTAGGCTGCCATATGAAAATGAATCGCCGTAGGTTTTATGATATTTATTTAGTCTTTATTACAGACTTCATGGCGAGTGCCTAAGCAAGATTTTATGTTATAACAGATGTTAACCGAAATATAACAGTGGAAACGTGAATTGAATCTCATATGATTTTTAACATATGTGACAAGAAATCGAAGCTCATACAAGTTAAAACTGGAGTTACCAGGATACGAAACTCATACTGAGTGATAAAAAGTAAAAAAAATAATTGTTGCTTTAGTGCACAGGATAACAGTGACGACAAGAATTTGAACCACGTTGGTTTTATTTTTTCTTTGTGTGTAGAAAAAAGACAGAAGAAAACAGGTATTCTTCAACAACGGAGGAAATATTGGCTTCTGTGTTTTAAATTCAACAGCATCAATAATAATAACAGCAACAAAAGCAAACTCAGAAATTGTTGAAACTGCAGAAAAAGCAACAAATCTTGATGAAAATAATTATAAAGGAAACAGAAAATTATTCTTTTTTTTACTTCTGACACGCTCTCTGATATATCTGAATTTACATACAATCCAGTTAATGCAATTGCCTTTTCTGCATTTTTTCGAAGATGCGCACAAACGATTATGAAGACGAGAAAAAACGAGACTTTTGTTGAGGAAGTTAGCAACGGTAGAACATAAAAAATACTGTAACTTCGTACCTCCGACAAAGTCAGGAGAAATATTTTTTTTGAAGAACGTGAACATTCTGAGAAAAGTTTTTAGAGATAAAAGCTCTTTATTTAATACATGCTGAAACTGTCTTTATCTGACAGAAAAAGAAGACAAAGATTTTGTCACATATACTGGAATCGTTAACAAGGAATATGAAAGATTCAGATTAAACGAACTAATTCCGGATATGTTTAAAGGTTTATTTTCGTTTCAGGGCTAATAGCGAAAAAAGACGTAAAATTACGGACGAAAATTTTAGTGAAAATTGAACACAATGGTAATCAGGCAATATCGGACGATTGTTAGAGAATAATGTGGATTTGAAAAAGGTACTTCACACTAGTAGTGATATCACAATAATTAATGATGCCACGTGAAAGAATTCAGAAAGTCTATATTAAAAATAACTTCGAAAGTTGTGAGGAGTGCCTCAGGTGATAAATTATTTGTTATTGGCGAAATGACATGTAATGTGTCAAATTTAGATCTTATATGTTAAAAATATTACGAAATTATGCGGTACTGAGTAGATGGCATTATGTGAGCTTTGAGATTTGCCCATAAACGTTTATGGCAAAAAAAACAAAAAACAAGTGAACAAAAAACAGAGATAAATCTTTTTGAAATTGAAAAAATGTTTTTCGAATGGTCTATTGGATGCGTTGGATCGGTGTTTTGAATCAAATCGAAATTTTAAAAAATAAAACTGTTGGACGCCAGTATTTAAACCAAAATGCAGCATTTGATCACGTAAACAACGAATTAGACAGAATTGAAAAAGTAGGTGCAATTGAAACGATTAACCATTCAAAATGGATAGTACCAGCAGTGTATGTAAAGGAAAATGAAATTCATTTCTGTGCAGAATTTTCGACAGAACTTGAGAGCTTCACTGAATTATCTATTTAAAAAGGCGTAATGTGAAACTGATAAGTGAATTGATAAGTTACAGAATACGTTCGAAGAAATAGAAAATACTAACGTCAGACTTATCGTTCTCGCACTACGACCCAAAAACAGAAATCATAGTAGCTTTAGATGCTAGTGATTATGGAATAGAAGCAGTAATTTTACATAAATACGATGACGGTAATATAAAAGCTGTTGCATATGCTTCGCGTTTGCTACTACCAGTAGAAAAATCTTACAACCAAATCGAAAAATTAGCATTTGCAGTAAAAATTCACAGATTTATACATACAAGGACTGTTCACTTTCAGACAGATTATAGCCCTCTATTATGAATTTATGTTTTGCAAAAAAAAAAAAAAAAAAGGAATTCTTATACATACAGCGAATAGATTACAACTCTAGAGTATCTTCTTGTTAAATTACGATTTTACGATGGTGTAGCAACCGTCCAAAAATCTAGGACATACGGATTGGTTACCAAGATTGATACTAAAAATACCGAACTGTTTGAGGACAATGTCAATACAACACTAAAAGTGAAATAGAAATAAAAATATATTTTTCAATGTTGTATGCGTACTACAAGTTACCCTGGAAGAAATAAAAGAAAAAGCGTAAAAACATATGTTTATTGCAGAAAAAAAAACAACTAAAAGAAAGTAAGAAAGAATGCAATCCAGATTTGAATGCTTACTAGCTATGCGACAGAGTATATGACAAAAGCGAATATTAAACGAATTTCATAATGAAATCCAGGAATTTCAAGGGTAAAATGATAAGCTATGTATACTGAACCAAAATATATCAAGACATTGAAAATGTAGTAAAAACTTGCATAGGTTGTGTTATGACAGCAAAATTACCTACCACAAAAATAAACCTAGAGGCAGATACTCCGTGGTCAAGATTACATATAAAGTTTGCAGGTTCAATAAACGGATTATATTATCTTGTAACAGTGGATAGTTTTAAGAAGCGCCCTGACATTTAGATGTTCAAAAAAAGCAAAAAACTTCTTCGATAATAGTGAGTTTTTGCATAAACTGTTTGCCAGATATAGCATTCAAGATACCACAGTCTCAGATAACAATACACAATTCTCTGCTCACGAATTCAAAGATTTTTGTCAAATGTTTTGTAAATTGTTACCAAGTCAAAAATAAATATGAAGAACGGATAACAAAATAAATAAATAAATATAGGACATCAAAGTTTTCAAGATTGACAAAAAATTGTTTTTTTAGAATGTATAAAGATAGAAAAGAAAAGTGGGAAGACGGCAAACTAAAATCACTTATGTGAAAGATTATATACATGGTAAAATGAAAAAATATTAACGTAAAAGACATTATAATCACCTAAAGAAAAGGTTTACCAATGAAAGAAGGGAAGAACCTATGAAAGTACTGTATGAGTTTTAATGTACCTGCATACCAAGAATTTCTTGAACGTACTAGCAGGATTTGAAGAAAAAGGAAACCTACAGAAAAAAACTAGAAGTTGATCCTAAACATAAAAACATACAAAGTTAAGTACGTTGGCGAACTCGCTAGAAAGGCGAGCAGAGATTACTAATAAATAAAGCAAAATATTTATAAATAAAAAGAAATCTCAAAATGGGGAACGTTGTGGAGTAAATAACACACCTCCGGTGACTAAATGAACTGCTTTAGAGACTTAAATAAAGAACACCCTTTCAGTCAGTCTTCAGAATACTTCTTACAAGTGCCCAAGCAAGTCTTTATATTATAACTGATAAAAACAGAGTTATTAACACAATACACCACATATTTTCTGTAACATTATCTTATTGATCTACCCCACTGTACTTTGAGCTAAGTTAAAAAATAAGTACGAGAATCTTTTTGTGGAATCGTGTTTCTTCATCGTTAAAAAAGTAAAAATCTTTTTACACAGACGTTTTGCCATATTATCAATAGTTAAAACATGATATATGTCGCTTTGCTTCTGTATTGATGAGCTGATTCTTGTTTCATAATTTTGCGGGCTATTTAAAGATCATCTGATATTTGTTTAACGCATGTTTTTGGATATATATGTTTAAATGATACCTTCAATGATTTTTTTAAAATTCATTTAAAACTGCATTTGCTTTTGTTTGTGAGCTTTTAAGTTAAAGAAATCTATTTGTAGACGATGAAAATTTTATTTCGAGAATATAATAACACCCTCATGTCGGTTTCTGTGTTTAGTCTCAACCGATATATGAGAAGTATTTGTGAAACATGCATGCTTTTTTACAAGACATTAATTGCAAATTTCTGGGTTGCCATGAAACAGTGAATATTTGAAATCTGAAAGGGAATTGATTTTGAGGAATGAAAGGGAAAAATGTCAGCTGAATAATAGTGGACATTCCTGCATTGATTTTCCCTTATTGTAAGAAATTAAATCGATCAAATCTATTCATTTCCTGCGATTATATGTAATGGCTTCCTTTGCATGAGATACGATCCGCGATTAGGGTATTGACGCCATTTACTGAATCTGCTCAACGGAAAAAGACGCAAAACGGAGACATGGCGTAAGCGAGGTCGTTGAATTCTAAATGACAAACATTCTCTGTTGTCAGAAGATATTGAAGTGTGAAATTTTTTTTCGTCGCTCATTTGCGTTATATTTGGTTTCGGACATATTTAACATTTTATTCACGCTTTGTCGAGGTGTGAATGAAAATGGTTGTCTTAATTTTTATATTCTAAAAATGTCCTTTACCATACGCATACAAGAAAAGATCCGTAAATATGCATGTCAACATGTAAACATGAGCAAATAATTTGAGATACACGTATATACGTAAATGTAGACACAAGGTCATAAATAAAAACTAATTCACACACACACACACACACGCATATATATATATATATATATATATATATATATATATATATATATAAATTTGTGTGTGGGTATGTGCGTATTAATGGATACTTATCAGTTGTATATATAATAGTTATGTGGGTATCTATGTTGATTTTGTTGGTGGCATGTTTCCTCAAACGCTACACTTGACTGATGAAATCTTAACCTTTTCTCTTCTACCATTTAAGGCATCAACTTTATAACAGCCAGGAGAAAGATTTTCTGGATCATATCGCTTAATTTTCTGGTTTTTAATGTTCTGTTAAAATTAAACCATTTGTAATTTGCAGTCTGATGAGATAGATACCAAAAAACTATCCTTCGAAATAAATTACAGTTAGTTATAGCCCCGATGATGAGTCGAGTTTTTCCTATGTATATCATATTGCGTTGGATAGTTTCAATTGAGCTCTCTGCATGGATCTATCTCTTTAATAATTTTTATTAAATAGATCTATTTGGATTATCCTCTTTGTTTAAGGATTTGACATTATGATATCTATCTATCTATCTATCTATCTATCTATCTATCTATCTATCTATCTATCTATCTATCTATCTATTCTTCATCGTCTGGTACAACTCTGAGTTTCATGCACATAGCAAGCCGACCATTCTGAAAGGGAATGCAAGTTTAATCTCCCTAATCCAATTTATTCCCAGTTGGGTTTATATAAAAGACAATGGGAACAAACTCAGTCAAAATTAGGGGTGTAATCTTGTGTAAAATTAAGCGAAGCTGAATAATTGTCAAGATACACTGTAATACATACCCTGAATATATACTCATGAATTATCACTACATCATTAATTTTTCAGCAAAGGTTTATGCGGACATTTCTACATGTTCAAGTATTGGCTGGCATTTTGAAACTGATTAGCGCTTTTTTATGTCGGATATTTTATTTATTCTTTGTCAGACAAAGGTGGCAGTTGTTTTAATTGGTTCAATTTAAATTCATTTTACTCTTCATAGCCGATGCATTTCGTCTTCTGAAGGACTTTATCAAGTCAATGTTTGTTTTGCTGCACGTATTTATATACAAAGGCGAGGATGTCATTGATTTATCAAGGCTTGTAGATGTGAGAACGTCCAGGTCAGTCAAAACAGGTAAAGGACACATTATTCAAAATCTGGTGAAAATGTAAATGAGCAAGTAAAATTAATTTTTAAAAAAATGATATTGTTTGGATTGTAGTTAGATTACTATGGTATAAGATAGATGTGTATGCTGTACATCTTTAAAGAAATGAGGTGATAGATATAAAGGTTTTCTTTTGATTTTTCAAAGTATTTGGGGTTGTGTATCTTGGCTTGGGAAAATAGTAATACTTTCAGGAAAGGTGAAATTTAAAAAAAACTTATATTTTGATAAGATTCAATGGCGTCATTCTCGAGAATTTTCTTTCCGAGTAAATTAATTTTTTTTCTTTCTCTTTTGAAGAGTATGCAATTTTTTAGAACAACATTGTGATCGAACTTGTGTCGGTGTTTGACTAGCGAATTTGTAAATTGTTATGTATGAGGTCTCTTTTGTGGTCATAGATACGTTTTTTTTAGTTCTGCATATTTCCTCAATGTAACGTCAGGTACAATTTTGGTAATTTATTTTATATATGCTTGCTTCTCAATTACTTTTTACGGGTTTGTTTAGTTCTGTTCCTATCTATAATGGTTTTGGAAGTAGTTGTGACTATTTGGATGTTTGTTTGAGATGGGATAAGTTGTTTCGGATAGTGAATGTTATGGGGTTGGTAGGTAGTGTTATTCATCTTTTGTTTAGTCTATTATTGTTGATAATGCTGTTATTTTTGTTGCTGCTTGACATATATATATATATATATATATATATATATATATATATATTCAGAAATTATAATCAGAATATATTATAATTTCACTACAAAAGTAACTATTTTGTTTCGACACTATATGTATCTTATCAAGTGATGAGGTTTATTTAAAAGGTTAAAAACAAGCAAAACCCCCTTAATCAGGAAGGCATTTTTGCAAATATAACACTATTTTTGGTATATGAAAAAAGTATATGTAATACTATAATATTGCACGTGAAGAAATAAAAAAAATGTAATCCTAAGTTTAGTACGACGGAGCGAAAGAAATTATTACTAATGGTATTATTAATTCTGCAGTTTATTGTCAACCGCAATGTGAGTTAAGTTAAAAACAAAATATTTATTACAAACCTTGTAAAATATGAAAAATCTAGCTGAAAACTGAAGTGAATAAAAAGGAAATATATGTTTTCGCAGCTGTGGACTGTGGGTCACGCGAGGTCATCACTGGCCGCCATTATGTAACTAAGAAAAACACCGTTGGGAGCTTTGGGCTTTAACGGCCGGTGGAAGTGAAAAATATAGGTAGTCAAAACGCGATTGTCAAAATTTTTTGATAAGAGCAAAAAGGTTAAATTCTGTCTATGGGAATAAAGTGAATTATAAATCTCGCTGGGAAAGGATTTGTAAATGTGAAAACTTGAAAAAAAGTAATCGGGAAGAAGAAGAAAAGAAATTACGTCAATAGAAATATTGCTATTTCATTGGTTAAATCAAGGGAATAAAATCATTCCGCCTTATAATATGAGCTGGGAGTAATTTCATTGGTTAAAGATTTAATTTGCATGGACACCCCATGTTCGTCATGTTCCCACTAAGAGAGTTTGGGACACGCATAAATATCAGAGCAGAGAAGGCCAAAATCAGTTGTAGTTGGAGTTGGACTTGGGACCAGTCAAGATGTAACGACTGACAGAAAAGTGTTCTCAACCGGGAGCCATGACCGAAAAGATTAGTCGCTTCCCCTAGAGTCCTGGCTGAAGATGTAAAGAAACTTAGAGAAGTCTGCCGTCGACCAACTTAAAAGAGTTAAAGTCGAATATTACGCCTCCGACAGAGTCCTGGCTGAATATAAAAAGAAATACAAAGAGTCGAGAAAGAGCAGAAGCAGAAAGATTGACTGCCACTCCGAGCTAAGGAGACAAAACGAATTACCGCCGTCGTCGTCTCCACACACAAAGACCCACCTTCGGCTGTTTCCGCAAGGCTTCGGTGAAAAACCCTGATAAGACTTAGTTTTGAAACCGTCAAAACTTGCAAAAAAACTTGAAATCTCCAAAATTCTCAGACTAAAACTGTCACTCTGTTGTAAGAATAGGAATTCGACGACTGTTTATTTCTGTTTGCTGTGTTTTTTTTGTTTTTTGTTTTTTTGTATATAAAGACTTTTTCGCAACTTATCGAATCGAATTTATTTATTTATTGGTGCCGTTCTTTTTTATCAACATAAGTGTGCACGTGTGTCTGGTCTGGTTTGAAAAACGGCTACCTGGTTTTCAATGTGTCTTCCTTGAGATCAAAATTCACAGCATGGGCAGTGAAGAACACCGTTGTAAGAGACGACTCAAAGACCAGCCAATGTGGCAAGGCCATCACGACTAGCGACTAGAATGTCGTCATAACTGGTGGCGTATCGACAGTATAAACCCTGACCCAGGTTTCGGACCTCATCATAACTAGTTTCCGTGACCGGGTTAGACACAGCCTGACGGACCGCGTCATACAAAGACAGTGTGGACCAATATAAAGTAACTTCTAATTTGAAGAATATGTCGGCAAACTCAAAAAACAATGATGGGGGACATTAATATTAATATTTGATTAAATCGAGATCAGCAATATTAATCGACTTTTAGATACACTTTATTTTTATTGCGAATTTTAAATTCTAAGTTTAACAAATTATTAGATTTCGATTATTATAAAGTTATAAAATGCGTAGGTAGACTATACGGTCAGTTAGACATCTCTCCTGTAATGGACGCTCAATCGGTTTTCGACAATTGCAAATATTAGTATTATTATCTTTAATTTTTAAGAGGGTGTTGATTACTTAAGTTGATATTGGTTTAAACTTTTATTATGTTTTTGTTGATATTTTCCAGGTTATTCATACAGCTATAGCTTAATTTTAAAGTATTTTGCTCTACTACATATCTAGCAGCCTTCAAAAATTAAATATTACAAACAGTGGACTGTTAACCCATTTGTTTGTACCACTCCTAAACACACACACACACACACACACACACACACACATATATATATATATATATATATATATTTGTGTGTGTATGCGTGTGTAAATTCAGATAGAGGAAAAATAGCCATTTTCAACATGTCATTTTAAGACATGCATTCTTAACCCCATATAAACAAAGACCCTTATAAAAAAGTATATATATATATATATATATATATATATATATATATATATATATATATAATAAAATAAATTCCGATGTTCAGATCAGTTGCATGGCCATTTCTACATGAAATCCCCCAGGAAAATTTCACGCATCATCGGCAACTACTTTAGTTCAAAATTTGCCGATGATGTAACTACTTTATTTCAAAGTAGTAATCAGCATTAGGCTTATCCAGCTCTTTTCGAATCTTCTGCACTGTCTTTAGATTGACACTCAAACACTCTGAAATGTCCGTATTGACACCTCCAACGAAAATCCCCAACAGTACAGTATACAGAATAGTTTTAAGGTGCTCTTTTTCTCCTAGACGTTGCTCAACTGACTCTACTATAATGCGCAATTGACAAAATCCAAAACAAATAACGCGCATGCGCAAAGTTAAATGTTAACAATTTACTCATCATACATATACATGGAGAGAAAGAGGGAGGGAGGGGAAGTGTAAGGTATTTAAGGACAAAGCTTTTTGGGTTATTGCTGTATTTTACTAAACTTTATATAAGTTTTTTTGAGTTAGAGACAGAAGATGGAAACATATCACTAACATCAAAGCTTAAAATGCATTCCAAATGTTCTGCCATCATCAGAACACCTGAATTTATCCAGCATGATGAAAATCCCATAAAATCCATTGGATCATGTGCGAAAGGTTTCATATGTCAGAAGGAACAGACAGAAATGTTGCTCACAAAGGCATCAGATATGATTCATGAGTAAAGGTTAATTTCTGTCAGAAAAATGAAAAGAAAATTGCTTAATCAGATCTAAAAGACTCTTAAACAACAATTGAAATCCAGCAGAAGATGATCTAATTTGATTTTTATCAGACATGAAAAAATTTAACCAAAATTAGAAATTTAACAGAAAAATGACAGATGCTTATGTGCCAACAGTTATACACACAAAACTTCTGTCATGGATTTTGATATTGTCAGCAATTAATGCCTCCTCATTTCTTTCCCGAAGGTCTCATCGATAACTCTGCTGCCTATACTGGGGTCCTGGAAAGGTTTGTTAAGCTATGGACAGATAGTGTTCACAATGGAAGACCTTATATGTGTTCAACATAACAAAAAGCTCAAGTAACATAGGAATAAATGGTTTAACATTTTCATGATGACATAACCCTTCTAACTCCCTAGATCTTAGTCAATTGGACTACTACAAGTGTAGAGTTGTTGAGGTCAATGAACACCTCTATAATACTACAGATTTTTTTAAGGCATCTGTAGTCAGATTAATTTTGAATATGAACAAGCGCCATTTAATTCGAGTATGTAGATGATTTGGATCACTCATAGAAACAGTTATTGAAGCTGAAAGTGACGTTATTTCATAAAATCATAAAAAGATCATGTATTTTTATGCTTATAACATTTTTCGATAATAAAGTTATTATGTTATGATATATCTGTTTTTCTATAAACATAAATATGTCCTCAAATAATTTACGCACCCTATACACACACGTATTTATTTAAGTACATATATGTCAGGCACATCTAATTCTCGATACTGATTCTCCAGAAAATTATATTTTCTATCTATAAGTGTGTGATCATATTTTTTATAGGGCCTTGACCTTTGCTGCTCTATGAATGCATAACATCTCAATGAATCTCCATGGCACCTATTGTCTGATTTACCTGGCGGCTTGTGGTGCAAATGTTTTAGTTCGACGTCACAACGCAAAATAAAAACACGCTGTCGTGTCTGATACGATGTTAATTTTATTATTTAAAGTATTTCAACGGAGAAAAAGTATTTCATTCGCGATATTATTTTATTTTCTGTACAGAAGGCATCCATCCATTGTTATTATTTTGATAACTTTTTGAAAGGCGTTGATGTAACTTGCTATATTAGTGATTTTGAAGATTGTGTGAAGCCAAAATTGCTGACAGTACTTTGTAATAAAGTGCTAAATATCAAAGATGGAAACAGGAAATGTTATTAATTAAATTTGCAACGGAAGAACGTAAGATAAAAAATAGAATGTATTTGTAATGACTTATGAGTGTGTTTTATCCGTTTCGGCTATTTAGACAATCCTTAAACATAATGTATTTATTGCCTCCTCTTCTGATTTGGTGCTAAGCATGGCTTTCTCAATATTCTAACTTTATTTTTACTGCTATTGAATTGTTGCTAAGATTATCCCCTCTGCAATCGTTTTTGTTTTCTTATAAATTGCTTCCCCACCCCATATATATATATATATATATATATATATATATGTGTGTGTGTGTGTGTGTGTGTGTGTGTGTGTGTGTGTATTGTAATAGTTGTTACAATGGTTTATAAAAGTATAGTATCACTACACAAAAATTCTCGTGTTTCAGAGAACAAGTGCCCTTCTTCTGGTGATTAGTGGAAATGAAAATAAATGGTGGAAACAATTAATTCTTGGGAATGTGATACGTAAGTGATGTGTGGGATGGGAATTTTGTATGTCTAAGCCGGTCTGTCCGCAGTTTGTAACCATAAAGATACAGCTTTGGGTTAGGAGAGGGGGCGGGGTAGTTTAGGTTTGGACAGGTCACTTTTTAATTTTGTCTAGGTAATTCTTATATTGGGATGTTAGGTTTATTTTACTACTATCTATGAGTGGATGAAACAGAGTGACTTTTTAATATTGTATGGGTTTATTTTATTTTATTAATATAATATTCGTTTTTTTTATTTTGTGGATTAAACATGGATATTAATTAACTTTTGGAGAGGATTATTTTATGTGAATGAGGTATTTAGTGGGTCCACATAATACTTCAAATAGGTAAATAATTTTAATTGTTATTTTACACCTATTTTGTAGTGGGCAATTATTGGGGTTTCTAAAACTGCAGAAGTTTGTGTTGTTGTTCTCTTTATTATTTTGGTCGTTAGTTTTATTTTGATCAACGTGCTGATTTAAGATATATTTATTATGATTAGTAATGATTTTTTCAAGGTTATTTGTGCGACTATAACTTCGTGTAAGTGTATTTTTGTTAAAAATTTTACTTAGAGGGTTGTTAGTGGGGAAGTGTTTTTTAATTAAATTGAGAAACTTCTGCCCTAACCCGATGTTTACCATTTGGTTGAAAGGAGGTGTATACCAAATGATTTATCTATTTCTATTTTTCCTGTTATGGCTATAATTTGTTATATACTTGATGACTTGGTTTTTGTAGCCACTATTTTTTTGGGGACTTATTGTAAAGACTTTTATGTTTATAAAATATTTCTTCACTGGAAGAGTTTTTACTAATTCTATATTCTATGGAGAAGGTATATTTTTGATTATGCTTGGAGTGATTTGACTTTGAGTGGATGTATAATTTCTTTTTTGATCATATCACCCCGAGCAGGGCGGTAACGCCACTGATGTACAGGGGGCTACATAAGATTGAAGAGATTGGAAAAGAGAGAAAACCGGAAACTGCATCCTAAACAGGAAACAAAGGATGAGCCTCTTCACCTGTTCAATAGACGTAGGTGGAGTGTGAACCGGGCGATAGTTTAGTCTATCTACTCCAATTAAAAAAAAAAGAGCGAGAAGATTGGAAAAGAGAAAACCGGAAACCGCATCCTAAACAGGGAACAAGGGATGAGCCTCTTCACCTGTTCAATAGACGTGGGTGGATGGATATTCGTTGGGTTTTATGTATGGTTGGTAATTATTATTTACTAAGTCAAGTGTTACATCGAGGAAGTTTACTACTTTTAAATTAATGTTGAGTATTACTTTTAGATTTAAACTTTTGAATTCTCTGTGGATAAGTTTTCTTATTTTGTCTGTTTTAAAATGTGTAGAATTTTGTACTAACATAAGACCATCATCTCTATATAACCCTATGTCTTGGGTGTTTATGTCATGGTGTGCAGTAAGATTGTATAGTGCAAATAAGCCAATGAGATCGGAAAACTGCAGAGTTTAACGCGCCCATTGTAATGTCAAATTGGTTAATAGAGTTATATTTTATCCATTATTCTTGATTATGGATAAGAACAGATGTTTTGGCGGCCATTATTATATTATATTCATCCTTGGTTAAGTCCGAATAATATGTGGCGAGTTCCAGTGCCAAAGTGAAGTGGTCTTTGGATATTGACGAGTAATATGTCAAATTGGATTAAAGAACAGTTGTTTTTTTCCTTTATGTTGTTAAACCAATTTATGACATCAGTTGTGTTTGTCTACTCGAGTAATCCAAATGATTTGTTTATTGATCAATTCTAGGATCATTTTGCTGATTTTACCAATTTCAGGTCTAGTTTGGTTGATGATTCTCGTCGGCAAATTTGTCTAAAAATCCGGTTTATAATCTTTTAATGTTATGTCGGCTTCTTTGGTGCAGAGTTTACTAACTTTTTCACTGATTTTTAGTTTTTCCGTGATAGTTTTACTATTAGTATTTATCATGTCCACTATATTTAATGAATTATTGTTTGCTTTTTTATAACTTTTTGTTAACTACTTTGTATCGAGCACTCTTTATAAAAGTAAATGCTTGAACAGTGGGTTTAAAATCTACGCGTTCTGTCACTTTCTTACAATATTTATATATATATATATATATATATATATATATATATATACGTGGAAATCATATATCTGTTAAGCCTACTCTGTAGGTCGTCGTAGATTAGCATATTCGCTAATTCCTTTCGATGTTTGATTTTTCAATGCTCTCTTCTGTCCGGTATTTTTAATTCCACCCACATGGATTACTGACCACACATTTTCATCCATATATAACCAGCTCTACCTGAATTCTTTGTCTTGCCTCTATTTATATATCTGTAGTTGATGTAGTTATGATAAGTAGTTCTTATTTTGCATTATATATTTCATTCTGATTATTTCCACTTATATTTGTCTAGGTTGCCATTTAGAACCGGTGAATGTTTACAAAATATAAAAAGTAAATAAATAAAAAACATAATTAAATAAATCAATAAGTAAATAAATAAATAAATAAAAGAGTCTAACTTCATGCAAATATGTGCTTCTGCTCATCCATCTATTCTATCTAATGATACGGTTTCTGTTTGATTGTACCGGGTTAAACTTTGCATCTTGAAAATTATTTTTTAAAATATTGGCATTTATCTCAAGTCGACGATTGCCTATTGAAATGGGTAACTAATTCAGTCACAAAGTTGGACAAAATACTATTCTGATACAAAAGCACAGTTCCGAGTCATTTATAGAAGATCGAATTCACTGCATAACAAGAAGAAAAAGTTATACCAATTTTATCTTAAAATTGATTGTTTTGACAGTATTTTTATATATAATTCTGAAAATAGTGTAGTTTTATTTATTGTTTCTAACACTGACAGAAGAAAAATATTATCAACACGCTGAGCATATTATAATTTTTATTTTAAGGACGATAAAAAATCAAATAAAACTATACAAATTATCTATATTAACAGGGTGTTTCACATTATAAATTGATTGAATAATTTTCCAGTGGAAAAGTTTTAAATAACTTTAAAGTGCTATACCTTTACGAAGGCCAGTATAAAAAATGATTCCAATATTTTTAATTACCGGGACCTAAAACATTTCTTTTGTTTTTTATAACTTGCATTTTTCTTTTTTTTTACACAATTTTGCATATTAACGCTGCAAAGTCAGTTAATGTATTATGGAATGTTGTTGACTAAATATTTCGTCATAACAGTTTCTCTGCTAAGATAGTAAACATTCACAATCTTTGTTTTTCTTTTTTCTTTTACACATCTTGAAAAAACTGCCAATACATAATAAAATGAAGCAAATGCCTGGTTTCTAATTTTGTTCATTTACTTTAAAGATGAAACAGTTTTATTTAAAATCCTTGAAAAGTAACCATTTCCCGTGCTTTTAATTTCTAGGTTGTCAAAAGACTTTCTACAGTGAAGATTCTTGTTTGTAAAATATATAATATCTAGACATAAAAAATCAAACACGTAATTTCAAAATATTTATTGATTTGCTTAAAATTTACTTCTCTATTAACAAATATTTTTGCTGGCACAAGAAAACGACATTTATATTTAAGTTATTTTCTCCGTTATATTTTTGCTATTATAATAAAATTTGATGAAAGAAAAATAAAAAATCAGCTCATATGTTGTTAGATTTCAAAGTAAAATATAAAAATATTTTATTGTACAATAACAGATAACGAATGGTCGCATGCAGGTTGCTACATGAATTTAATTTGTTTCATTTTTACTTACATAGTTTCAAGGGAAAAAAGAAACTAAGAACGATGTTGCGCATAATATAGTTTAATGAATTGCTTTTTTTATTTCGTCATTCATCTTTCAAATAATAAAAAGAGACTAAAATCTGGAATTATCTTTTCGTCTATGTATGCAGCAATGTCAATTTTGACGTTATTACTTAGTTTTGAAAGATGCTGATGTCATAGTTACTTGAAATGAATGCTATAGATGACTTTCTCTCATCTTTCTTTAAATTAAAAAGAAATCACTTTATTTTGAAAGAGTCGTGACATTCAAAATACACACAGCAGTCAACATTTTTATTTCATGCATTTATATGTTTATATGCGTCTACAACAGTTTCTGTTTTGGTTTCATGATCGAAGCAGATCAAAGTTTTTTTTGCATATACAAGCAACACACACACACACACACACACACACACGCACACACACACACACACACACATATATATATATATATATATAAAACAGCGGTCTTGGTACTAAGTATCATCACAATTCAACATTATATATATATATATATATATATATCTATATATATATATATACAATGAATTATATTGCAATGAAGCATTGTGCAAAGATTGATTTTTTTGGGTGATTTACTAATAAAAAGATATTTTGGCAAGTAGTTGTGGTCTAATATATATATATATATAGAGAGAGAGAGAGAGAGAGAGAGTAAAGTTTTGTGATTTGCTTGAAGCATTGCGTAAAATAGTTGTATGTGTTATGTCTTGAAGGCTGTCACAATGCGTTGAATGAAATAGAGGAACATCGGGAAGTGTTTGTATGACCTATTTATTACATTGATATTTCGAGACTATAATCTCATCATCAGAATGGCAGAGAAATCCTCAGACTGTCCGCGCTTGGTCGTGGTCCATCTATGAATGGCTGGCTTTATCCACTGCTGCTGTACGTGTGTGTGTGTGAGTGTGTATTCTAGTTGGGTTTTTTATGGGCTGATGGAACCAGTTCGCAGGTGGCTAACCTTAGTGTGATCTGGGAGTTGATGTGGCTTTGACCGGGTCAAAGAGTGTCAGTTTCATTACTGTTGTCTTATCTATCTGATTTATCTGGTGGTGTTTGCTCGTTGTGCTGCTGTAATTTAATCTACTTCATTTTGTATATATATATATATATATGTGTGTGTGTGTGCGCGTTCTTTCCTGATAAGTGGTTTGTTATAAGCACCTCTGCTACTACAACCGGGGGGGGGGAGAAAAATGTGTGTGCGTGATTATTGTAACTACTTTTGTCTGTGTTTATAGGCTATGTGTGGTGTTGTAATTAAATCTAACTTATTTTATGTGTGTGTGTGTGTGTGTGTGTGCTCTAGCCTGGTTAGCGGTTGGTTATAAGGGAGGAAGAAGTGTGTGTGTGGTTATTGTCACTGATTTGTGTGTGTATGACCTTTGTTGTTGTGCTAGGTGCATGTCATGTGCGTCTTAGTGTTGTCTATACTGTTATGTAATCTAGGTTTAATTCTTGGCGACTGTTGGCGGGTGTAATTTAGATATTATTAGGGACTCTTTAATGCGTAGGTTACCTATGTTGCGTTCCCTAGCCAAGATGTTAACGGTTATGGTTTTGTCCTTATTTTTGCATTTTTTAAAGTGTTTTTGGAATGACGACGCTTGCGTGTGTAAATGTTCTTTTATCCTGATATGTAATTGTCTTGTAAAGCTGCCGACATAGAACGCATCGCATTTGGCGCATTGTATGCGGTATACGACATATACCTGGTGGCATATATCGGTGCCTGCAATAGGGCACTTGGTTAGTGTGCATGTGGTGTTGTTATTTGTTCTGTGGTTGGGGTTGAGGTGTCTGCGAAGAGTGGGGCCGTAGTGTGCCAGCTGTATGTCCAATCCCTCTCTGCGGATAGCTCGACGTATTTTTGATGTTATGTATTCGCTGAAGTGTGGTAGCCTCAGGAAGCAGGTGTTAGATAGGGTGTGGCGCCTTGGGCCCCTACTAACCTTCCGTTCTAGGCGTTCCAAAAAGGAATGTGGGTAACCGATAGACACCAGTGTTTTCTTGAAGAGTGTAGTGTGAGTGTTAACATGCTCGCCTTTGCTGCATTTGTTTCGGATACGTGCGAGTTCATTATCGATGTAGCCAGTCTTAGCGCTGAGAGGGAGGGCTGATAGGTAGTGGACAAACATATCCCTGCTGGCAGGCTTTTTGTAGAAATTGGTGTGAACTTCACCTCTAACCGATACTTTAAGCTTGAAGTCCAGCAGTGATAGGCATCCACTGGCATCGGTGTGCTCAATCGTGAAATTAATTTTACCGTCCATTCTGTTGAACGTCGCTGCCATTTTGCTTGCCTCGTCGCGTGAAGAAGTAAGGATGAGTATATCATCAATATATCTCGTGGAGAAGGCGTATGAATGGCAGGTGCTGAGTGCGCGACGCACCAGTTGGTTCATATATGCGACAGCAAGTAGTCCCGATAGGCTGGACCCCATCGGAAGGCCGGTGGTCTGTTTGTAGGTGCGTCCTTGGAACGTAAAGTAGGTGTTGTCTACTATAGTTCTCAGGAGTAGGCGTATGTCGTTTGGGGTAAAGTAGTAGCAGTGTATGCTTAAGGTGTTGATGTATTCTGTTAATAAATACACCGATGGGTGGGCCGGTACTGACGTATATAGCGAGACAACATCAAGGCTAAATGCATATCGGTTATGTTGCAGCTTGTTTTGGTGAGTACCGTGTAGTCTGTGGATGACTTCATCGGAACTTTTGACGTGTCTGGGGAAGGTGGAGAGTATGGGTTCAAGGATTTGTGATAGTAGCCATGCTATTTTGTATGTGGGGCCTTCTATGCCAGAGACAATGGGTCTTATTTGTGGTGTCGTGTTATTTTTGTGTGTTTTGATTAGGTGGTAGAATTTTGGGAGGTTACTGTTCTTGGTGGTGAAATTTAGCCTGTACTTGCTAGGGATTATCCGTAAATTGCATATCTCATGCCATGTAGTGTTAATGCGGTGTTCTATTAGTGATGGAGTTATGTCTGTGGCTACCGCATAACGTTGTGTGTTACTGAGGTGTTCGAGTGCTAAATTGCTGTTTGTGTCTCGGGGTACAGCGCAGAATTCCTTACCTTTATCTGATGGGAGGTAAATGAGGTCCTTCTCTCTCAGGGTGTCTAGGGTGTGGCGTTGTGCTCTGGTGAGGTTGTGTGGTATTTTACCGATATATATATATATATATATATATATATATATATATATATATATATATATAAAGTTTACTTTGATTATTAATTAGTGTAAATATAATTTATCAGATTATAATTGTTTTTTTTTTCTCACTTATCTTACGTTTATAATAATCAATGTTAAATTTTCCACCGACAACTATAATTAATATCACAAAAAACACAAACCAATTTTTATTTTAAAATAATATAATTTCGTAATCGCTTTCTCTGGTAGCAAAAATATTCTCACAAGACTAATTATCCACCAACATATCTGAAGCTTTCCAATTCTTTAAATTCTGGTTATCTTAATGTATGATAAACTATTGTTACCGCAACAAATACTAATGCTATTGCTGTAGGTTAGTTATTCATTCCGTAGAAAAGAAGACTGAGAGATTAAACAATAATTATTTGATTAGGATAAGAACGGATGGAAGTGAAGAATTTGAACAAAGAATAAGGAAAACGTAAAAACTGTAATAACTTGTTCCGAAATTTAAATGAAATCATAGAATTTCTCAATTACAATTCTTTTTTTTTTTTTTAGAAATTTGAGAGAACCAACCGAATAGACACATCATAATTACATTGTCCACAAGAACTGGAATATGCAGCATATAAATCGATACGGAAAATATGAAGATCATATAGATATTGTAAGGCAGCTTATTTTATTTTTCATGTGAACAACTAAAATTTTGAATGTAAATTGCGATCTCTACCAATTTACTTCAGTTATAAATTCTGCTGATACGGTTAATAATAATAATAATAATAATAATAATAATAATAATTGGAAATATGAAAAAATGTGGCACATTAGGACATCAATATTTACAGGTATAGTTGGAGTCCTCGGTTTGAATGGAAATGCTTTCAATACTCAGCAACAATAGCAATATATCATAGCAAAAATAATGAAAAATGCATTGACAAATTTCACAAAATAAAATCGCCAGGTATTAACGAAATTCAAAAATTCTAGCTAAACGCTTTCTTCGCTACACATGCCATTATTGAAGCACTATTTAATGAAATGATGCTCGAGCTCACATCAACAACAGAATGTTTTTCCCAAAGTGTCACATACATGTCACCAAAAGTAATGACATAGAAATCCCTAAAAATATAATTGTCGTCATTTTACAGATTGCTAATGTCCTTATTAACCGAAAGCACACACGGTCATCTGAATAACACAATATATGTCCTGTTGAGCAATAAGGTTGTCGCAATGGCTCCAATGGATGAAAAGGATCAGTTGTTTATAAAATGGATGATTCTTGAACACAACGCACAAAAATCTCAGTGTAGCATGGAGAGATTTCAAAAAGACTTTCGACAGCATCACACACTTCAGGGTCATCAGGGCCACTGACGTATAATTTTTTTTTACCAGCAGTTGTGAATATCTTACGACATAATATCATTCTGGAAGAGAGATGTGTTACTCCCGTATTCTAATAGAGTCCTACTAAATAAAGATATGGAAATTTAGTGTTGGAACTTTCAATAAAACTTTTAATCCCCTCTTTTATTTATCCGACATGAATTGCTTATCAAAATTGTTAAAACACACAGGATATAGGTATAGGATAAAAAATGAAAGGATAAATAATTTACTTTATATGGATGATTTGAAATAAATAAAGGATGATGAATTGGAAGTGCTTTTAAAAAGTGAGAACAGTTTCCTCGATAATATATATCCATTGCATTTGCGCTAAATAAATGTGACCGTCTAACCCTGCCGTCTTTAAGAGAGCGAAGATTGTTAGTATGCTGATGTGGGTGCTGTGATTAATGAACCCAACCAGGAAGAGTAGAGCTTCTTTTTGGAAAGAATCAACAGCAGCCCTGATCCTGCTTTGTGCAGGGTCTATGGAATATTTTGGGTCGAGCTTAAGAGCTCAAAGACCCTACAGAAAAATGGCATTATGTTTCATTCTGCCCACGTGGGGACGTAGATAAATACTGAATCCAACCAGGAAGGTGCTTACAAATATCTACGTGTGAATGAAGGCAATGTAATACATCATTACAAGATGAAATAAAAAATCAGAACGGTCTACATAAGGCGAGTGCAATTGATAAAGAAAACCGTATTGAATTACAAAAATATAATAACGGCCATTAACACTTTTGTTATCTCTGTTGTAACTTATAGTTTCAATATAATAAATTGAAACTTAAATGAACTCAAGGAAATAATTAAGAAATTCACAAACAGTTCACATGTAACAGAATCCAACACCCTAAGGCAGATGTTGTACCTGTATCTGCCAAGGAAGATTGGCAGTAGGGACGTGTTTCAACTGAAGTTGTATTACAATATTACAACAAATGGATTTATAAATATCCTTAGCTGTTCAAGATTAGATGCTACAACTTGTCCTGATACTTGAAAAAATAAATATATTTACTCAGTATCAAAATCACATAAATGTGCAAGAGAATTCAAGTTATGATTTTATAATAATAATACCACTAATAATTGACTACAAAAGCTCTTTCAAACAGTTAAAAATGATTTTGAACTTGCAAGGTTTGCTAAAGATGCATTTCTCAAAGGAAAGCCATCAATCACATTCAATTTAACCTTGAACAGGGTTGCTGAAATAAATGAACCTAAGAGAGATTATACATATTTATTTGCTTTAAAAGGAACGCGAATTTAACATTTATTATTTTGAGAAAGCTTACTAAAGAAGACTATCACTTAGTAAGAGCGTTTCTGAAAATAAATTTGAAACAAAACAAATTTGAAACAAAAAAGCCATAAACATACATGCTATATCTGTATTTATATACGGCTTCAATATTATTAATAAGTCCATCTTCGAGATAAATAATGTTAATGCCAAATATGCACTACTCAAATCAGGCCAACTGTACTTTTCATAAAGAGTAGGTAGTTCAAAATTAATTTAACTGTAACTATTAAACCTGCACTTATAGATATGTTTGATTACTTGCAGAAAATAAACGAAATCATTTTAAGAGAATTGCAGCTAAGCGAAATTTTAGGAGAATTGCAGCTAAGCGATACAAAACTTGAAGAAAAAAGACGCCTCCAACTTAAAAAGCAAAATAAATAAAAATACAGCAAAATAAATCACACTTAAATCTTAGAGCCCTAAAATTTGGCAATTACAAAAAGAAATCATATTTATGGATACTTCTCTCCTATTGCGCAGATTTATTTCAATACACTGGCCACAATTACATTTTTCTGATAGCATAACAGCTCATCTGTTTGCATCTCGGTGACCAGACCTTAGCAACTGATATTTTCTTTGACTTAGCTTGAAAATCTCAGTAGGTAGAAAAATGGCTGTTTACATAGAGAACTAATAGGACAAAAGACATGCTCATCAACAGTATGTATAAAATCCAAAGATGGAACGCTCATATTAGAGAAAAAGAAAATACTTCAGTGGTGGGGCGAATCTATTGGAGTTTTCTTCCACAGTAAGAAAGAGCACCTGGTGAGACACAGAAATATCGACAGGCCTGAAATATTAAAAACCGAAGTGGAAGTTGTACTGGTCAAATTGAATAAAAACAAAGCAGCATGACCAAAGGATATTGTAACAGAGATTGGTCTATATTTCTAAGATGAAGTAGTATTTACAATATTTATATTATTCAGACTGTTGTCCTCATCTTTTTTTACATTTGTACGACGTTTCTTCAGGTTCGAACCGAATCCTTTATCACAATCACTGGGGTATATTATTCTCATTCCTTTGTGCGAAGCATCTTTGGTAGTCATGAGTTATCTCCCTCTAACCTGTCTCTGTTTCACCACTGCTGGTATTGAACTCACAACTCTTTGCGTCAAGTCACTGGAACTAACCAACGTCTTCTCATCAGATTTATTCAACCAATACAACGAGGCATAAATAGATGTCCTGCCAGGATTTGTCACTAGCAGCCACAATCTGAACAATATAAGATAAAATACGGTGCTGATAGCAGATTCTTAAAGGAAAACACAATAACTCCTACAGAAGGTAGCTAAAGAAAGCGAAAAGAAAAGAAAACTACAAGAAAAAGATGAACCCAAAATGCCAACTAGAAGTCGGGAATACTGAGATCAGAAAGCATATTGGCGTGACTACGGATGAATTTCAAAAGCTGAGTCGATTATTAAGAGACAAATTTCGTTGGAAACAAAGCCAAAATCACTGGATTGTTATGTGATGCCTGTCATTCAATATGGCAGTGAATGCTGAGAATCTCATCAAAGATGAAATAAAGACTTGAAACAAATGAAATGTGGTTCTACAAAAAAATGCAGAGGATAACACGGAGCGAACGAAGAGGTTTTGGAGAGGATGGAAACAAAAAGGAAACATAATTAATATTCGGAAAAGACAGCTGAAGATGGGACATGTAATGAGGAAGGGGGGCTTGAAGAATCTGATACTCTCATGACATATAGAGGGAAAGAGAGACAGAGGAAAGTAACGCGTGACATAGTTGATGGGGTTGAATAGATGGATGTCAGTGCAGGGTTCGGGAGGAGTAACAAGAGAAAGGATGTTAAAAGCTAAAAATGATAGGAAGCTGTGGAAGACCAAGATTGTCTACGTCCTAAAGGGACACAGAACATAGAAAAAGAATATATTTATAGGTAAAAGTGCTGATTATCAGGGATAAAGCGTGTGTAACTATATGATACTGAGGTTAACATCGACTGGTGACAATATGTTTCATGTATAAATGCAATATCCTGGTCTAAAACAGACTGTCAGTGTTAGTGTCTAGGGGATCGGGGAATTCTGGTCTTCATCTGTTTTAAATTAAATAAATTAGCTAGCCAAAATTGCTGACCTATACAATATTCCTAGCACGAGAGTGTCACATTATTACTTACCATTCTTACTACAAACGCCATAATACCTCAAATAGTCCATGAAATCCTAAGTAGTTTCATTTGTACATTTGTCATAAGGTAGTGGGGAATAAGCCAGTAACTTTATAAACAAAAAAAACCACTGAATATTTACACAATGCATAATAATATTTACAACAAAATCGCTTTACTAAGACACTACCCGATTCCTTAAATGTGGCAGAAATCTTTGTTGACTGGACGAAATTTATGCGGAACGCGGATAAATTAAGTATACACGCATTTACGCACTCATTTAAACATGACGACAAATACGAAAAAAAAAAAAAAAAAAAACGCACTTAAAATCCAAAAGTTCCACGCACCTACCAGGGAACTAACATTTCTGGTCACCTAACGGAAGAGAGGATAGGTAATTAAACTAAAGAAAGTGGGGACAAAAAATAAAAATGTGCAATTCTCATACATACTCTAGCTACGTTTAACTTATCGTAAAAACTAAAAGTAAAACAAACTTATACAAACTTATTTGGCGCTAGGTTGACAATGTTTCAGTTGAGTTTCCCCAATGTCCTGATGTATCACCCACCTTTTGCCAAATTCTGATTGGGAGTTGTCGCCTTTCGATCCTGGTCTTGATTTTAAGATGATACTAAAAGAACAAAATCAGTTGGAAAGAGGTTAATTACCCGTCTCCATAGAATTTATTTTGTCGCGTCGACTATATCACGACTTGCATAACACCTAGTAGGCACAAGAAAATATTATGCTCAGATTTAGCTAACAATGTAACTACATTGCTACAAACAGAATTAGCCACAAGACAAAGAACTTTCCGCGCGGCATGTGAAACTTGATATCTTCAACAAACTTCCACAAAGGGAAAAAGGCGTGAGCCAGAGTCTCCGCCGACTCACCGCAGCGGACGCAGTTCGGAGAATTTCCCAAACCCACTGACGAAAGTTTTTGCTAAGCCATAGGGCTTTTTGCATTATTATCCAGGTGATTGATGCCTTTAAACTAAACACCCAAGGCTGTATGGAGCAAGCCTCCTGCTTCGTCAAACCATCGTCAATCAGATCAATTTGAATGAAACCCCTCACTAGTACCTAATAAAAGACATTACAGGACAACACCTAGACGTTGTCGTCCCTAAGAGAAACTCGTACCCTCTGATCTTTTAGCCAACTTTGTGAATCTTGGCTCTGCTCGACACAAGAATCAAAACTTCGTCAGCATAAGCGAAGTACCTTGCCGAGGTGGTAGCTCTAAGTAAGAAGTTTTGCGTAGGACCTGATTCGTATTTGATTTGCAAAAGAAAGTCTCTAACGCAGGAACGTAATGCAAAGGCGAAAACGAATAGGGCAAGACAATAGGAAAGACCCCGATCGTATCCCATTCACTTCCACTAGCGCACCGAGAGACGCGTGCAGAAGTCGAATCCAAGTGTGAAATTACAGCCCGAAACCGGCAGCCAAAAGGACAGCCACAAGAAACAATGGTCAACCCTATCGATGCCTTTGACTGATCTTAATTGATAAGCGCTGCTTCACTGCCAACTTTCTCGCTGATCAAGCGTACCAAAGTGCTACCCTTCACAGCACAAGTCTGCTCAGAGCCAAAAGTTATCCTGCCGTTCTTGTTTTTGCATAGAAAGTTGATCACACCTTTGGTAAAGCGTTGATCTATAGACTCCCTGCTTAACCCAGTTGTTTTGAATCAAGAACAAGCAACTGCTTCAAATACAGTTCGTAATGAAGATCATCGAATCCCAGTTTTGTCTCAGCCAACCTGTTTCAGCGCTTCCAAGATCTCACACCCAGCCGCTTCACCCGCCTCGAGGCGAGAAAAGTTGGCCAAATAAGCATCAAACAGTGTTCATATCTGTCTCCTTGGTGAACAGATCCCGAAAGTAGTTAAGGAAAGCTTCACATATGCCTGCGTTAGTAGTCACAGTCCAATTATCCGTCAATTCGACGCACGCGACATGCCTACTGGAAGTATATCTCATTTCCTCAACACACAGTTCAGCAGCCATATTATTTGTCTCAGAAGACATTTTTTAAACCTAGTCGAGATTAAAAGAGCTCTGTCCTTCTTGATAAGCGAGAAGGCCAGATCCTCAGTAGCTAAGACTACGTCCCCACTAACACGCGATTTAAGCACCCGATCAACTTTGGCTTCGCATGCTGTTTGTGCTGCTCGCATATTTAGATCGAGTCGACGACTATAATCAGCAGCAAAAGATCTAATTTTAGATTTTAATGAATCTCACCACTTATTACCAACCACAGCTCCCTTTTAATTCCTGCAGTAGCATTAGTGGCAGCTAGTCTTGGAAATCTTGATCATCAATCATGATGAAGTATGTAGGGAAAATGACGAGGAAACACGTGTTATTTTTAACGAAACAAAATAAAAATCTTATTTACAAATTTACACATTTGAACATGCAGTAGCTTGTTTTAAGACAAGTAATCAAACATCCTAATGCGGATGTGTGTTGTGGTGCAGTGAATATAAACTCGGAACGGCAAATCGGGGAGCTGAGTTCGAATTCCAGTTGAATTCTTTGCATTCACTAACGGGCAGATACCCTTGGGAACGGTATTAATCCGTCTCTTCCCTCCAGTTATGGGTTAAATAATAGGACAGACCGGGTTCTATAGTCTTGGCTGCCTACCATTCTATCGCAGAAAGCAATGGCAGCCTACTGCGGGATAATCTCCTTCCCAGTCAGCGTGTATCACGTATGGCACTTAACTGACTGAATTACACATTAAAAGTTCGTAGTTTCGATGAATTTTCAATAAAAGAAAATTTTCATATTTAGTAATCGGACATGAAGTAATATTCCAAAATACTTAAAACAAATAAAGTAAAATAATATTTATACGGTAGTATTCAACATAAATAAAAAATATATATTTAAGATACTTAGCTTAAGAGTTGAATAAAGTTCCTTGAAATTCCTTTGTTCTTATGTATCAGAGTTTAATTTGACGCGTAATGCAGACGCGTGAGACTCTGTCTTTCTCTCTTTCTTAATTCAAATTTTTCTGTCTATTTATATCAAAATGCAATTTGACAACGTCTCGTTAACTTTTTCTCAGTTTTTAAGCCGCTTCCTTTTCATTAGTAAAAGTAAATTTTCGAACAGGCTCGCTGAACTTTGCCTTGGCTTTTTCTTCAGCCCGGAACCAATCTCTGTTTCTATTGATCAAAATAAATTTCCGCACAGGCTCGTGATTTTGAAAACAGTAAAAAAAGGAGAGTTATTTTTATTTTGTATTCAGCACAGAAATAAGTTAGATTCATGAGAAATGTATTGAGAAAACATTAAAACTTCTCCACTACCCACACCTTTTCATCCCCTACGCTAAAAAAGAAGCTTACAAAATCTTGCGCTTAGCCAGACTTTGTAAATCTCTTGTTTTAGGTCAAAACGACGGGGGACATAACTTTGATTTAATGCCAGTTTAATTAAAAACAAACAATATAGCCCTTTAAAGAGAAAATATTTTGAAAACATAATAATAGCATTAATACCAGTTATAAACACACGATTAAAACATTACATCACCATCTTTCTACAGATTCAGTTTTCATTAATCTAATTTAGGTCTACCTAATACATAAACATTTGTCTGTAGAGATAATAATATACATTGGTTCAACTAAAACACATTGTATGAAATGAAATATTGTTCTCTCTAAATATTACTCTGGTCAATGAAAGATCATACGATAAAAATCCGCAGAGACATTATCTGTGTCTGTGGGTTCTAAAAAGATTTTTTGAAGTTTTTTAAACCATTCATCTTTTAAAAAATCTCTGAAGAAGCTTGTTAAAGTGCAATAGGTTAGATTAAAGACATTTTTCCAACCTGTTGTTTATTTATTCTATTCATATATATATATATATATATATATATATATATATATATTGTATATTTACTCGAATGTTTTCTTTAATCATTTCACCCCAAGCAAGGCGGTACCCTCACTGATCTCTAGAGAGCTACATAAGAGGATTAAAGATTTAGGCAGGAGGAGAGTGAAGACAAAGACGAACCAGCTACAGGGTGTGAAAGAGAAAGGGCAGGAGAAGAATGTGAACACATGAGTGAAGACAGCTGCGAAGGTAGGGAGAAAAGAAAAGAATTAGATACACGGGGTGATGTGGAAAGGGCTGGAGTTAAGTGGATAAAAGATGGGAATTGACTTTGCATTTAAATTCCTGGAAGATGTAGCCGTCAGGAAAGCAAGTATATGGAAGAAAGTTCCATAGGCGGAAAGTGCGAGAAAAGAAGCTGATGGAGTAGAATTGTCACCTGCATTTGGTTGATCTAACTGTAAAATAATGCAACCTTGTTGCCAGTCTGGTTGCCCGTGTAAATTGGTGTGGAGGCGCAGCAATGACCTAAGTTCGTCAGAGCAGAATCTATGAAAACATTTATAGAAGAGACAGAGGGAAGCCACATACCGCCGATGAGAAAGTGGCTGGAGTCGTACTGCCAGGTCGGGACCAATTACATTACAGATTCTCCTCTGGAGCCTGTCGAGAACACTGAGACGAACAGCAGGGGAACCTGACCAGATATAACAACAGTATTCCATGCACGGTCGGATGGTTGATTTCTATATGTGTAAGATGGATTCAGGCGGAAAAAACTTCCTGGTCCGACAGTGACACAATCTTCCTAGCAGTGGATTTAGCTATTGATTCAATGTAGTGATTCCACTTGAAGTCGGAAGATAGGGTAAGGCCGAGAAGGCGCAGTGTATTGCTTTCAGGGAGACTTGCTTAGTCCATGCTTTTGGGTGGCAAGAGACATTGTTAGTGATGGTTGACAGATAGGAGTTTCGTTTTAGAAGCATTAAAATTTACGAGCCACTTCTTGCCCCAGTCCACCACTGAGTGAAGGTCCTTTTCAAGATCAGCAGTTATGTTTGTCCGCCTCGCCAGATTTCTTACTGATACGGGAGTAAATGGTGGTGTCATCTGCGTAGATGCCTATTTGGGATTTGCTCATGTCTGGCAGATCATTTATGAAGATTAGAAAGACCATCGGGCTTAGGATAGAGACCTAGGGAACACCAGTGTTCGTGCGGTAGGATGCAGAGGCATGCCCATTCGAGATGACATTTATTATGCGGTTAGATAGGAAAGGTTGGAACAGATCAAGCAAGCGTCCAGTGATAACATAGTCCTGAAGCTTGCGCAGAAGGCCAGCGTGCCAAGCCCTATCAAAAGCCTTGGAGATATCCAGGGCAACAGCACGAGCCTGGCCGGGCTTATCGAGGACCTGGTATATGTACTCCGTGATGTTCGTTAGCATAAGTAGACCTGGCAAAGCAGAATCTATACTGTCTGTCTGAGAACAGTTTATGGGCAGTAAGATGTTGAACTATCTCAGCATTGATAATAGCCTCGAACACGTTTCCGAAAATTGGTAGAAGGCTGATAGGGTAATAATTGGATGTTACCCTGAATTCTTAAACACAGGAACGACAGAAGAGGACTTCCAGCAGGCAGGAAAACAGGAAGCAAAAAGGCAGTAATTATAGAGTTCAGAGAGGACAGAGGAAAGTTAGGGGCACATCTCACCTTATATGGGTCAAGCTTTGATATTATCTTAGATACCAGAGAGGAAATTATGTAAATATCTTTCAGTTGAGCCTCAGTTCTAAGAAATCGGGTGCGGGTACTTTTGAGGAGTCAAATGTAGAGCTTGATGAAAATCTCTGAACAAAGCACTCGGCTTTGTCCACAGGTGTCGCGAGAACCTCAAATTTATTGATTAAGCGAGGGATGGAGGATTTACTGTTGTTCAACACACGTTTGCACAGCCGCCAATAGTCCTTGTCTCATTCTCGCAGCAAACAACAGCTTGTCGTTGTTCAGGATCCTCTTACACGTATTACCAATAGAGACGAATAGGTGCCTATTGTGGTTAGTTGCTTGACTCCGAAATAGCCGGAAGTAGTGGTTTCTGTGGGCAATGGCGGCCGAACAAGCAAAAGAGAATCAGGGGGATGAATGAGGTTTTGGATAGAACTTCTTGATCTGTATGAAGGCATCAATGCCAGCTTTCCCCCGAGGCGGAAACCTCAGAGGCGCAGTAATCAACTGGGAGACTGAACACTTTTCCCCAAGGGACGTAGCATAGGAAATCGCGAAAGGCATCCCAATCTGCTCTTTGGTAGTAGTAGGAAATTCTGTTGGTTGGAGGCTCCTGGTGGGAGTGAGCGTGAAGAGAGATATTAAGAGAAACAACAGCGTGATCGGAGTTACTGAGAGGGCAAAGCTGAGTCACTTGGCAGGAGTCAGGTACAGAGGTGAAGTAGAGATCAAGCAGAGAAGCGTGCCCTGAAGAGATACTAGGAAAGCACGTGAGGAAATCCACCACTTGCGTAAAGGAATGCGAAATAGCAAACTTCATGGTGTGAATTTCAGCTGAACCAGTAACAGAGTTTTTGAGCCACTTGGCATAATAGGCGTTAAGATCTCCGAACACAAATATGTTAGCGAATGGGTAGGAGGAAGTAACCCTATCTATATTGTCAGAGATGCTGTCTAGCAAGGAGCGGTCAGGAGAAGAGGGGAAACGCTACAGAAAGAAAAGACAGCTAACCGATTTGAGAAGTGACAGACAAACACATGTATGGGTGGTCAGGGGATTCAAGAGATATCACTCTAGCTAGAGAACGTAAACACCCAGTCCATGCATGTGGAAAGTTGAGTCCTTTCTTAAGAGGGGAAGGTAGCCAGGAATCGAGAAATCAGAGAAGGGAATTTAGGGGTTGATATTAGTCTCACAAAACGCTAGGATATCAGGGGACTTTGCACGGAGAAAAGATTCTACGCTACAGAAGTTGGTTCGAATACACCGGATGTTAGTGAAGGAACTGTTAAGAGGTTTAGGTGATTTTTTGCCTCGTTTAGCTTTTGTTGCGGAGATATTGTTGTTCATATTTGTTGTTGTTGGTGAGGAGTGATCTCGAGTAGAGGAGGCAGACGGTCATTAACTGCAACATGCACTGGAAGGGAACTGGCGCGTGTTGCAGCAAAGTGTGGCCTCAGGGTTTCCCACCGAAAGCGTCTGCAGAGACATCTATCCATGCACGACATGGCAGTGCAAGAACCCCGATATTATGCAACTTTTGATCAGAGCAGCAGCCTCTCTTGACACTACACAAGAGTTAGGGCTCCGAACTACCAGTCGGAAGCAGCAACCAGAAATCTGCCAATCCGGTACCCTCACAATGAAGAGACGTTGCTATCGTCCACGTATATTGCAGGAAGATCGCGAAGTTAATAGTGAGGTCTGAGGAGAGGAAGAGAAGCAGAAACCACTTCCTTAACAGGGAACAAGAGATAAGCCTCTACACCTGTTCAGTCGAGGTGGGAGGAGTGTGAACCGGGCGATAGAAGGGCCTATCTACTCCAATTGAAAAATAAAAAATAAAAATGAAAAGTTCTAACTTAAAGTGCAAACTACATGTAAAGAATTGAAGCCTAAATAAAATCTAGCACACTGAACATGCGTGAAAATACGGCGATTTTAAGGGGGGAGAGAAATACTAAAATAATGATATTCGACACACATCCCACACATGGGACTGCTAGTTAGGTAAAAATATTTGGCAATTTCAGAGAATTTTTTAACTTTTTTTTATAGCTGCTCAAATCATAAATGTCTGTATACTTATACATGTGATGTTACTTGTGTATGATTTACAGTTAAGATATATATTGGATATATTGTCAGTTATATATATATATATTGTCGATTTATTTTATGTATTTTTTTTCATATCGTCTGATAAGCTTAATAGCATTATCGTTGAAAGAGGAAAGAAAATCACAATATTGATATATGTTTTTATTTAATTCTTTCTGAGATTTCGGCTTACATCAGCAATTATCAGAGATGAAAATAGTGTTGATTGTAACGGGCAGTTCGCGGACGAGCGATAGTAGTAGTCGTCTATTTGCTTGTGTGAAGGATTGGCGAACACGTGCGTGCATCCTGGAAGCGAAAATCGCACTACAGCTTGTGGCGTCTCACATGACCACACGAGAGTGGGGGCAAGAAGTATTAAGTATGGAAAGCCATTGGGATAACCAATCGTTTCTGTTATCTATTATAGACATTTGATAATGTGTGTGGAGATTTTGTAGCTTATTTTGTTCAGGTTAGGTTTACCTGTTTTATGTATATGGCTTCGAGTATTTTTAGCTTTTGTTTATTGTTTTCGTGTTTAAGTATGGTTGGTGTTTTTGACGCGGATTTCACGGAATTGTGTATGTGGCATGGCATGTTGTTTTAGATGTCTAAAGATGTTGGAATTGTCGTTTAAATGAAGTGTCAAGCGTCGTGAGAGCGTGTTTGTAGTGTGACCAACATAGATATTGTTTAATTCGATGGAGATACAATCTCCCAAAGGCACTTGAATTTGTAGACTACGTTGTTTTGTTTTTTCAAATCGCTAAAACTCCCATAATGATATCCGTGAATTACAGTACGAGTACCATAGAGGTCTGTAATTTACCGAGAGAATACCGCGTCAGTAATCATAGTAGCTCTGTGCCACACTCAGCCATAATGATATTACACGGACATACTAATTTCGGTACAACTTCACTTCAAAGACTTGTATATATATATTTCTTACTAATCGTATTCCTTGATTACTAACCTGCGTTACAGTTGTATCTTTATGTTTAATATAACCTATTTTTCTATCTCAAATATCTGTTTTGTTGTTCATTATTTTGTGCGGTTCCTCACCCGAAATTCACAACACATGCATTTACTAATCTCAGATGTTAGAATGAGTAAATGCAGTACACGTGCTCAAAATTATATCCAGTAGTGTGAGAACACAAGAAGGAAGATTTGTAAGCGAAGTTAACAAGAAGTCGTCGATTCACTAATTGTATTACTCTTCGTAATTGGTATGATATAATTCAATTTCTTCTTACAGAATTGTCAAGATAGATAGGTTATTAATTCATATAAAAATCAGCTACTTTGATCATACATAGACTATATGAAATCAAAATTTTGAGAAAAGGCACAAATTTCTGTGATTTGGGAAGGATGAAAAACATGGATTCAGATATGCAACTCTTAAATAATCAACAGTTTTAACACAAATAACTTAAAACATTTAAAACATTTGGAAGCATATTTTATTGATAAATAGGTAGAATATTAAAAAATAATGAAGAAGAAGAAAAGAAGTAAAGAGTGACAGAATAACAGAAAAAGAATATTTTCAAAATATTTTCAACTTTTTCACTTTTAACGATCCTGCTAAACTGGACAGATATGAACTGAGAAAAATTGTATGTAAAAATAAGGAAAAATAATAAATATGATTTAAGTTTTGCTCAACCAAAATGATATTGAGAGATTGATGTAGTTAAAGTGTACTAAGATTTCAGAAACCAATGAATAACACAAAAAACGAGTGGAAGGACTAAAAATGATAATTATTTTTAGAAATGTTTAAGGTGAAAGCTAACGAAGTAAACTCAGAGTTAAGTATAACAATGAAAGTAGAGAAGAAAATGTAAGAATAAATATTTATATTAGGAACAATGGTTATACAATTTGTCCATAAAAGAAAATTATACTTACGACAGTAACTATTGTTTGAATAAGTAGAGAATTTATTGAAATAGCAACCACGAAATTTCCATTATTGTGACGGTTAAAGATATTACAATGGATGAAAAATAAAGTGTTGGGTCGAATAATAATTTATTCTGCTGAAAAGGAAATAGAAAGATATAAAAATTGATGAAAGCTAGGAAAGCATTTCTTGGTGGATCAGAAACTTTGTAGATATGTAATGGAGCCACCTCAAGGGAGACAATCCTCATAGCAGGGAATCTGTACCATAAAAGAAAAATAATAAAAAATGACTGCAGCAATAATGACAGCAATATCTATTACCACCAAAAGAAAGACATACTAAAAGAATGATTCAAATCCCAACATCCCTAAGGTATTATAAATGAAGAAGATTTTAAGTAAAACGGCATTTATTCATCATAGCCTAACAGAGAATAGAAACTGGCAAGATAAATGAAGAGTTAACTCCCAATAGGGGACGGACTTGATGTGGTTTGTATATGTTTGATGCATAGAGACTGGCTCTTATGTTTGTGTGAATAAAACAGATTTTAATAAACAATGTCAGCTGTTTGACAAGAAATCAAGTTCATTTCAATTTATTCTGACTTATTTCATTGTAGAAGCGCACAACTTTAAGCCGAACTGATATAAATTATTTATTGTTATATTTCTGTGTATGAAAACAATGAAATGGAAATACTAAGAAAAGATACTGCCTGTCTTAAAAGATCATTAGTAGAGTTATCTTATATGCATTTGCTATTGTGTTTGTGTGTATGTGAGTGGGTTTGTGTGTGTGTGTGAGAGAGAGAGAGAGAGTGAAAGAGAAAAAAGAAATAAATATATAGAGAGATAGTGGGGATATTTTTCGTAGATAATGAAAAGTGAAAAGGAAATGAGAAGTGAGAATCAAACCCGTTTCATCAGAGCAAAAATTACAAATTGATGTATATCATATTGCTGTGGATGGTAAACATTAAACTCTCTGTACGGATCTATCGCTACAATATCTTATATTAGAAAGATCTGTTTAATTTCATTATATATATATATTTGACTAAAATATGCTGAAGCACCATCATGCATAAACCACATGCGTCTTCGTATTATCAGGGGTATATCTTCTAGCAGGTCTGGAAGTGTGTTTGAAATAAAAGACATGAACCTACCAGTCATATATATATATATATATATATATATATATATAGTCATTCGCAGACAGTACGGTTAGGCATCCGAAGGCAGACATTTACCATATGATGTATCATACGCCAATATATATATATATATATATGTGTGTGTGTGTGTGTGTGTGTGTGTGTGTGTGTGTGTGTGTGTGTGTATCAAAGATATTTTATATAACTTTTGGGTGTCTTCCCCCACACGAAAAAAAAAACAAAAGTCCATATATAGACATGTCTGCAAATCTTTTGTTTTGAGTTATTAATTTTAAAGAAATTTTACGGTAGGTGGCGCTATGTTGCCATGTAGACCACGTTACATTTTTGTACGAATGTGACTAGTCTGTCTTCAACGTGTAATGTGTGTGGTAGTGAGTTAACTGAGAATGGTCCGTTTAGCAATGGCAGGATATTCGTATAGTGAGCAGGCAGATATAATTTTGCATCCGAATGGTAATGGACGTGATGCTGCACGGTTGTATCAGATTGCGTTTCCAGAACGAAGGCAACCGATTAATCCAAACTTTGTAGCTGCTTATCGTCACGTTTCTGAGATCTGTAAAATGCCAAACTAGATTTGCTCGTACGCTTGACCACTAAGAGCACACTCTACAGACTGTTGGTGCCGATCTAAGTATCAACTCGCTTAAAGTAGCCCTAGCATATGGTACATTTCATAGTACCGCATGTAGATTACTTCAAGAGCAGCTTCAATATCTGTATCATTTGTAACGTGTGCAGTGTCTTTTGCCCTGTTATCAATCATCGCGAGAGAACTTGTGCCGATGTTTTATTGTACAGACTGTCAATTCGTTGCTTGTCTCTTCATTTTTGTTTACGTAAAAGACAACATTTGGAAGAAAAAGAATGACAAATTTACGCAACCAGTAATCGGATTCTCCATGTTGCAATACAAGCTAGACATCAGCATCAGTTTACATTTGTCGGCTGGATTTGCAGGTGACTGTAAGGTAGGTCCATATGTTCTTTAATTCGAAAACACTTCTAGACCTGCTAGATGTACTTATGCTAAATAGAAGATGAGTATGGTTCATGCATGTTGGTGCTGCAACTTATTTGAGTCACACACACACACACACACACACACACACACACACACACACACACACACACACACATCCAATTCTCTATATATCTATCTACCAATCTATCCATATATATATTTTAAATATAAAAAAGAGTATATAGGTAAAATCCAAAACACCAGATCCTATTAATATTAATTTTATTAATATTAAAAATGATTTAGGTGGAGAGCTCGATGTAAATAGAATTATCTATTTACCGTAACAAATATGTATGTTATATCAAAAAATTCCGAATTCTGCATTCGTCGAATGGATATATTTTGGGTCTCTTTCCGGTATGTGAATTTTTGTACCATATTTGAATTAATAATTTTTTGTTTTTGAACGTTGCTGAAGAACCATAATGCATATTAATTAAAAGATTCCAACCGTTAAAAACTTTCTTTCGAAATTTATTTAAAACAAACATCGAATTCTTTTATTACACATGGCACATATCTGGCTTAGGTTTCCTACATTTAAAAATAATCATCTATTTTCTTTATTAAACGCGGCACGTACCTGACCAATAAAATCAAACCTCGGTCAACATACTGTTTCTTTGATTTTAAAAAAAAAATTTTTCTTATTAGCATATCTCTGAAAAAGCTTAATAAATGAAATGTTAAATTAAAGATACTTTGCCTACCTATTCTTGACTAATTCTGTTCATATAATTATATGGTTATGTCAATTTTACATTACTACATGGAAATTCCTATGTTTCGAGATTAATTCTCATCATCAGGCAATGTTGGTGTGGTTGTGCAGACGATTTACATTTAAATGACAAATACTTTCGGTTTACTGTGAATGTATGTAGGTGTTTTTTTTTTTTTGTGTGTGTGTGTGTGTGTGTGTGGCTAATCAGAATGGAGATTCACTTAGGGGTTTGACCCCGAGGAATTTCTGTTCTAACCAACTTTTTCCTCCCCTTTTTTTCTTTTTCCTTGACCCTATTCCTCTCTTGTCTGTTTTCCTTCGCATTTATCTGATCTTATCATTTTCCCTTCAGTTTTATTACATTTGATGTGCTATTCCCTCTTGGTAGTACCAATCCCCTTCCCTTTAGTCTATTTGTTAAAGAAAAGATTTTTTCCAAAAGGAAACCCCGAACTGCTATTTTTTCACTCAATCTATCAATTTGCTGTAAAGTTTATTATCCTGATACAAAGGGGGGAATTATTGAAAAAAGAACAACTAACTTATTCTATCTTTGGCTTTATTTTTATTTTCATTTTTATTTTTACCTAATTCGTCGGTGAGTATGTTATTTAATTTAGGTTTTATCCATTTTCTAATGTGAATAATTTACAATGTCTACATATGACATTAATTTCGTTACGTTTATTTAATACATTTTTTATTTTTAAGGGATTTAATAATAAATAATTTTTCATATAAGCATAATGAACATGGTTTATTTAAGGACTTACATGTTTTAGCTTCTTTTAGGATTTTCCACTTTATTTTGGGTGTTTTTTTTTGTTTCCTTTAGGTACCAATGATATCTCGATAGGGATGTTCTATTTCTGTATTTGCTATTATTAAATGAATAGGTATGCTGGTAAATTCTCTGCTTTAGAATGTTTTTAGTACTCCTTATATAGACTTTTATATTGTTTGGGTTTTCCTTCGTCGATATTTCGCATTGATAGATTATCGATTTCGTCAAACACCTATTTTCTAGCGGACAGTTTATGGGGTTTTTACAATTACATTTTTTCTCGTCTAAATTGTTATTTTCTGTTGTCTGTTTATTTTTACTGGCTTTGTTGAATTTTTTAAAAAATATTATTATTGTGGTTTTTTTATAATTTTTTCTAGATCATTCATACAGCTGTAACTTAATTTTATAGTGTTTTTATTAAAGATCTTACTTAGTGGATTTTTTCTCCAGGAAGTGTTTCCTAATTAACTCGAGGAATTTTCTTCCCAACCTACCATTAGTCATCTGGTTGTAAGGGGGTGTGTACCAGATGATTTTTCTATTCCTATTTTAACTTCGAGGGTTGTTTTTCTTGTTTAAATATTTAATATTTGGGTTTATGTATCCACTATTTTTCAATGCAGTATTATAAAAATCGCTGTGTTTATTGAACACTAACTCATTAGCCGAGTTTCTCCTGATTCTGTATTCTATTGATGAGGGTATATGCTTGATGATAGACGGAGGGTGGTTAGATTTTGAGTGGATGTATAAAGGGTTTGTGTTTGGTTTTTTGTATGGTTGGTGTATATTTTTCTCTAGATCCAAAGTTACATCGAGGAAATCTACTTTTTTTATCTTAGCTTTAACTGTTACTTTTAAATTTAGATTTTTAAACTCCTTATTTATCATTTTTCTAACCCTGTTTATTTTGAAGTTTGTGGCATTTCTTATTACTATATGTCCGTCATCTCTATAAAGTCCAATGTCTTTAGTGTTCAGTTCCTTATAGGCTGTGAGATTATATATATATATATATATATATATATGAGATAGATCTATCTATCACCCGGTTCACACTCCACCCACGTCTATTGAACAGGTTAAGAGGCTCATCCCTTGTTCCCTGTTTAGGATGTGGTTTCCGGCTTTCTCTTTTCCAATCTTTTCACTATTACGTAGCCTCCTGCACATCAGTGGCGTTACCGCCTTGCTCGGGGTGATACGATTAAAAAAAATATCCGAGTGAATACAGAACGAAGAAAAATTATTTTACAACGTCCAAAACATTAATTTAAAACAGTGCTCGATATATAATATATAGGGCTGTGACTATTTATTATAAATTATATTTTAGAACATGTACAGAATTTTTTTTATATATCCACTACAATTGTACATTTGTTTCAACATTGAAACTACAATGTCTCATCAGGCGGTGTGGACAGGAATAGAAAACCTCTTTTCTTATATTTGGTAAGTTGTGTGTGGGATGTTGGTGGGGGTTAGTGATAAGGGAATGTCTTGTGGATTGACCGTTAGAGTTTTAAAGAAAGTGGTGTGGGTATGAAGGTGGTTGATTAATGGGTGTCTGTGGGGTTTGTAGACAGATTTAACATTAGCAGTTAGAATATAAGCTTTTATTATCTTGCGACTAGACTATATGCTTTGGATTTCTTAGAGGAGCAGGTAAGGGGTGGGATGCTTATTTTGTACAAAAATTTTTGTATTTAAGCAGAGTTTTAATAATTAATCTAGTTTTGTATATTTAACCTTAATTTTGGATTTAGGAAATCGATTTTTCTATTAAATTTTAAATTTTAATTTGATCACAGTTTGGAAACCGATTGTTTCTATTAAATTTATATTGAATTTGTTTCCTTATTTGCTGGTTGACTCTTTCTAATATTACCTTACTAATCCTACCGATTTCTGATTTTGTATGGTTTATTATTCTAGTGGGTAATTTACAGTAGAATTCCGGCTTGTAGTCTTTTAAGAGCACACATGCCTCCTTTGTTGTCATTTTGGGGACTCTGTCGCTTATTTTCAATTTATCCGTAATTAGTTTGTCTGCGTGGTTTATTCTATCTATGTGGTTTTGGTGCTCCGTGTTAATTTTCTTGTATTTTTTTGTTAAATTTTTCTTAATTAGGTCTTTGTACTCTTTGGAATCCATCTTATAGAAATTCGATGTTTTGTCCGATTTGACAAAGATCTTATTAGATTTGTTTATGTTACTAACTAGCGTGTCCAAGTGATTTAGGAATTTGTTTTGTGTTTGTGAAAGGTGATTTTGTTTAAGCTCTCGAACAGGTCGTTCTCGAATTTAAAAAGTTTGTCTATGAGAGGTGCGGTTTTAAGGTTTTTAAATCCAAATGTGTCCTTATTATCCGAAGACTTCGGATTTTTGTTTTATTTCTGAATTATCATTAAAGTCTCGCTTGGCTAATAAATGATTTATAGAATAACACACTGCATTTGTATAACTGCATAGACCCCATTCCCTCGTTTGCAAAGGATTGTTTAAGTTGCGACTTATCGGAAAAAAGTTTACTTTCAAAAGAATGGCTGCACGAGGGCTACTTCGGTTTGATTGGTCGATTATAATTTTATTAAAACTATTTCCCATTCCAATCAATAAACATTGTCATAAGAACGTCTTTTCTTTCAGTCACTCACTCGTTCATGTACAAACAGATATTTGCATAGCCTTTCTTCTCTCTCTCTCTATATATATATGCACATGTGGGTGTATGCATGTTTCTGTATGAAATATTTCTGTTTATATGTAATATCCATTGGATTAACTATTATCACGATCATCATATTGATGCAGCTGAAAAAAGGAAAGAAAGAAAAATGCTGAAGAAAAGAGAATTAAAATAAAGAGAAAACATGGATAGGGAAAAGTGGAATAAAGAGACAATACACAAGAAATAAAACAATATAAAATGAATTTGCAAAGAGAGACAGAAAGAAAGAAAAAAGAAACGAAGAAAGAAACAATTAGTTAAATGTCTCTTATTGTTTAGATTTTTAATAACTGTTTTTATTGTACTTGAACAATGGTTGATAATATCTCCTTATATATGCAGGTTAGTATTCAGTACTATTTGTAACTAAAGCAGTTTCAGATAACTGAATATTCTGGTTGTCATACTTCAATGCCAACACAGAAAACGTGCGTCATAGCAATCTGGTCTGTGTGGCTGATGCCGGAATGGAATTTAACAGAAATCTGGTATAACATGCATGCCTATTTTCCATAAAAAATCAACGTTAGCCTGATTTTGGGTGAATTTTAATTCATTTGAACGTTTAACAGTTTATATATATATATATATATATAGAGAGAGAGAGAGAGAGAGCGAGAGAGGTAGATAGATAGATAACTAAGTTATTTTTAAAAGATAACGATTTCAACGCACGTAATCAAAGTAGTTACAGTGCTCAGTATAATGACAGAGTATTAATAATATCACATAAGACTTTGATATTTATTTGTTTCGACTTTAAGTTTGAAGCTTAAGGGCTTTATGGAAAAAAATCAACGTTTTACTTATTTTCCTTAAAAAATATTTTTAATGTAGACTTATTTTGAATTTGTTATTTCTTTATTTTACTATTTAAAATCATGTTTTGTTTTGTCGTTTATATTATTGCATAAAAATAAATGGATAAATTATTTTTTCAAATACATTATAGTATTTTTAGTATGATTCAATTTTCAGAAGTATTATACGCGCGAAGATTAAAAGGAACGTTAAAAAAGGTCGTCGGTTTCATTATAAGTTACTTACTAACTTTATAGTATATATTCATATAATATTCAAAATGTCTTTTGACCTTAAGTCTCAAAGTGGGATAGATAGAAAAATCAAATTAAAGTAATATTTAAATATTACAAAGTTACAATTGAATTTTCGCTTACAAATCTTTCACATATGGAATATTTTTTAAATTGTCTTTATTATTATTATGTCATTTTTCATCATATTTCGATTTCTGCTTTGGTCTCACTACCAACCAAGTCTGCGGGGAGACCTAAGGCAGGTAGTGGCGTGTTGTTATGGCTCCATTTCATGTTTTTATATCTTCCCTATCATCCCCAGCATTACATAGATAAAGTTTTCCTTAGTGTGTGGGCTGTACTTAATAAGACAATTTTTTGTATATCTCTTAAGCTGGGGTTTCCAGGGATTCTTTCAATGTGTTGTTTTGTTCCATTTTTTATCATTCCAAGTGCACCTACTATCACTGGCACAACTCTTGTTTTCAATTTCCACATTTTTTCTATTTCAATTTCCAGGTCTTTATATTTTGACAGTTTTTCAAATTCCTTGATTGCTATGTTACAATCCGCTGGACAAGCCATATCAATTAATAGACAAGTTTTTCTCCTTCTGGTTTTTAACAATAATGTCTGGCCTGTTTGCTTCAATTTTTCTGTCTGTGTAGATGGTGTAATCCCATAGAATGGTTACATCTTCTATTTCTGTAACCGGTGCTGGATGATGTTCATACCAGTGTTTGTTTACAGCTTTTCCATAATGTTTGCACATTGTCCAATGTAAATATTGCCCAACTCTATCGTGGCGATTTTTATATTCGTTTGGGGCAAGCACAGAACAGCCTGAGATTAGGTGGTCTATTGTTTCTTGGTGTTTATCACAAAACCTGCATTTTGGATCCATATTATTATGCATAATATTTGCCTGAAAGTTTCTCGTGAAAAGACTTTGGTCTTGTGCTGCAAGTATAAATCCTTCAGTTTCAGACTTTAATCCAGATGCACGTAACCATCGATGGTATTAACTTTGTCAACATTGGATTTATTAGCACGTACTGGATATTGGCCATGCAGAGGTTTGTCTTGCCAGCGCTGTTTCATCTTTTCAAGAGCTTTATATTTGGCTTTCATTTTCATATTTTTTGCCGCAATAGTTGGTTCTTGGCTTCTGTTTTGCTTTTCTGCAGAATCTACTAACTGTAAATCTTGTTTGTATTTACTGCCTTCTTTTATTATTGAATATTTTTTTCTTTCTTTCTTCATGTTGCCTTACTAATTGTATCATCCAATCCTTTGTTGTTTCTATGTATGTTAGTAAGCCAATAGTTGTTGTCTTGTATGACAATTCCAGCTGAATAAGACCCCTTCCACCTTCTTTACGGGGTATGTATAGACGGTCTACATCAGCCTTTGGATGATGCATCTTATGCTTAGAAAGAAGCTTTCTTGTTTTAGCATCCATTCGCCTGATGTCGTTTAGAATCCAGTTTAAGATGTTGAAGCTATATTGGACAACTGGGATTGCAATGCTATTAATGGCCATAACTCTGTTCTGTGAATTTAATTCAGTTTTTAATATCATTCGTAGCCTTCTATAGTACTCTTTACGCACTATTTCTTTCATTTTTTTATGGTGAATGTATTCGCTCTCATTTACACCTAGGTATTTATAAGCTTCTTCTGGTTTCAATTCTTTTATTGTTACAGCAGGGTCTAGGCTAATTGAGGATGTTTCTTGTATTGATCCACGTAAAACTGTAGCTTTAGCACATTTATTCAAATTAAATTTCATTCCAATGTCTTCGCTGAAGCATTTTACAGTTTGCAGAAGACTTTCCAGCTCATTATCATTCTTAGCATATAACTTTAAGTCATCCATGTAAAATAGATGGCTTATTTTCTTTTGGCCTATTTTATAACCACATTCTGTCTTATTAGGTTGACTGGTTAGTGCTATTAATGATATGCAGAATAGTAAGGGAGATAAAGAATCACCTTGAAATATACCTCTTTTGATGTTTATTTCATCAGACTTATAGGTTCCATTTATATGATTGAGGTAAAGGGTTGTTTTCCATATAGACATGCACTGTTTGATGAAATTGATGATGACGGGCGATATCTTGTATATATTTAAAGTCTTTAAAATCCAGTAATGTGGCACACTATCGAATGCCTTTCGGTAGTCTATCCAGGCAGTACTAAGATTTTTCTTTGTACTGTAGCAGTTTTCCAGGATCATTTTGTTAATTAGCAATTGGTCTTTACAACCATAACAGCCACGTTTGCACCCTTTTTGTTCAAGCGGTATCATGTCATTTCTTTCTAAGAATAAATATGTCTGTTTTGTTAAAATAGATGTTAGTAGTTTGTATGTTGTCGGAAGACATGTAATTGGTCTGTAGTTTTTCGGGTTGTTTGTGTCACCATTCTTGGGTAGAAGAAATGTAATTCCTTTGGTCATCCATGCAGGAATTTTGAGTGGGATCGTCAACCATTTCTTGGAGTTCTTTGGCTATTTTTTTATGTGCTGCATTTAAATAATATAGCCAAAAGTTAGGAATTTTATCTATACCTGGGAATTTACAATTGTGTGCTTTTTTTAGTGCAAATTTAACATCATCTTCTGTAATTCCAGACCATGTCTGTTCGGGTTTATTTTTCATTCGTTCTATCTCCTGCGTAATCCAATGTACTTCCTTGCTAAGTTCTTTAGGGCAAGCACATATCTTTTCCCAGAACTGTGTGACTTCTTCCATTCTGGGGGGTACTGTCTGTAAAATCTTGCTCTTTTTTCATAGCGTCTTATTCTTTGAGCCTTCAGTTGGATTTTTTTGCTTTATTTTTTCTTTATTTGATAAGACGTCATTTTCATTCCTGATGTTATATTTTTTTTCGGCTCTTCTTCTTTTCCTAGTTCTTACATTTATTCCTCTACTCAGTTCATCCAGTACTGACAGTTCACTTCTTAGTTGTTCGATTTCTTTTTCAATTTTTCTTTTCCAAGGTAGATCTTCACGTCTGCGAGACTGCCTTGTTTTTATTATTATTATGTCCTTTTTCATTATAAATCGATTTCTGCTATCGTCGCACTACCTACCAAGTCTGCAGGAAGACCTAAGGCAGGTAGTGGTGTGTTATTATGGCTTCATTTCATGTTTTTTTTCATATCTCTCTAACATCCCTAGCGTTACTTAGACAAATTTCATCTTAGTGTGTGGGCTATACTTAACAAAACAATTTTTTGTATATTTCTTAAGCTGGGGTTTCCAGGGATTCTTTCAATGTGTTGTTTTGTTCCATTTTTTATCATTCCAAGTGCACCTACTATCACTGGTACGATACTTGTTTTCAATTTCCACATTTTTTCTATTGCAATTTCCAGGTCTTTATATTTTGACAGTTTTTCGAATTCCTTAGTTGCTATGTTACAATCCGTTGGACAAGCTACATCAATTAATAAGCAAGTTTTTTCTTTTTGGTTTTTAATAATAATGTCCGGCCTATTTGCTTCATTTTTTCTGTCTGTGTAGATGGTGTAATTACATAGAATGGTGACATCTATTTCTGTGAACGGTGCTGGGTGATGTTCATACCAGTGTTTGTTTACATATTTCCATAGTGTTTGCACATTGTCCATTGTAAATATTGCCCTACTCTATCGTGACGATTTATATATTCATTTGGGGCAAGTACAGAGCATCCTGAGATTATTATTATGTCATTTTTCATCATATTTCGATTTCTGCATTGGTCTCACTACCAACCAAGTCTGCGGGGAGACCTAAGGCAGGTAGTGGCGTGTTGTTATGACTCCATTTCATGTTTTTCTATCCTTCCCTATCATCCCCAGCATTACATAGATAACGTTTTCCTTAGTGTGTGGGCTGTACTTAATAATACAATTTTTTGTATATCTCTTAAGCTGGGGTTTCCAGGGATTCTTTCAATGTGTTGTTTTGTTCCATTTTTTATCATTCCAAGTGCACCTACTATCACTGGCACAACTCTTGTTTTCAATTTCCACATTTTTTCTATTTCAATTTCCAGGTCTTTATATTTTGACAGTTTTTCAAATTCCTTGATTGCTATGTTACAATCCGCTGGACAAGCCATATCAATTAATAGACAAGTTTTCTCCTTCTGGTTTTTAACAATAATGTCTGGCCTGTTTGCTTCAATTTTTCTGTCTGTGTAGATGGTGTAATCCCATAGAATGGTTACATCTTCTATTTCTGTAACCGGTGCTGGATGATGTTCATACCAGTGTTTGTTTACAGCTTTTCCATAATGTTTGCACATTGTCCCAATGTAAATATTGCCCAACTCTATCGTGGCGATTTTTATATTCGTTTGGGGCAAGCACAGAACAGCCTGAGATTAGGTGGTCTATTGTTTCTTGGTGTTTATCACAAAACCTGCATTTTGGATCCATATTATTATGCATAATATTTGCCTGAAAGTTTCTCGTGAAAAGACTTTGGTCTTGTGCTGCAAGTATAAATCCTTCAGTTTCAGACTTTAATCCAGATGCACGTAACCATCGATGAGTATTAACTTTGTCAACATTGGATTTATTGGCACGTACTGGATATTGGCCATGCAGAGGTTTGTCTTGCCAGCGCTGTTTCATCTTTTCAAGAGCTTTATATTTGGCTTTCATTTTCATATTTATTATTATTATTTATTATTATTATTATTATTATTCATTTTCATAGTTATTATTATTATTATTATTATTATTATTATTATTATTATTATTATTATTATTTCCTTGGACATCTATTGTATAAACATGTCATTCCGGGTCCTGAACAAAAACCTAAGGTCGAAGATGGTTACATCAGATTTTACACTGATAATTTTTGTAAAAATTTTAAAAAAATGATAATAATAAAAAACCCGGAGAGAACACATGTTTTACATAGATAAGACTTTTCGTAATGTGTTAACTGTACTGGTGAATACAATTTTTATATTTCTTTAAAGCATGGGCTACGAGGAATCCCTTCAGTGAATCTATCGGATCTTTTCCCAATCAGTTCAAGGGTTTTAATTACAACTGGGATTATTGATGCCCTAATGTGTCACATTTTTTAGATTTCCACTTGTGTTTCGATAGTTTTTGAAGATCTTCAAAAATACATTACAATCTCCAGGAACTGATATATCAATAAAAAATTGATTGTTTTGTCTGTTTGTATTGTAAAATCTGATAAAATTTTTACAGATGCTCTAAGATAAATAATTTAAAAAATCTGACTATTCTGAACCAATAATAAAATTAATAAACAAAAGAAAATAAGGTTACGATTCGAAACACTTTTCCTACAAATTTCAAAATACATCCTCGTCCATAAAAAAATGTCATGCTACAATTAATAAATAAGAAAACTATAAACTAGATTCCGCCACTCATTTTCGAAAACTAACTTTTAAATTGAATTTTTAAAATAAAAAAAAGTTTTCATGAAAATTTTATATGAGTATTAATTAAAAGTTAAATGATTAAATTTACTATTTCCAGTAAGCAATATACTCTGGTGTATTTCAAACCAAAATTATATTGATTGGATTTTTTTTTTTTAGTTTTTAAATTTTTCGGGCCTTTTTGAGCGATCAACACATTTGTAATCAAAAGTTAATTCTCGGTTTTAAAAATCTTGCAAAAATAATATATACACATGTGATACATTATTTTTGGAAAATTAGCAAATTTTATATTAAAATAATTTAATTTACACAAGTATTACTTATTTATAGCATGAAATTTAGAATAAAACTATTTTTAAACACAGCTCGAGTGATGTGAGATAGGATAAGTGTATGACGATTACAAGTGACGTAATTGTACAATTTTTTCCTGTAAAAGGAAGAAACCGTTAAACACATGGCCTTTTAATGTACATATAGAAATTACCATAAAATACACAAAAATTAAGTTATTTTGAAAAAAAGCACGTATTAAACTTTTCAGTTTTTGATTAGTGAATATAATCTTCACTTAATAACCTAATAACCTAACTCCAACAAATCTTTGAAGTATTAAAAAAAAAATTGAAACTTTATAAATTATTACAATTAAAAAATGAAACCAATTCTTTTCAAACTTCATTATTTAACGAACAAATTTCTTTTCTTCAGACTACAATGTCCTTAATATATATTACTTATAAAGCAATTAAAAGCTAATCAAATTAAATAATGTCATAGTTTTATTGCATTTCTTATTATACCGTGGAGAACACATTTTTAGAAATTAAGGCAAAATGCTTTAAAAATGGATGGTTTACATACCCTAATGAGTCCTGCGTTTAACTATTAAAACTAATTTCCCAACAAAATTTAATTTCTTAAGATTTCATGAATTTACTTGGAGTGGGGGTGGAGCAGATGTAAAAATATAATATTTATTCAAGATTTTTAAAAATAATAATTTCACTAATAATTTCATTCATTTGTGAATAAGTCCTGACATTTTTAATAAAATCCGACTATTATTTGATTTTTGCAAGAATTTCCGAATTAATGTTTTTCCTTGGAAAAAAACTGAGTACGAAATAAGATATTTTCCATTGTAAACTCTCGTAAAAATTTGGTTACTGTCAAACTAAAATCAAAACAAGATTTTTCCTAAAATTTTGAACATGATGAAAAGAAGCAATAAATTTTAAAAAATAATTTAAAATACTTTGATCTTTCCTCTCAATAATAACATAAGCGTTTTGATGGAAAAAGTTCATTTTTATTAAGTTTGGGGTCTTTATTTTTCATACTATTATGTTTTTTTAGCGATTTGGTGGAGTTGTCTACTATAATCTCTTGCTAAAAAAATGGAATGATAAATGATAGAGAAAGAAACCGGCAATATTGAGATAAACAAAAAACAATCATTACTACTCAAAAGGCTTTTTCACACAATTTCGAAAAGTATGCCCTTTTTCATAAAAAAGAGTTGTGTTAGGCTTCAATATAAATAGAGTAGTGTTATTCGTGCCACAGTACAAGTAATTTTACAAAATACAATGTATTAAATGTTTTTTATATAATCCTTAGTAAGACATTCTTCTTAATAAATTAAACATGCTAAATAACACTTATTTTAAAAATGAAACAATTTATGTCGACGACTTATATTAGTTACCGCCACTTATTTTCGATAGCTAAATTTAAATTGAATTTGAAAAAAATAAAAGGGTTTCTTGAAGCTTTAATTTTAGCTTTAATTGAAAGCCAAGAGATTAAATTTACTAATTCCAGTAAGCAAAATACTTTGGTTATTTCAAACTGAAATTATATTGATTAGAATCTAAAACAATTCAAATTTTTAAAAAATAAAAAAATTTTTTGGCCATTTTTGATCAATCGACAAATTTCGTAAACAGACGTAAATTCTCAGTTTTAAAAATCTTACAAAAATAAAATACACCTCGCTGACACGTTTTTTAATCAAAGTAGAAAAATTTAAACTTACCTTAATCTGATTTAAAACAAGTATTACTTCCTTACTGCCTGAAATTTACTATAAATAGTTTCTTACTTATGATAGCCTTGTTATCAGGGTTATCACCGTGTTATCAGAGGCAATAATTGATATGACAGATGGAAGTCGTCAAAAAATGCTCAGTATGAAAGATGAATTTGTCATAATTTTATGTAGTTTAATCGTACGCATCGTTTTATGGTTTTTAACTATGTAGTAAAATTAAAACATGACAGAGGTAACTCAATGATTTATGAACATTATGGCATTTATTAATTTTTATTTTTAATATTTATTTTTCATAAGTGCCTTCACAAATTGTGAATTTCACAATTATTTTTTTACCAAAATTAGGAAACTAGAAATTAAAATATAAAACTTGATTTAAGTTTTGGTGGGATGATTTGTAAAGCCCGTTGAATGTTGAAACGTAAGGCACAGAAAACACGGAAACGAGATGAAAGAATTGTACCCTGCCGAAAATGTTTACATAGTTTGTTTTGTTTTTCGTTTTTTGTTTTTTTTTGTTTTTTTTTGTTGTTTTATTTTTTCATGTAAGGAGCGCCACCTTTGAAACACGTGACAATTTAATGATATATTTCACGTACGGCCACCCGTAAAAAGAAAATACGGGTTATCATTATGCACACAAATAAAATGTTTTAATGATTTTAAAAATCGAATGGCTCGATTATTTGTATTAAGCTTTAAAATTTTCGATAAGTAAATATAGTCTTCACTGATTACTTTAACAACATAGCATGAACGATGAACGAGGAAATTTTAAAAGGTTTTTGAATCTTTATAAATTATTATAATAAAAGATAATAAAAATGAAAAAGAATTCTAGTAAAAATTCATTATACATTGAATTTCTTTTCTTCAGGCTATGATATTACAAATTACAAAAAGAAATACATATTTCGAATAAATATTTTTTTAGTTTTTTATCTGCTCTATAAAGAGAATCATCACTGAATTCATCTGATAAACATCAGGTTACAATTGGTTCGCAATATTAATGGCGTCAAGTGGAACTGAAAATCAGAACATGAATATTTTCACAAATTATTTGGTTTACCGCGAATTTCTTCAAATTATGGTAATAGAAGTTTTGCATTAAAACAGTCAATGTATAAATCATTTTTTAATTGAAATAATTATTTTTCATAGATTGCTAAAATGTATAAATTGTTTTACGTTCTGTTCTTAATTGCAATTATCGTATATATGAATTTATTAAGGATACTACTGAGAGGCTGTGCTACAAGCAAAAAAATTCATAAATTGTTAAGTACAAACAGCAAGTTTAATGCAATAAATAAAGCCAACAAACTAAGCAGATTGAGGTTAACATCTAGCGTTGAGCTATTTTATCATTTTCCAGACAGACGCCTAGACATCGATATAGCGTATAAAATCTATTTGCGTTCAAACCAAATATATTGAATTATTATTCTGGATAATAAATATGCAATATAATGGACTCTGACGATATCATCCGTTTATTACAATGAGAAGCAGGAAGAAATCAACAAAAATGCATAAGATAATGAATCCGGATAAATGGCTCAGAAGGAAAAGAAAAACTTTAAACTTTCGTAAATATATTTTTAATATATAAATTAGGATATACATCTTTCAGTTGCAATGTTAATTGCATGAGAGTAAATCACAAAAGTATACTTTTGAAGCTGTATTTTACAAAACGTCAAAATTCATTTGTATTTTTCGTTCAACACAAACCTGATTTCTAACAAACCTGACCTCTACATAAAACAAGTAAATACAGTGATTGCTTTCTTCATTTTCTTCTTTTTATGTCAAATTGCGTATGTTGTATCTGAGTGAATATATTCATATATTCAAGTAATTTTTTTTGTACGTTAGACTGTTTGTAAGTGCGGGTGTGTTTTGCAATTATATTGCCTTTACCTGTGGCTTCGTTTTATTATTTGGCGTGTGTAAAAATCTGTATTCGCTGTGTGTGTCCGTGAGCGTATGCATTGAAGTATTGCGTGTTTAGGAATTTTAGTGTAGTTAGTATGTATATGTACGTGTTCTTGAATTTGGAGAGAGAGATAGAGGAGGCGGAGAGAGTGTAAAAAGAAAATAAAAGAAAAAAAAGAAAGATTTTCAGGATCACAGAATAATTTGCATTTGATATTTTTTCTAAATAATTCTCGACTTACCTTAAAAGATTTCATTCACTCTCAGCACAGAAGGTACTTCCTGTGCAACCTGCGTTTACTCCTTCAATTTATATAATAAAATCACCAAATTTTGAGGATTTTATTGGAAAACATTCTCATTTGATAGAAGTTTTATTTTTCTTGAGTTTTTAGTCATTCATAAAAAGGAAGAAAAATTTAAAGAAAAGTAAAAAAAATAAAGACAAAGATGAAACACTTCAAGTAGAATTAGTAGGATTCGAACTTGAAGCCAATTGCAAGAGATATGGTAACACAAAAAGAAATACAATGCAATTTCTTCACATACCGCGAGTCAGCTTAATTTAGCTTTTTTTTGCATGACAGTGAAAAGAAATCGACCATTTATATAAAAATCGATTACCCTTTAAAGTGACTTTCACATTTACTTTGTAAAGTGCTGCGCTGATAAAATAAATGCAAGCAAATTTTTAAAATAATATAGTCTCTAAGATAAGCAAAGGAAAAAATAAATGGAAACGTTGGCGATTTAATGTTTGAAATTAAGACTTTGTAATTGATAATCATAAAAACAGCAAGGATAAAAAGTCTATATAATAAATAGATCCTTTAGTTTTCAGAGCCCTGTTGGGTATATGTAATAGCTTGTTGCTATTTCTCCTGAGTAAACGATTCACATTTTAAATCTCATTTTGATTTTGAACCTCTTAAGGGATACGTTTCACAGAACTTTTGAACGAGTTTTACTATAAAGGTGTGATAGATGCGAAAATGGTCAATTTTGATTGTCAAATTGAAAGGTTGTCATTTTTTCTTATAGTGTATTGCCATTAAAAAATTTAATTCTATGGATTGCAAGTAACATATTATGATTTCTAATCAACTCATCTCGATCGTTTGTATCATTGACTATTTCTTAATCACTTGCTATTTCTCTATTTCTTTTAATCTGAAGTCCCATTTCAATAGTAATGCACTCCGAAATCTCCTTAGAACATCTACACTAGCAAAGTGGTTAGAAGTTCAATAATCAGGCAAAGAAATCTGTGGCAATAAACTTTCTACAATATAGTGACCTATTGTGAGTTCGGTTAGTGATTTTACGAAAATTCGTTTAAATATAAACTTGGAGAAAAGCTCTGTTTTTCTTGATAACAAACGTTACGGGACAACACATTTTTAATTTTGTCTTACTAACTTCTGATATCTTTCAGACTTCTTCATAATTACATATTCCCAGAAGAATTTACGTTTCTTAACAACAAACTGACTTAAATACCTTTGTAGTCTTCCAGAAAAACTTTCATTAATTTCATGTTAACCAGGTTACAATATCTATTGATGGATGATGAAAAAGTTCCAGAATTGTTTTTCGTAAGAAACATACAGTTTAAAATTATCCTGACAAAATATGACTATCTACAAGTGATTTGATTGTATTTGTTCAAAACATTCATTTGCTTCTATGAAATGAGCTAATAGAAATTTCAAAACCACACAACGAAACCTTTTCGTGAATGAAAACAGCCGTTGGTACAATTTCATTTCGATTACTTGCATTTCATGTTGCTGGATTAAAACCACTTTTAATCACTGCTCATATTTTATTTGAAAGCAGAAATATTTCAATCAAGTCTAGACAGTAAATTCGGTTAAACCACACATCAAAATATTATCAAAATGGGACGAATACTTTTTAACGCTTGATTTTGAGCTATAAAACTGAGTTGGCAGAACGAAAGTATTTTAGTGAAAATCTTTCCCAAGAAACTTTACAAGCTGTTTTTGATATATTCAATCATTTAAAATGCTTTCTCCATAACCCAGAGTTTTCGGCGGTTAAATGATCACTTTACTTTTTAACAAAATTAAAAGCATAATACTTTGAAAATTTTAATTTTATTCATATTCAATATTACGGTCAATAAACAAAATACGCTAATTATCAAACAAAAGTTCAAAATGATGAGTTTTCTTCAAGCTTTTGGCACACTGAAGAGACATGTTCTTATTCTTAATCGTCGGTTTCACTGATTTCAACCAAGTAAAAATATTTTATTCTATTATCATTCTCTTTCAATTATCCCTTTTTACACTTTGCAACAAAATTCATATTATGATTTCAGAATTTTGTGTAAAAGAATTATTTTTTCTAATTTTTGTTATTTGAAGAAAATGTTTTTCCTAATACAATTTTTCTTGTTCGTTGACTGAATCCGCATTACTGAATAGATTTCCATTTTTCCAAATTCATTAAACCAGAAATTAGACTTATTATGTTATCTTTAATAAGTCACATTTTGGTATATAATCTATTCTTATCATAGAAATAACATTAGGGATCTGCACCTGATACTTATTCTAAAAAAAAATATGTGTAATATTAAGAGGAATGCGTGAAATTTATATACTGAATTCATACATAATCCGAAGTTGTCACTCGATGACCTATTGTTTTCACCAGAAATTATGAATATCTAAACAGTTTAATGGTTCCTTTCTCTTCTTTACTAACTATTATTCTTACTCATAATTTTCAAAATCCCGTCAAAATAGGCACCTCCACTAAATCGCTAAAAAATAGCATAGTATTAATAAAAAAGGTTTCAAACTTAATAAAGACGAACCTTTTTCATCAAAATGTTCATATTATTTTTAAAAGGAAAGATCAAAATAATTTTAAATTATTTTTAAAATCGTGGTCATTTTTTTTTTTACCTATGTTACCCACCTTCACCTGAATCCATGAAATTTTAACAAATTTTAATTTCTTGCGGTCCATGATTTTATTAGTTAAACGCAGGACTCGTTGGGGAATATAAACATCTACATTTTTTAAAATTTGGCCTGTGTATCAAAAAATCTACTCCGAAGAGTAAAATAAAAAATGCAATAAAACTCTGATATTATTTAATTTGATAATCTTTTAAATGCTTGAATAAATAAAAATTAAGGACATTATAGTCTGAAAAAAAAATCCGATTACTAATGAAATTTTAAAATAATTGTTTGTTATTTTTACTATAATAATTCATAAAATTTCAAAATTATTTTTAAAATCATCAATGATTTGTTACGGTTAAAGATTTGTTTGATAAGTATTGATGACTATATTTATTACCTATTAACAATTGAAAAGTTTGATAAAAATCGTTTGGCCTTCATATTTTTAAAATAATTAATTTTTTTTTTTGTATATTTGAATTTTTTTTTCTTTATATGGTAATTTCTATGTGCAAATTAAAAGATCAGAGTTTTCTCCCTTACCCCCCAAAAAATTGTACAAATTTTGTTACTTATAAACACAAAACGCCATACACTTTTATCTCTAATCAAGAATCTGTCAACACGTTCTTGATATACGGCGGACAGGTCACAAGTTCAAATTTGTGATTAAGAAATAGTTTTATTTTAAATTTGATGCTATAAATAAGCAATACTTTTGTAAATCAGATTAATTTAAATAAAATTTGCTAATTTCCCAAAAACAATGTGTCACAGATGTATATTTTATTTGTGCAAGATTTTTAAAAACGAAAATTCACTTTTGTTTACAAATATGTCGATCGCTCAAAAATGGCGGCAAAATTCGAAAAATCTCAAACTTTTATATTTCAATCAATATAATTTCTGTTTGAAATAAACCAGAGTATTTTGCACACTGAAAAGATTAAATTTAATCATTTAAATAAATTGAAGTTTCAAGAAAACTTTTTCAAAAAATTAGTTTAAAAGTAACTATGCAGTTTTTTCGTGATTTAGTGGAGGTATCTACATTAAAATCCTGCTCTCTTACATATCAATCTGTTTCTGTGTTTGTTAATATCATTTGTTAAAGTTTCAGAAATGCTGGTTAAACACGGTACACCTCAAAGAAAGAATTGTGCTTGACAAGTTACCGATACCTAAAGCCGAAGCCTTTTTTCTCTTCTCTTCAACTACTTATGCATCATATCGAAGCCACTGTGAAGACACGCGCACGAACACACGGACAGGTAACGAATTTATCAGATATACAAAGATAGAAAGTGGCGTAAAGCAGAAATGTGTATTTTACCCGAATCTATTTAACTTGTACAATGAGAATATTGTGAGGACCATAGATATTATGCCAGGATTTTTCATCGGAGGCCACAATCTGAACAACATAAGATACGCAGACGACACAGTGTTGATTGCAGACACGGAAAGGAAACTGCAGGACTTCCTGCAGAAGATAACTGAAGAGAGTGAAAAGATGGGACTACAAACAAACTGTAAGGAAACCGAATGCATGGTCATCAGCGAAAAGAGCAGCCCAAAGTGCCAAATACAGGTGACGGGGTGTTAAAATCCAAGCAGGTACTAAAATTTAAATGTCTAGGAAGTGTTCTAACTTAAGACGGAAAGTGCGATACAGAGATCCAAAGGCGAATCGGCATGGCGAAGGACGCGTTCCAGAAGCTGAGTAAAGTATTTACACAAGAAAAGTTCACTAGAAACAAAGAAGAGAGTACTGAATTGCTATGTGATGTCTGTTCTTCAATATGGCAGTGAATGTTGGACAATATCAACAAAATGAAGGGAAAATTTGCAGCAGCTGAAATGTGGTTCTACAGAAGGATGCAGCGGATATCGTGGACCGAGCGTGTGAGCAATGACGAAGTGTTGGAAAGAATTGAAACGAAAAGGAAATTAATAATGAGCATCAGGAAGAGATAACTAAAGTACCTGGGACATGCAATGAGGAAGGACGGCTTGGAGAACTGTTAGGGCGCTCTCCAATTTAATGATAAATGAACTATTCCATACACTACAAATAGTGGTAGTGTCAAGACCTCGGTGTTGTATCTCATCTTCGTCGCCACTTTTGAGTTGTGCGGTAATAAATACGAACAACAGAAAATTATATTAAATAAATGTATTACGGAAGAAAATAGCATTTACAAAGTGGGGTCAGTAATCATACAGGAAACAAGGTATTAATTGTACGTCTCGTCGTACGATGTAGAGTCCGATTGTAATCACTTCCGGTTGACTAATGGAAGTATCAGACTGACTTGTTAGCACAATTCCAATCACTCTACTACTGGTATATCGCTACTGTGACATTACCGCCAACTATATTTAGTTGTCCCTTCTACTAAGGGCAACATGTGACACATGGTCAGTTAAAACTGGGATTTCCGGGCTATATGGCCCGGCCAAAAAATGTTTGTCTATTTTTGCCCAGTCGTGATTCTACCCTTCGGCGGAACCACGACTGGGCTACTGCTCTGAAGCAGAGAGCGCCCCCCACCCGAAAGCAGAGAGCCGACAGTGTCGCAGTTGCAGAGGCAAATGCCAACTGACATTACCGCCGACTATATTTAGTTGTCCCTCCCAGTAAGGGCAACATGTGACACATGGTCAGTTATGACTGGGATTTCCGGGCTATAGGGCCCGGCCAAAAAATGTCTGTCTATTTTTGCCCAGTCGTGATTCCAACCTTCGGCGGAACTACGACTGGGTTATTGCTCTCTGCTCGGAAGCAGAGAGCGTCCTCCACCCGAAGGCAGAGAACTGACAGTGTCGTAGGAACAGCGGCAAATGCCAACTGACATTACCGCCGACTGTATTTACTAGCCTTCCCACGCAAGGCTGGATGTGACACATGGTCATTTTATAGTGGGTATTCCCGGCCATATAGCTGGGCCAAAAAATGTCTGTCTATTTTTGCCCAGTCGTGGTTCTACCCTTCGGCGGAACCATGACTGGGTTATTGCTCTCTGCTCGAAAGCAGAGAGCGCCCTCTACCCGAAGGCAGAGTGCTGACAGTGTCGCAGTTGCAGAGGCAAATGCCAACTGATATTACCGCCGACAACACCGAGGTCTTGACACTACCACTGTTTGCAGTGCATGGAATAGTTCATTTATCATTAAAAGGGTGGAGAGCGCCATAACATGAACCTGATAGAGGGAAAAGAGATAGAGGAAAGCAGCGGATAACATATTTGAAGGGCCTGAGCAGGTAGATGATAGAACGGGATCTGCGAGACGTTACAGGAGAAAGCGTGCTAAGAGCCACCAGGGATAGAGAAACGTGGAAGGCCATGATCGCCTACGTCCTGAAAGGACAAGGCATATAGAAGAAGAAGAAGAAGAAGAAGAAGAAGAAGAAGAAGAAGAAGAAGAAGAAGAATCCAATTACGTCGTATAAATATTTATTATTGATTGGCCTTATACAAAGCAAAGAATGAATCTAAATTTCAGGTAATATGAAGATGATTTGCTTGTTCTTGTTTCATCTCTGGTATTCGAATACACACGGAAAAAGAAAACTTCAGTTGGCCATTTTATCTTCGCCTTATTTATCACTGAAACAAGGGCGAAAACAGCTGTTGCATAATTTTCCTTTGATTTGATCGTGTAAACAACTCTTGAAGTAAAATTTAACATATTTCAGTCATTAAAATTGTGTTACTGAGGAGAGCGACCAAACCAAAAGAAAGTTTTCAATATTTGTTACAAGTCTCTAATTATCTGTAACTGTTTTTAAAAAATACGAGAAAAGTACGAATTTTTGTGATATTAAAAATTTCTAATCCAAACAATGTGTATGGTTGGTACTAGTTTCACTGGTGATTACTTTCGTTTGTACAAAAATAACTTTTAGTATAATAACATGGAGCTTTTTACGTTAAGTTTAATCTTAGCGGTTATTTATAAAATAAATTTAAAATAAATTACCCAAAATAAGTTATTAATTTTGAAATAAATTGGGCACTGTACGAAATAAATAGGATTATTTTATAACTTTTATATATAAAATCATTAATTCCCTACAATTAAAACGGAATTAAATTTTTTCATAGATGGATGATTGAATTTGAAACTTCTAATGCAATATCTAAATAACTATATTTTCAATTGCTTATACATATAACGAAAAAAGCACGTGTTTAAAATGCTAGAGAGGATTAATAATATCACTGAGTGTCAGCGAAAGAATTTATTTGAAGAACTCTCTTATCTCTAAAAATATTTTTAAATTGCATTACTTTCGAGCTTTTCTTGTTTTTTTTTCTTTTTTCCTTTCTAAAACAAATCTGTTTCTTCTCTTTCTAAACCAAGCCTGACTGGTTCTTTTCGTTTCCTCTAAACTTTATGAACATATCTTAAAACCACGGTAATCTCTTCGAAGAGATTCTTCTAAAATCAGCTTGATAATGAAACACACAACGATACAAAGTCGATTAGTGAACCCGTCACTCAACAATAATCACGTTTGTATATTTACCTAGTAGTCAAGTGAATGGAATAAAATTTGAGATAATTTTTCACAAATGCTTCCGACGTGATATTTTAGGTACTTCCACTCATTTTCGATAACTAACTTTTTAATTGAATTTTTTGAAATAAAAACGTTTTCCTGAAATTTTCATTTTAGTTTTAATTGAAAGCTAAATGATTAAATTTACTATTTCCAGTAAGCAAAATACTCTGGTGCATTTCAAACAGAAATTATATTAATTGGAATATAAAATTTGGAGATGTTTTTTAATTTATAAATTTTTCGGCCATTTTTCAGTGATCGACAGATTTGTAAACAAAAGTTAATTTTCGGTTTAAAAATTTTTGCAAAATAAAATATACATCTGTAACACATTATTTTTGGAAAATTAGCAAATTTAATGTTAAATTAATCTGATTTACACAAATATTACTTATTTATAGCATGATATTTAGCTTAAAACTATTTTTAAACACAGAGTTGACCTTTCCAACGTAATTGTGTTAACACATGCAAGATAAGCTTATGGTGGTCACAAGTGACATAATTGTACAATTTTTTTCCGGTGAAGAGAAGAAACCTTGAAACACATGACCTTTAATTTACACATAGAAGTTTCCATACAAAATAAAAAACTTCAAATACACACAAAAAAAATTGAAAATTATTTTTAAAATACGTACCTAAATGATTTGTATTAAACTTTTCAATTTTCGATTAGTAAATATAGTCTTCACTATGTAACCTGACAGCCTAACATCTACAAGAATTGGAAATATTTTAAAAATATTTTTGAAACTTTATAAATTATTATAATTAAAAAAAAAACAAGTGTGAAAACAATTCTTTTAAAATGTTATTATTAATCGAAAAAACTTTTTTTTCAAAATATAATGTCTGACATTCATATTATTTATTAAAACAATTAAAAGCTTATCTAATTAAATAATGTCATTGTTTTATTGCATTTTTTATTTTATTATACGGATAAGATTTTCGGTAAAAGAGGCTAAATGGTTTTAATATGACGTACATTCCTCAATGAGTCCTAAATTTAACTAATAAACCAATTTTACCTAGAGAATTTAATTAATGTTTTGAAATTTCATGAATTTACGTGGAGGTGGGTAATAAATATAAAATATGTTTTTAACAAAATTTTTTAAAAATAATAATTTAAAAAATAATTTAATTTATTTGTAAATAAGCCCTAAACGTTCCATTAAAATCTGACAATTATTTGATTTTGCAATAATTTTTTTAAATTAATATGTTTTTCACCAGAAAAAAACTGAGTTATGAAATCTTACGTTTTTCAAAGAGTTACGAGAGTTTACAATGCAATATTACGTTTTCCATTGTAAATTCACGTAACTATATGGCTCCCCGCTAACAAAAATAAATCCAAGATTTTACCAAAAATTCGTACGTGTTATAAAATATTTAAAAAAATTGAAAAATAATCTTAAAATACTTTGATTTTTCCTCTTAATACTAACATAAACATTTTAATAGAAAAAGTTCATTGTTATTAAGATTTTAACTTTTTTCTTCATACTATGCTGTTTTGTCAGCAATTTAGTAGAGGTACGTATGACATTGCCTCGTATTATTGTACTTGACTGGAGAGAATATATATTTACGCAAAATGATAGCACGGTCATACATTACGATATCATAGTGTCTTGGCCAAATGAACAATGTACTTTCTTTGGATTCTATTTCTCTTTGTTGACATTAATTTTCCTGTTTTTTCTGATCATATATATAATCTGTATCTCTTTAAATAAAGATTTCTATAGAAATTAGGTGAAAAACATTTGGTTAGGGTTAAGTTTGTAATCTACTGTCAAGAAATTGTTTATTGTCACGCATTCTTCCCCTTAATTCGAGGTATTTTGTTATTCTCGCAATACCAACGTATTCGCGTTAGTTCTTTATTGCAAATTCATTTTAAATATCTATCTATCTATCTATCTATCTATCTATCTATCTATCTATCTATATTAGATTTTGTACTACATCATGGGTAAAGGGGCTGGAATGTTTAGGTTAGCATTAGGATTAAATAATTATGCTGAATTAAGGTATACTGTAGTTAAGAAAACCAAATAAGTATTGTGTGGGTCATTTATTTTAGTAACATTCCTTTTTGCTTATTTATGGAAGTTAAAGGATACAAACAAACCCCCAAAAGTAAAATAGAAAATTATGGGAAAAAAACAAGAACCTGTAAGTCGTTCTACATCTGCTCTCTGTGCCTGAAGGAAAAGCTGCATATTTTAAGTATCCCTAAAAATAAAGAACTACTGAATCGTAAAGATGAAGTGACCGGTTTATGTAAAGATCGAAAATATTTTATTTAAAATTTAATTAGTTATAACGTTTCATTTATAACTTATGTTCCAATATAACTTAAAAAATGAAAATTATTTTACTAAAAGAAATGACCAACACAATACTGAGAGTGGTTATTCAGGTGAATCAGTGACAAGGTACTAATGAGTGCGTATCCTGATATAAAAATATTGGAAATAGAATGATTCAGTATTCATAAAATACGATATTTGTAAATTCTAAACATCTATTACTGAGAAGAATCTTAATGAAGTGCTTGATTTCTCCAAACAGTTTATAAATATCAGACCAGATTGGATTGAGGTAATATTTCACTGCAGAATATCAGTATTAATTCATGAGGGCGAAGCATGAATTAAATCAAGTGGCAAGATTTTGACGTGCTCCGAAAATCTCTTGATGGAGCTGAGGTTGCAGAACTCGTAGCATGTTCAATAAAGTGGTCCACATAGATAATCCTAGATTATGCAGGGATGATGGCCTAATGGTGGTTTCAGATATAAAACGGGCAAATTATACTATTCGTGAAAATCTGCATAAAATCTTTAAAGAATCAGGATTCAGTATCACAGTTGAGGTGGGTGCAAAAATAGCCCAGTATCTGGATGTATAATTCTCCCTTAACGATATCACGGTTTTATTTTATATAAAACTAAATACAGTCATTAGATACGTTAACGCCAGGTCGAACCACCCTAAATCAATAATCAAGCAAATTCTGAAAGAAGTACAGTGCAGAATATCAAATAATTAACCCACGAACTTAATCACAAGACAGTAGCTTATAAAAAGGTGCTAAAAGAGGAGTTTACAAACCAGAAGTGTACTCCGGAGTAGGAAGGTAATCTGGTTTAATCCACTGTTTAAGCAACGATTACAAACAAAAATTGGTAAGATGTTCTTCAAAATTCTGCTCAAGCATTTTCCAGCTAATTCAGAATTAGCTAAAACATTTAATAAGAAAAATATCAAACTAAGTTACAGCTGCTCTAGAAATTTAGAAAAAATTATAAAATCCAATAATACCAGTATATTGGATGTGGATAGAAGAAACGAAACCAGAAGAACATGTAATTGTAGGAATATGAACGATTGTCTATTGAATGTGTTGCATTGAAAGTATTGTATACACGGCTTAGGTCAGCGATGAAAGTAATAATTTCAAGAATGTGTGCATTCTACCGAGGAATCATTTAAAAAGCACTTTTACAACCATACTTCTTTATTCAGGATAGAAAGCCACAGAAGTGATACAATTGTGTATGGAAGTTTAAAGATATTTATGGAAGAAATCCGTGCGTGAAGTGGAGCATATTAATAAGGTAAAAGCAGGAAAGAATCGTGGAAATATTTAGACCGTGCCAAGAGAAAAATTTGGCCACAATAACATAAAAACAAAGGTGAATTGTTAAATGGGCGAAGAGAAATAATGTCAAGATTTAGGCATCTTAAAAAGGAAATCCTTGGTACATACGAACCCGGATGAGTTTCTATTTTTTGTCAATCTCCTATCTCTCTTTGGTAAAGAACGACTTTAGTTTCCACCTCCATTGTGCTTTTTCTCTCCTCCTCTTTCCTTTCCTCACACTCTTTCAGTGTTTCTGTATTTTGGCTTCTATTGGAATTTCCTCACCTGTGCCTGACGATACCTGACGGCTGAAACCTGCTTTGAGGAATTTCAACAGTAGCAACAACTAAACTGGATAGAACATATAACTCGAAGAGAACAAATGGCTAGGAAGGAACCTCTTATTACTACTGAAAAGAGCGATAAGAGCTAGAAGACTTGAGAAAACCTGTTTATCTGAAAAACCGTTTTAAAAGAAAAAAGGATAAATTTCAACCAACAGTAGCATTGTCTGCTCTGTCAATGAAGGATGAATGTTTGTATATAAGGAAATGTCTAATATTACCATTACGTTATGATTTCTCACTGCATTAAAGTGATGAGTAGATCTTATTAATAATAAATTTCTAAGATATTGCTTGTGATAGTGATTAGAGTGTCGTTCGTTGAAACATCAAGAAAATATTTTAACCTTGTGTCCTTAATGTGATTATTAATAGAACTGTGAACACTGATACGGATATTTTCAATCATAAGGAGACAATCGCTTAGGATGAAACATAACGTTACTTTTCGTTAGTCATATTCATTTGTGATGAGTTACATAGAAACATTCAAGAGAATGAATATCACAGAAATCACTGAACTGAAATATAGCAGAAATCACTGAACTGAAATATAATTTATTCTGTCAGAAATTGTTTAAATGTGTATATTTGATCAAAAGATTTTCATTTAATTACGTTTCAATATTTGATCTTTGATAATTTTTGTTAGAACTATTTATCAGAATAATAATTAGTATTGGTTACTTTATTGTTCATATTCCTTCAGATGAAAAAATACTGAAATAATAGTAACTGCATTAAATGTGTACAATAAATCTCTCATTAGCATTTTTTAATTTCTTTTTTTAATAAATGATGTAGTTAAGCAATTTTATAATGTAAGTAAATTGTCAGATTTGTTTGCTTCACAGCATTGCATTAAAATAAAATTCATGTTACTGTTAATGATTACTTTTTTGCAAAATATAAAACGTTCCAAAACTTTTATTAATGAAATATTCACCATGCGTGTGTGGTCACACACAAACACACACACACACACACACACACACACACACATATATATATATATATATATATAGGTGAACACACAGACACGTAGATGCATACAAATACGTACACATTAGTAAGATTTCGTGAAGAAAATATACAAAAATCTTCAACGTATGAATGATTAAGAAGCTAGTTTCGAAAACTATTATGACTGTATGGAACATTCATTTTCCTCTGAGTATCTCACACTAGTAGCCTTCCGTAAGATTTGGCTAAGTAAACCTGTTTTTTATGTATCGTGTATCTTCAAGCTATAAATGATCATGACTCTCCACAACTTCCAATCCATTGTAGTTATCATTAACTTATGTTTTTTCTATCTAATTCCATGTTCTGCCAACTATTTACACGAGCTTGTTAGGTAGCTTATTTGATGTTTCCTTCTGTCACTTTTGCCTTCATTATGTCCTGCGAGTGTCAAAGTTTACAGAACGTCTTTTCTCATTATGTGTCCCAGGAATTTCAGTTGCCCCTTTCTGATTGTATGTATAGGGGTTCGTTTTGTTTTCATTTTTCTTAAATCTTCCTCTTTTTCAGACAATAATATTCTCAGTATCTTTCTGCAGAACCAAATTTCTGTTGCTTCAAAATATTTTTAAGGTTCAGTGCTATGATGCATCATCGAAGAGTTACACTTGCGTTCTGGACGGATATTTATAAGTGAATGTAGCAAATCAATTCTAGACGAGAATTATATAAAATAAACAATTAGAACAAAATCTTTTACAGTACATGACGCTGTTTCACTATACTAAAGTGAAAAGATGCATATATATGATGATTTTACGAAACAGAAATTGATGAGTAATAAGGAAAATTGTGGAATATAAAGATACGCATTGGCTCTATCAGGAAAAGATAAGTAAGGATAAAATAGTTAAAATTAATTATACTTAATGAAAGTAAAACTTATTTAACGTTTTTAAAACTGTGTGATAATAATAATAATAATAATAATAATAATAATAATAATAATAATAATAATGTTAGCAATAGCAGCAACAAAAAAATTGAACATAAATTAAAAACAACGCAGTCTGGCAAACATGAAGATCTAAGTTGGAAAAGAAAAATAGTAAAAGAAATCGAACACCTTAAAAGTGAATTATCAGTACTCGATGAACTGACGAGAGGAATAAATGTAAGAATTAGAAAAGGCAAAAGAGTCGACAGAAAATACAATATTAGAAATGAAAATGAAGTCCTATCAACTAAGGAAAAAATAAAGCAAACAATACAACTGAAGGTTCAAAGAATAAGACGCTGTGATAAAATATGAAGATTCTACAGACAAAACAAGATTTTTCAAACAGATGCAAAAACATTTTACAGGGAAAATTTTACAGACATATTTCTTCTTGGAAAGAAATGACATACTACCGCTTGAACAAAAAGGGTGCAAACGTGGCTGTTACGGATGTAAAGACCAATTGCTTATTAACAGAATGATCCTGGAAAACTGATACAGTACAAAGAATAATCTTAGTACTGCCTGGATAGATTATCGTAAGGCATTCGATAGTGTACCACATTTCTGTATCTTAAAGACTTTAAATATGTACAAGGTATCACCCGTCATCGTCAATTTCATCAAACAATGTATGTCGATAGGGAAAACAACCCTTTACCTCAATCATATAAATGGAACCTATAAGTCTGGTGAAATAAACATCAACAGAGGTATATTTCAAGGTGACTCTTTGTCTGCCTTACTATTTTGCATATCAGTAATAGCATTAACCATTCAAATTAACAAGACAGTATGTCGTTATAAAATAGCTCAAAAGAAAATAAGCCATCTATTTTACATGGATCATTTAAAGTTGTATGCTAAGAATGACAATTAGCTGGAAAGTCTTCTGCAAACTGTAAAATGCTTCAGTGAAGACATTCGAATGAAATTCAATTTGAATAAATGTGCTAAAGCTACAGTTTTACGAGGATCATATCTTCAATTAGCTGCTGTAACAATAAAAGATTTAGAGCAAGAAGAAGCTTATCAGTACCTAAATATAAATGAGAGTGAAAGGATTCACCATAAAAAATGAAAGAAATAGTGCTTAAAGAGTACTTTAAAAGGCTACGACTGATATTAAAAACTACATTGAATTCTCAGAACAGAATTATGGCCATTAAAAACCTTGCCATTCCAGTGGTCCAACATAGCGTCAACATCTTGAACTGGACTCTGAACGACATCAGACGAATGGATTCTTAAACAAAAAAGCTCCTTTCTAAACATAAGATGCATCATCCAAAGGCTGATGTAGACCGCCTATACCCCGTAAAGAAGGAGGAATAGGATTTATTCAGCTAGAATTATCATGCAAGACAACAACTATTGGCTTACTAACATACATAGAAACAACAAAGAACTGGATGATACAATGAATCATACAACTGGATGATATAATGAAAGAAGGCAGTAAATACAAACAAGATTTCCATTTAGTAGATTCTGTAGAAAAGCAAAACAGAAGCCAAGAACCAATTATTGCGGCAAAAAATATGAAAAAGAAAGCCAAGGGTAAAGCTTTTGAACAGATGAAACAACACTGGCAAGACAAACCTCTGTATGGCCAATATCCAGAACGTGCTAATAAACCAAATGTTGATAAAGTTAATACATATCGATGGTTACGTTCACCCGGATTAAAGTCTGAAACCGAAAGATTTATTCTTGCTACGCAAGACCCAAGTCTTTTTACTAGAAACTTTCAGACAAATACTATACATGATAATGTTGATCCAAATTGCAGGTTCTGTGATAAATACTAAGAAACAATAGACCCTCTAATCTCAGGATGTTCTGTACTTGCTCCAAATGAATATAAAAATCGTCAGTCACGATAGGGTGGGGCAATATCTACACTGGACAATGTGCAAACACTATGGAAACTATGCAAACAAACACTGGTATGAACATCACCTAGCACCGGTTAAAGAAATAGAAGATGTCACCATTCTATGGGATTAAACCATCTATACAGACAGAAAAATTGAAACAAATAGGACGGATATTATTGTTAAAGAACGAAAATAAAAAAAACTTGCTTATTAATTGATATGGCTTGTCCAGCGGATTGTAACATAGCATTCAAAGAATTCGAAAAACTGTCAAAATATAAAGACATGGAAATTGAAAATAAGTATCGTACCAGTGATAGTGGGTGCACTTGGAATGATAGAAATGGAACAAAAGACACATTGAAAGAATAACTTAAGAGATATGCAAAGAATTGTCTTGTTAAGTACAGCCCACACACTAAGGAAAACTTTGTCTATGTAACGCTAGGGATGTTAGGGAGATGTGAAAAAACATGAAATGGAGCCATAACAACACACCACAACCTGCCTTAGGTCTTCCGACAGACCTGGTAGGTAGTGCAGCCATATAATGAAAAATGACATAATAATAATGATAACTAGAAGTGTCTTACAAAACCACAACGATTGGTTTTCAACGATACCTGGAAACTACAGAAGACTGGATGATGATGATCTGTGCCAAGAATATGAAAGAAATAAAATATTTATTCAATAATAAAATAAACTATAACACGCCTACTGCGGCGATAAAGAACCTAAAAAATAAAAGCAAATGCAATGATCAATGCAGAAATGATGGCAAGATAAGCCTCTTCCTAGTCAATACTCTGCCCGTACTAAACAAGCTGATGTAGACAAACCCCATACACATCAGTAGTAATGTAGTGCAACCCTGCACTAAGCTGAAATCGATGGCATTATTCTTGCTGCACAGAACCAATGCTTGTTCACTATAAATTACCAAGAACACATACTGAAACTTATTAACTTGTGTTAACCCCAAATGCAGATTCTGTGATAAATATCCAGAAATAATTGATCACCTTGTATCAGGTTGCACGGTATTAACACATACTGAATATAAAACTCAGTATGATAAAGTGAACTAATATCTGCACTGGAAAATATGAAACTTTTACAGGAGGGAAACTACAAGAAACTAGTTACAGAGATAGGACCTGTAACAATATTATGGAACTTTACAGTACACACAGAAAGAACAATCAAACCTAATAACCAAGACATCGTGGTCAAAGACCAAAAAACAGAATGAACTTTATTATTGACTCGGCAGTCCCTAGATTGTAATTTGAAAATCTTTTAAAAATATCAAAATACAAGAATTTTCAAGTGAAAATTTTAAAAACGTGGCACATAGCAGCATCAATAATTCTAGTTGAAGTTGAAGCCCTCGGATTGATTGGAAAAGGTTCCGATTGACTCATTGAAAGTATTTCTGGTAGCTCATGTTTTGTAATGTGCAATCTGTACATATGCATACATTTTTTGTATCAATTTATTTTTATATATGTAAAATGAGTGTCATTTTAGTGTTTGTTTTTCGTTTCTAGCATAACGATCATTGGACTGTCATGAAAATGTCTAACCTGAGGTTCACGGTTCTTTAGGGATCCGGAAAATGTGCATACAAAAGAAATCAAAGTAAATAATAATAATAACAATAATGACTAACAGCTTAAGGCGCACATTCTGAAAAATAGCCAGAATCGCCGACCTATCATTCATTAAATCGCATGAAGCTAATTATGTATGTAAATTAATAACTCCTCCACGCTGGAGAAATGAACAAAATGACAGAGAAGTTACATAAAACTTATACTAAACTGTTTAATTGCTTTTAACTGGCAGAAAATTTCATGATGAGCACAAACTTCATCATGTAACTCCCCATTTAGTTGCACACATTTCATACTGGCTGCATTTCATTTGCTTTATGTTAATTCATGTAAATCAATTTTTATCAATTAAACATTTTTTTAGTTTTATATTTTTTTCTTATATGAAATTTTTAAACATAACTTGAAGATATATTTACTATCGAAATATAATTGAGCATTGTTAAACACTGCTTCTTTTCTTTTCTTTTTCATTTATTACATCGCGCTTTTGTCTAAGTATTGAAACATATCGGAAGAGTTACGTTAAAGAATTTCTTTGTTAATAATAATAATAATAATAATAATAATAATAATAATAACTTATCGTATCTTAGAAATATCAGGGAGGTGTCCGACTAGAAAGAGCCCTATCTCTTTCGGTTTGGTCGATAGAGACAAAAATTCTCAATGTTACAAACAAAATATCTAACCGGATCAGTCGTCCAGTGAATCAACAAAAGTTGCGTCTCTCAGAGAGGAAACAGTCTGATATCGAAATATATAACAATAAAACGAACTCTTCCACCAAAAACGAAACACTTAGTCACCAGATCATTATCCTTGAGAACTCTAAGTCAAATCAATTAATAAAAATAAGCAGATGAAATAGAATTGTGAAGAGTATAAACAAGTCGTGATATTTCTTTAAACCTACTCGAAAATCCTCAAAAGAACATAACGGATCCGACATATCAAATACGGAGATATATGGTAATAACTTAAAATAGACCCTATCTTCACCTAGATATACTTGCTAATGTATGCAGAGACATCATAAGAAAGAAAAAAATTCGCAAATGCGGAAATAAATCACAACTAAATATACGATAAAGTACAAAAAGCCATAACTCAAGCATGAGACAAGAGTGTAAATACATAATATAACTGAGAATGAAGTACAATCTAAAATAAATGAGATACAAACTAATGATCTCTCACGAAAAGAAACTAAAAAATATGTCTCCGCTATAAGCCATTTCATTGATTCAGATTCTGTGAAATAATGATGATGAATCAAACAAATTAGAACAGAATACCTTGTAAACTGCAAAGTTGAAAACATTGAAAATCATTGAAAAACTACATCATTCTCATAATCAGCGAAGTAATTCGAACACAAATGTCTAAAAAGAGACCAGATTCCAAAAATCCACATAACGAAGTCCAATAAACATACTGTGAAAATATATAATGCTACATTGCAAACAATGTTAAGAGATAAACCATTAGAAAACACAGAACTAAATAATGTCATATATGCAACGGCTTTAGCAGCTACTGGAAACTTAATGCCAAAACAAAGAAATGATCAAACGACAGGCAAAAAGAAGCTGCTTGGAAGACAAAATAAAGAAAACAAAAACACAAGTAATTTGAATAAGATTCTTTTACAAACCTACGTAAATGAAAAATAATGTTTTTACATGTAAAATGTACAGAGGTCTGTCATTCTTTAAGCTATTAAGTAAATATTTTCTGTTTTATTGCAATATATGGATTATTTCTGTTATTGCCTTCTGGGAATCCGATAATTCAAGTATTATTCAACCTTATAAGCATAAGTTTATAATTCAACCTTCTTGGATAAGTATACGACAGAGCGCATGCTGATTAAATCTTTTGTTTTTCAAAAATAATCTTATAATAATTTCAAATAAACAGAGAACGAGTATTACTAAGCTTTGATAAATGATATGATTTAGGTGAAAGCTTTCATGAAAAATATTCACAAAAGTAATGTGGAAAGGTAGTTTTTTCCTAAAAAGGTAGAAAAGTAACTTACTTTTTAAAAGAATAATACGAGGATGTGCTTAAATTTCTCAATGCAACCAAGAAGAGATTAAAATGATACATTCTAATGTTTGATCACTTACACAAAATTTTGAAAAATGGTTGGGCCGAAAACCTTTTAGCAGTCCCACTTAAATATATTTACACATGAAATAGGTTTAAAAATACTTTATTTCAAATTAAAACTTTAAATGATTAAAGCATACATCAAGAACATGCAAATAGGTAAAGAGGTACATGTAAACTTATCTACAAACACATGATGAGATCAGGATATCTATGTTGATCAATACAACCGTAATGAAGACAAAAAACTGTAATTATATACAACGATATACTAAGTTTTTGTGCCAACTACATAAAACCATTATACATCTTTTATTTTATTACGATTGCTTATCAGTATGTTTTATCAATAGTTTTTTTGAACCTTAAGAATTAGAAAATAAATTGATACGTTTTCGTAGACGCAAGTGTAAGAGAACAGAGATCGTTTTAAGCATTTTGAAGTTTAACAAAAACCATACAAAATTATTGGGTCAATGAAAGATCTGAGATTATAAAAGTCATGATAATATGAAAATTTCTAAGTAGAGTTATATCTATTGTTATATCTTATTATAAAGTATCCATTATAAAGTTAACAAATTTCGAAAATCATTAAATGTACTGAGAAAAACATACTGTTAATTATTCTCGTATTTTGGGTAAAATTAATAAAAGTAATTAATTTGCCAAGGTAGCCCAAACGTTTTGCACGTCAGTGAATACTTTTACATTCATAAGTTTTATTTTGTGTATATTGCCAATTTCATATCCAAATTTTTATGTTTAGCTTAGATCTTACCAGACAAAATTATTTTCGTTGAGGTCGATGCTGAAGTGCGTTAGTGATGTGGAAAATATCCCCATACCCTTAAGCATGAAACAAAAATAAAAATAAGGGAGAATTCGTCCAGGGATTTCTCAGCAATTAAAAGGTTGCAAGTTCCAAATCATCATTAATTAACACCAATCGATAGTCACTTCAATGAACACCTTTTTTTTAATTGCTGCTAATTCTCAAGTAATTCATCGATTAGTCGTAATTTAGGTCATCAAAGATGATGCACTGTATACAAGCTTCTCATATATTCTGACGAAACTGAAGGAATATTTATCTCTTAAAGTTACAGGTTAAGCTATTTATCTACATTCGTTAGTATGTTTTTTCTCTAATTGTCTAAACTACCACTGATGCAATCAAGTCGACGTTCCAATGACTAATTATTAACGTCTATGATTATCCCGATTATCTATATTATGTAAACATCAATTTACAAACTTACCGGAACTTACTGAAAAAACATATCATAGTTAACAATTAATTACCAATAACGAGTTGTTATTAATCATGTTTATATTTCGAAATGGGCAATGTTTCGTAATAACATACATACATACATACATACATATTCGTTTATTAACCTAATTTCTGAATACTTTCTGAACGTAACTCAATATTTCTTTTGTTCTTTATATTACTTTGTGCTTACTCTTTTGCTATCGTAAATTTTAGACGACGCTCGTAATCATGGGAAAACAATCAATTTCCATTAGTAGCAGAAGAGTAGGCAACTACTATGAATTGCAATCAACATTTGGATCTTTTGTCATCGTTTTAAATTTAAATATTACTTGCTCTATGAAAGTATATACTGAGCAAGATATGAACTGGCACACTGTCTTAGAACACATTTAGAACACATTTAGAAAAGTAGAAAAACTATTATCGATAAGGAAATTTGATGGAAAAAAATTGAAAAGGAACTGTCATGCATTGTGTCTTCTTAATATACGGGATCATACGAATGTTATGAAGCATGCAAAGTAGGCTACTGACCAGGATTAGCTAATAATTTATCCATTATCAATGCCTGTATGCTAGCATTAGCAAATGCTATATCCATAGTTAATTCTAATGTAATCGAATTCATTTATAAAATTTACTGTCAAAATTTGCGATAACTTGTTTGTTGAAAGCCAATTTTTAAATTTTTTTTTGATGATGTTTACACTTATAATAGGCCCAGGGACCACTCGAGTTATGGGGTTATACAGTAAATGAAAAATTGTGCGGACATGTCGAGAAGACTTGAACAGGTTAAGATCGGTGAAGCATCAACGTTTTCACAAAGCAGCGGTTCGTGGGAAAGATGTATGATGAAGTGGAAATGCTTTCGTGTGACGCGTTTCGTCCTTTAGAACTTCATCGAACTAAGCTTATGTTTTCGTTGATGCGACTACACATGCACGAGAATAAACGCTGGAAATTTAAATTTAAAGGTTATTTTTTATGTTTTGGATATATAATCTAGCCGATTTCACGTGGATTTAATTCAGGCTTGAGAATTGCGTTCAATCATGAAAGACACAGACGCCGCCTGGAATTGACCCCAGTGTCCACTTTTATACCTTACAACTACACTTTTAGCCTTCTCACTCTCTCTCTCACACGCACACACACACAAATGTTTAGTAGAATGATTAGGGATATATATATATATATATATATATATATATATATATATATATATATATATATCCCTAATCATTCTACAGCTTTTTGTATTTCTTTCTGCAATTTCATTAGCAGTATCAACGATTAAATGTTGTATATATTTCTGGTTCATAATATTTGGGCTTTTTCAATTCTATATGCCTATCTGACAGCAGTATATGACCACATATAACCTCTTCTCATCCATTAGAAACTGTATTTGAATCTTTGGCTCTACTGAATACCATGATAAGCGAGGTTTATCAGTCCACAAAATCATACATGTCTGGTATTGACTCCGATACCCTAACATTTCAATTTCACTAGAAGTACAACATTGAAGAAATGAGTACTCCAGTCAATTTAATGTTTTCCTAAAATAGGCACTGTTCATTTCAGCGTTCCTTACCAAATGAATCTATGAAACAAAAACATTCTACTTTCTCTCCCAAGTTCTATGTTCTGGCGACATAGATATTCATAATTTGGAACAGAAGGATTTCGAACAGAAAATCAACATCCTCTACTATGTATTCCAAGAAACAGGACTCAAAGTTAATCTAAAAATATAATCTGTTATTGGAATAAAGTTGTGATAACACCTAACCTGAAACCATCTTAAAATGCATGATGTATTATTAATAAATACTAAACACATCAAATAACTCTGTGTACAGACCTATTATAACAAATTTAGTATAGGAGATACGAAAACTGGACACAGGATCAGTCAGTTAAGTGCCATGCGTGATACATGCTTGGGCGATCATGTCTCGAAAGAGACATAACTGAGTGGGCAGAAGATTATCCCGCAGTAGGTTGCCATTGGTTTCTGCTGCACTATTACTAGTTTTGCCCAAACATTGCAGTCTATTACAAAAAATAAAACATTAACTTAAAAAACTAGAGTCATTTGTCTAAACTTGACGACAGAGATGAAGACAATACTCTGAAAAATGTAAATAGTATAACTAGAGTCAGGTTCATAAATAACCTCGTCAGATCAAAAGTTTTATATGGATAACATGCACGTATCTAAATCCGTTCAAAAATGTGTAATATATGAGCTGTACACAACCGCTTTCTCAAATCAATGGTTAAAATTGCTTCGAACAAATGTACCGGTAGCTCTTAACTAGGACCATCTTTGTTCGAATGTTATGAACTGTTATCACAGAATCAGAAACAAATAAACCTTTGTGCTTAAGGACTTTCAGCAACAGGAAAACTAAAATGAAATCATGTGTAACTCGAAAAGAAAATAACATAATCAAGATGTTGACTTTTCACACTACTTCAAACAAAAGGATGGGATGGAAGCCTCTATCAAAACTAGAAAAACCAGGAACAGCTAAATAGTTTAATTGAATGATTTTATAAAATTCAACCGACAGTCGAACGTTTGTTTATAAATGAACGGATAATATTACCATAACTATAGGTTAAATCTGTCAGAAGTGATTAACTTTAACACCACACTGCTCTAGCATCCACGTTTTTGTCGCGATAGCAGCAGTGTGACAACTAATAGTGATAAACCAAAATAAATGGCCGATGAAGAGTAAAAGTACCTTATGCTTCTGATTATTACTAAATACTTGTCTTAAAAGCTTCTTTATTGCTTCAAGAAAAACAGCTTCCCAACAGCTTTCCAAGAATAGTATCCAATCTGCAGAAAATTACTTCTTCTGAGACATAGTATTTAGTTACGGTCAAAAAAAGAGAGGTAATTCTTTATGCAAACAAATTTCCCAAGCTTTCGATTGACTTTCATTGAATATTCGAAAACAAAATGACATCTGGTTTAACAAGAAATGATAACCAATTCTTAATTCTACCTGCTTTGTGGCTAAAACATCATTACCTGACTCATTTGAATTTTGTCGCTCTTAAAAGAGTTCATCTACTGTTTCTTCTGCTCATCTGATGAGTCGATTGGCAAAATATTCAAATTTAAAAATTGTGCTCGTATATAATACCTGTGAGGAGTATATAATAATTTTTAGTTTAAGTGGGACTTCTGCTGTCAGTCAAACCAAACAATGAAGTGCAATCAACGATCAATTCATCACTAGCCCCTATATATAAATATCCGAAGTAAAACCCAACACATGTGGCCTGATGATTGCGCCTAGGATGAAACAGTCCGTCACCTCTGAGTTTTCACTTGAATATTCAGTTTTATATTTATATACGCTCTATCTCTGATATTGAGTACTTTACCCTATAAATATAGCGCACCTTACAGCTATATATATATATATGTGTGTGTGTGTGTGTGTATATGTATGTATTTTCTAAACATATATTTTTAAATATAACAGACAATGAAAATTTCTATTATGTTTAATCATGAGCCGTTCTAAACATCCTATTTTGGCTTTAATTTCAGGTGAAAATAAAGACAAAAATTGTCCAATATTTGGATAATTTTTATTATGCTAGTTCTAAGCTTTCGGCTCACATGAGCCATCTTCAGAGACGTTACAAGGACTTTAACATAAAGACATTCACCATCAAAGATGATATTATCTTGTGATGACATAAAACATTGCTATGCGACGATAACAATCACCAAATAGCAGACGTAGGTCGTACATTTATAATGCGGTTCTATGACGTCACTCCACGTAAGAGATCGAAAAGTTAACAGAACCATATGTCTAAATGCAATGTAAAGTGTTGTGACTGGATTTAAATGTGATTTTATTGATTGTAGGTTGGTTTGATTTAATAGAGATGGCCTCCAATATCTGAAGGTACTTTTAACAATTTATGTTTGGAAAATTATCTGCTGCCTCTATACACTATATATATATATATATATATATATATATATATATATATATATATATATATATTAACCGTTTCACCCCAAGCAAGGCAATACCGCCACTGATGCACAGGTGGTTACATAAGAGTAAAATTTTAGACAGGAAGGAGAAGAATTCTTTCCGTTGATGTCTTTGGCCAAATAGGCTTTTATTCAATTTGAATCTTATAAAGCAATTAAGATAAACTGAATGAAATTTCACAGAGCAAACACAATTTCATCTAACTAGAAAAATCACTGAACTTTGAAAAGAAAATTTAGATTATATGCTTTGGTTTCTGTACATATGATTCTTCTCCCAGTAATATACTGTCTAAACAGTAATAAGAAAAATAAAAGTTGTTTATGGCTCATAAGTATCACAGATTCTCAAGTCTCTTCTTTTTGGTTAAGACTTTTAATGGGTAGAGTTAGGAACTGTTATTCTTCTCTGATAGAATTTCTGACAAACATCATTTATCTTGTTACTGAGTAAAATGATCAAGTTTAATTAAGCAAATTAACAAAATAAAGACAATTGTTGAGTAACGATTAACTGAAATAGTTTTTCTGCGAAATTTGCTACTGCAACATCCAAAATTTAATAGCCTAATTTATTCAATCATTCGTCAAATTAGAATTTTTTTAGATTTAAATTTGGGATAATTTTTAAGAATTTCTAAGGAGAACAAGAAACCAAAAAAACAAATGTGCATAGCCTCAATTATAAAAAGTTAATATTTAGTGATGTACAGTATTTAGAAATATTTATATGTCTTTACTTGCGTGCTTTTATGTGTGCACATATAGTTTATGTGAATGTATGTATATATATTTGCATGTATATACAGAGTGCGATGAGTAAATTATTCCCATTTTTATTTGTGCATGCGCTTTGTTTTGGAATTTGTAGACTGCACAGTATGGTAGGGTCAGTTGGGTACCGGTTTGAGAACAATAGCACCATGACGCAATTCACTTCACCATAAATTTGGAAACGGCATGTTGTGCTGCTTAACATTCGCGCCGGAAACTCAGATACGAACAGTATTTGAATGTCAATTTGAGGACAGTAGAATGGATTTAGAAAGAGTTGGATGAGTCCAATAGTGATTATGAAGTTATTTAAATGATCACTAGTGGTGGCGTCGTTACACTTCCATTCATCTTCCCACAGGGCCCCAGACTTAACACGAAGGCCTACATGAAGTGCTTTGAACAGGTAGTGCTGCTCTGGGCAAAAATGGTGGTTGCAGGAAGATCCTATGTTTGGCGACAGGACTCTACACCATGAAACACAAGGAGGAGAATCCGGTCATGGGTATCAGATAATTTCTGCAACCACCTCACGCCTTATATCTGGTTACCCAACTCCCCAGATTACAAACACCTTGATTATAATATGAATGGCGCAGTTGATTGAAAGACCAAAAAAGCCCCTTTGTAACACCAAAGATGAACTGAAGGCAAGGTTTATGGCAGCATTCATCAACCCAACTTAAGCAAGGAGACCGTCTAGAATATTTGCAAAAGATTCGAAAGTGCTCTGGTGGCCGTAATTTAAGTCAATGGCGATTTTATTGAATAAATTCAATTTTTAGTATTTGTAGACAGTTTTTATCTCTCTTAAAATGAGATGTGTGTTTTTATCAGTTTTGTGTAATTTAGAAGACAACTCATCCATTGCACTATATGAGTGTGTTTCGTTAAATATGAAGGAAAGGAACATTTTATATTTTTATTTGGAGATTCTCGTATCCTTACAGTTTTTAATGAAGTCTAATTAAAAATGTGCATCGTTATTTACTTAGTCCACATAAAAGAAAAACGGAAAAAGCTGGACTGAATTTGTAAAATATTCTTTATCAATTTTTTTACAATCATTTCACCTCCAAGCGAGACAGGACTGTGATTGATGCACAGATGGTTACAGTGAGAAAAAAGAAAAAAGAAGGCACAGGAAATGTCGAAGAAAAGATAAGAGATGGATGGGAATCAAGTAGATAAAAGAGAGCAATTGACATTAAATCTGTGGGAAGTAAGCAAACGGTAGGACTTCCAAAAACTGAAAGTTGGCAAAAAGAAAATTTCAGAGTAGAAAAGGTATATATATATATATATATATATATATATATATATATATATATATATATATATGAGGTATAGAATATTTTCTGAAACAAATCCTATACAGTTTTTAAGGAAGAGAAGAAATCAAATCGTAATTTTTTAAATCCATTTGTCTAAACCGTTAAAACATTATTTTTAACCTATAAATATTCTTAGAACTAAAAATATGAAATCAGTCCAATTAATTCTATCGATTAATTGATCTGTTTAATGACAGAGATACTGTCCTTAACTCCAAAGACACAAGTAGGCATTCACGTTCAATATACTTCATCAAATTTATTTCAAATTTTTACATTCCTGTTATAATCTAAAGTTTTTATAGTCATACCCACGTTGCTATAAATGTGTTTGCATATCTATTACTTTCGGTTCAGGTTCATTCTCGCTAGGATTTAGAGAGAATCAATCAATTCTTTACGTTATCTTTATTGTTGTAACGAAGTAAACGAACACGCTTGTAGTGTCTAATTAATGAACGCCTCAAATTTAATTTCTAATTTCTCATGCTTAAACGATATCCAGAAGTGAGGTTAATATCTACACTTGATTAATTAAAAGTGACTTATTCGCCTCGGTAGATCTTCAGCAGGTGTTAACAGTGTCTTTTCAAATTTAATTTGCTATAGAATAATTGCCTACAAAGAAACCATTTCAAATGTATGCCTTCATTAAACAGAAGACATTATATTGGATGACATCACCATGATTTGTTTTTTTTTTTACTAAATTTTACTATTTGTATTTGGAAACTCTTTTCTTTCGCAAAAGCCTAGATGCTATCCAATAAGAAGTGACAAAATCAAAAAAAGCTTTTTGCCTAATGATAAAAAATTCCACGTTGAAGACGAAAAGCCTCTTTTTACATTTAATTTCTACATGAACTTAAACCAGGATACCTTTTTTCAAGTCTACTCAATTAATGGATTTTGATTAATTTTTCTTCTTTTGAAATATTTTTCAGCTTTTTAAAAATTTCTTTTTCAGCTTTACCTTTTTGATCTGAAAGGTCTGATCATTAGTGAATCAAAAACAGAACATTTAAAACAAAAGCCTTCTTGCGAAATCCCCGAACTTAAGTAACATTAAATACACTTTTTCGTTTCAGATAAAAATTTACCGCGGTTACTGGAAACAATCTCAATAACTAAATGCTAATAAGAGGATAAAAGGTAAAGTAGAAAAAAAAGTATTAAAGAATCGGTTACAGAATTAGAAAAAATTTAAAAAATTTTTTTAAGGAAATAGATCAATGGTGCTTTTTAGAACTCATCGTTTTTTAATACTGAATCATTTGAATGCTACGCGCCTAGAAGCGTTGAAATTTCCAGTCGTGCGCTTGCTGTAAGCGCAACTATTGTATTATCAATCCAGATTTCACATGTATTTATGCCATTTATATATATATATATATATATATATATATATATATATATATATATATATAATGGTCACTTCTCCACAGAAAACGACCATCTCTTTTTTTATTTACAAAATGTAGAATTCTTTGATCAGTAAGAATAAAAGAATCATAAAACTATAAAAAGGATGAAATATTCTAAAAACTAAACTTATTATTAAGTCTTAAAACTTACAATCAAAAGAATATTAAAGGGATATAGAAGAAGAAAAACTAGTAAAATGGTAAAATGAATGACACCCAGTTAAAAAAGCTTTAAAACAAAATACTGTCAGTTTCCATTTATGATAGTGACTGCAACCTACAGTCATTTAGGGTGTTCATGTGTACACAAGTGGCTCTTTAAGCCTGCTGTAATCTTACAATTTTCTTACATAAATAACAAATAAATGGGGTAATAAGAGTTTTGAGGTTATTTTGTATTGATGAAGTCCATTATTGTGTCTCTTTAGACCAGCTGATAATTTGCAGGTTTTGTCGCTAAACTAAAACTGGGCACCGGTTGACCTGGAAAAAAGTGTTCATTCTGAGGATCATAGTCTATATTTTTGTAGCGATGGTATCCCATGTGGCTGGTTAAACCAGCTTTGGACAAACAAAATCTCCTGCAAAAAATACATTTATGCTGGTAAAGTAGAGGCAACCGCTTAGCATCATCTTCCCTTAAGGTCTGTTTCATTTTTGCATGTTCGAAAACTTTTCACTGTTACAACCATTATAAACAAGTTTCCGCCAGTTAAACTTATTACCTTCCTCTTTTTCCCAATTGATTGTCCTTATCTCAAGATTTTTAAGGTTGTTTTTAATGACATTTTCAAATTGTTTTCTGGTTTGTGTGGAGGATATTTGCAGCTTATCAATTCATCATAGAACAGCTGTTTTGGGAGGCAATCATTCTCTATTCTTATAATATGACCAGCTCAGTGAATCTGCTTATTTGTTAACATCTTTTCAATACTAAACGTATTTTTCCTTTCTAAAATTTCTGTGTCCAACACAAAAGATTGCTACTTTATACTTTTGTTGAAAACGTTCCAAAATTTCAATGTGTCGTTTTCTCTGAGAAATACAGTGAAGCAGTTAAACTGCACGTATCATAAGGACTTAGGTTAGTTTTTCTCGAAATACTTTTACTTGAACATACGCGAGATTCTAACATTCCAAAAGATTCATTTGCTTTTTGTACACGATGACTTATTTCATCAATTGAGCCGTCTCTTGAAAGAGCACTGCCAAGATAAACAAAAGTATCAACAACTTTTAATCTATGTCCATTAAAAAGATGTTTGGTTCACTATAATGCTGAGAGGGGATGATGTATACATGACTTTTTTTCTTCTTTAAGCTTATAGTAAGACTAAAAGACGAATATGCCTTAAAGAACAGATCCATTACAGTCCGCATATGTTTCTCACTATGAGACATCAGGTAAGCAGCTTCTGCATAGAGTAGTTCTCTGAGTACAATATCAAAACATTTAGATTTTGTATTGAATTTCCGCAGGTCAAAAAACTTTCCAACTGTTTTGAAGCCCAGGAAGATACCTACATCAAAATTCTGAAGAGCATATGAAAGTGTCACAACAAAATATATGGAAAAATGATAAGAAAAGAAATATCTCTTTGATTATCAACTTAAAAATACTTCGATAACATACCGTTGAAATTCAAACTACCCTTCATGTCTTGAAGTAAATCCCAAAACATTCAGACAAAGTCAGAGGGACATCCTAATTTGCCAAGAATGGTCCAAAGAGCTTCCCTATTGACGGTGTCGAATGCCTTGGTGAGATCAACGAAAACCTGATAAAAAGGTATTTTATGTTCTATGCCTTTTTCCTGCAACTGACGTGCCGAGAAAATCGTATACATGGTGCCACGACCTGAATTTACTTTAACTTTCAGAGATTATCATGGGATATATGTATTTATAAAACGGGTCAACAATAACTTTAAAAATACTTTACCAACAGCTTCCATTAAGCTGATCCCTCTATAACCACTACATACAGATTTACAGCCATTCCCTTTATAAAGAGAAATAATAATTGCGCCAATCCAATCTTAATACCTAATTATACATCTACAATAAACTTATGAATAATTCCATGAAGGTGAGCACCCCCACAACTCAAAACTTCTACGGGTATTACTTTTCAGTGTTAATTTTGCCTTAAAATCCTTTGAATTTTATCCAGAGATGGAAGTCTAACACATCTTCAATGAAGTCATTCTGTGGGAGATTGTTAGTAACAAAGTCATCAACAATGGATGGGCTGTAGAATAGGTCAGTAAAATATTCAATCCACCGTTTCATGATACATTCTGGATTTTTAAAAATAATATATCCATCTTTCGATTTCAAAGGCACCGCAGATGAAGATTTTGAGACTAAACACATTTCTTATCAAGTGATATAATAATTTCGAGTCCTTCTGGTCAAACGCCGTTTGAAGTTAACCTGAAAATTTAGACCACCATTTATTCTACATTTGACGAAGATTACTTTCCAAAACAGATTTTGCATTCTTAAAAAGATTGCGACAGGAATGACTTACCTTTGTCAGATATATCTCTGGTGAGTTTCATTTCTTTTTAGTAGTTTATTACTTGCTGTATTACTTTCGTCAAACCAGTCTTATGTTAGTGTTTCTCACAATACTAATATTTCAGCACTGGTAAATGTTTCTTTAAATTGATAAATCAAATGCAGAATTCTCAAACGCATTCTGTAAATTTTCACACAAATTTGGATTGCATAACTTAAAAACATTTATACATTTTGGTACATGTACCACGTTTGCTCTCATTTTTCGTCGAATGCGTTATTTTAATTTTCCTCTAAACTTCATATGATCACTACCATACACAGCTCTATGCATTATTCTGATGTTACATGCATCCTCTAGGTCACGTTTACGACAAATAACAATCAAGAATATGCACCATGTTTCGAGCGAGTATGTATCCAAATGACTTAATGAACGAATCTGTGCTGAAAGTATGTATTGCTAATTGCAAGTTCAAATTCGGTACATAACTGGAGAAGACGAAAACCATTGCTGTTCATTTCATCAATCCATATTTTCCGATAGCATCCCAGGAGTGACTATCTTTACCTACCCTGGCATTAAAATCACCAAGCAAAACTATCTTATCGAACCTCGAATTTTTGTCAACACATTTCTGAGATCTTTGTAGATACAAAATACTTATGAAGCAAAGGAGATCCTCAACTCTATGATGCGGTCAGTAATACATTTGAGGCTGAAATCGCAACGAAACTTTTCATATTATAATTAGTTTATTATTAAAAAAAATAACGATAACTATTCACATTATTTCGTAAAAATCAGTTAAAAATTTATAACCAAGAGGCTCAGATCCAGCAGAGTGTTATTTAGTACAATACTTGACAAGCTCGTTTCACAAACTAGTTAGCTAGTGCACCATTCTACTTTGTGGCCACCTTTCAGATTGAGGTAAGCCTAGTATATAATTATGGGCAGTCGAAAAAAATAACTATTTTCATTTTTAGTCAGTTATAGTTTCTTTCCATGTAGTTATCTACTTCTTAAAAGTGGATATTTACAGTTTGAATAAAAGGAGTACATTTAACAGAATTAGAGTAATTTTGATCACTTGCTATCGAACCGAACATTTCTGCTTAAACTGATCAAAATGTTCGTGAATTTGATGTAAATCCAAGAACAGTGTTTAAATTAGATCTATTTTCCTTCAATGAATGGTAGTCAAATTATTTGAATTTAACAAAATAAATGCCCTGAAATTGGGCAAGGAGCATAAATACTTTCAGGTGAACAACTTTCTTTATTCATTTTTATAAAGGTGTTCTATCCAGTGAAATAAAGGTCGGCATGACCTAGTGCATATTTAAGATTTAATATTAATTTAAGAAGAATCCATGACAACAACGTTGTTGACAAAATAATTTTTGTATCTACTTGCTAGGCGATAATGAGTTAGTAACACTAATTACAACACTAAGTGAAAATAGTAATTTCAAGCACTTCAAAGCACTTTTTCCATTGAATTCAATTGTAGACTTATAGAATGTACGATACGATTATGTTCAGACTATAATAATGACTGAAAATGTTTATATTGTACTTCATTATAAAATTTCAGTTTATAATAATGACCAAGTATCGCTGATAGTGATTTTATTTTGATGGTCAATTAACTGAATTGCTGAGAGGTTCAAGGGTAGAAAAATCTGAAAGTTATGAATTAAAATTAGTCAGTCTTATAATCATACGTTTTATTGAGTTATAACTTTTACAATTTTTATCTACAGGCAAACAGACATGCACGCACATACACGCACATGCGCACACACGCGCGCATAAACACACAGACACTTATATACATACATACATATATATATATATATATATATATATATATATATATATATATAAGAGTTGAGGATAAACTTGTCTATGTCCATAATAGGTTATAAACGTAGTAAAAGTGCTCTACGATTTATCAGGAGTTAAATATGACTAAAATATAGTTTTAAGATATGTTATATTTACGAATTAAAGTGCTCTGCTTTAGAAATAGAGCGTATATAAATACTGAAGTGGATATTGAAATCATATATATATATATATATATATATATATATATATATATATATGGTAAAAATATAATTGAAGGTAGGTTATATTTATGCTTCGTATTGCTAACTATCAGGAAACGAACGTGTGTAAATATAATAATAGACTCTCAAATCAACATCCAGTAGCGGTAGTGCAATTTTCAATATTTGTATCTATAGTCTTTAGAATAATGTGAAACATAACAGTTGCCGTCTAATTAATAACCGTTATGTTGATACAATAAACCTGATATACCTGACCTTGATAACAATAATTCCCTATTGACCAACATATGTAAAAGCATTAAACAAACTGTCGCAACTCCGTGTTGACCTCAGTGTCCAATTTATATACAATTGTGGATAACATTTTTTACCCACTTACATAATTACAAAGAAAATTGTAATACATAAAATTTTCATGGAAATATCATGTGCATGTTTTCACAAATTATTAAATAATGGATTTGAAGGAATGTGCAGTAATGTCAACAGCAATATTTTTACTGTCACAATATTGCTACCTTTATTCTTGATTATTGCCTTTAATCGTTTTTGACATTTCCTTACAAGATCACTACATACACTGCTCCGTATTTCTTTTGCAATAGCTTCCAGTTCTTTCAAATTCGAAGGACGTATTTCTCTTACATTTTTCCTTAAATACGCCCCTAAATTTTCAATAAAGTTTATGTTAGGATTTTGTGCGGGTATGCCAATACATTACGTTTTCTGTTATTTAAGTAATTTTAACAACTCGCGTCGTATCTTTCGGGTCATTGGCATGTTAAAACGTCCAGTGGCATCTCAAGGTTACCTGGTGAGGCGAAAGGCTCTCTGGGTCGGCAAGAAGCTTTCTTCAGCTAGTTTGGGTAATTCGCCCAATTGCGTCTGCTGCGTTGAGTCGTTTGCCTTTTACTGCAAGGTAGTAGTGCCGTTGGGCAATCCCTATAGACACATTGTACATATGAAATTAATTAGATTTTTACAGAGTCTTTGAAACATTATGGTATTTTTAGTAAGAATGGTAAGTAAGAATGTGATGTTTTGGTGCAAGAGATATTGTATAGTCTGTTTGGGTCAGCGAATGAGGCTAGCTAACTTAATTTAAAACAAATGAAGCCTTTCCCAATCCCCAATTTTGGCCTTGTGCCACATTTTTGCAGTTTTACAAAAATAAATATAAAGCCTTTGTTAAAGTATTGGTAAAGTTAGTCGAGATATAATATTATCATCGTCAGTAGCGATTTATAACTGTGACGACGAGAAATCAAAACTTATACGGATTAGGAAAATAACTTTTTGCTTCAGCGCACATAATAACAGCAAAAAAATATATTATACTCACGTCGGTGTAATTTGTTTTCTTTACTATACGTAAAGAAAAAACAGATATTCTTAAATATGGAAAATTTTTTAGTCCAAGTGCAAAAAATATAACAAAGGAAACAGCAAAAATAGCAGTTGTTGGAACTCCAGAAACAACAACGTTAATTGAAATAATTCAGAAGAAAGCGGAAAGCTTTTCAATTTCTTTCACTCTGGACACGGTGGCAAAGCCATTGCTGAATTCACATACAAATCAGATGATGGAATTATCTTTTCTGTATATTTTAGAAGATACGAGCAAATTTACAAAGAATTCAGTGACTTGGAAAATGAGAAAAAACAAGATTTCTGTTTAGAAATTTAGCACAAGTAGAACAAGAAAAATACTCTAATTTTGTACAACCTAGAAAACCAGGAGAAATTTGCTTTGAAAAACGTTAAATATTCTGACTAAAATTTTCAGCGAGAAAAGTTCGTTTTTCAATACTCTTTAGAAGTGTATAAGTTTGTTAAAAAAGACGAAGATGTTTTCACATATGCTGGAATCGTTAACAAGGAGTGTGAAAGTTTCAAATTAACGATCTGGTTTTGCTCAAGGGTTAATGGCAAAAAAAGATGTAGAATCCTAACGAAACTAGAAAAGAACAAAAAAATCTACACTGCAAGAAATCTAGGGCGAATGTCAGATAATCCTAAATTGAGATGTGATGCAGAAGAAATTGAAGAAAAAGAATGTGCATATATACAAGCCAAAGAAAAATGTGAGAAAATGAAAAGTATTTCATGTTTCAGATGTGGAAGGCTACATCTCTGAGATGATTGTCTTTTTGAGAATTTAAAGTGCTACAAGTGCGGGATGATGAATAGAAACACAACATCATTATTAGTGATCACTCCAAATACTTTCGTAATCACCAATTATTTCCGAATTTTCCTATTTGATTGACATTCAAATAATGTGAAAATATTCTTATTTGAGCGTCTGGCGCAAATGCCAAGCAGTACAGCATGCCATGTCTAAATTTCTGGCCGAGTGAATTGCGTCATGGTGCTCTTTTATTCACATACAGTGCCCAACGGACTTTTCTATACTGTGCAGTCGACAAAATCAAAAGCAAACAACACGCATGGGCGAAATTAAATATATAACATGGCTACAATTTACTCATCGCATCTTATATAAACACGGGACTTGATCAGTGAGTCCTCACCATGATAGTAAAATGGGGTGGTTTAAAGTTCTTGTGTTTGGATTCTGTGATTAATATTCTACACTTAATTAAGTGCATTGAAAAGGAATGAGATTATGTTAGAAAGCGAATATTTGTTATGTACAATAACTTTTCATAATTGGACTGCTGATGTTGGCTTTCATTATTTTTTAGAACACTTGCCGTAAACAAAATGTTGACATTTTCAATGTCGTCAGTCAGTAATATCGTAATATTCACAGTATTCATGAGCAACAAAATGGAGTTGCTACAATTGAATAGACCAAAATAGATGCTACTTCATTGGATAAGATTAAATGCAAATTGTAGAATCCGAGGAGCATTCCGTATTCCGTATTATTAAGACGTGAGAAATTCAAGTATATTTTACAGCTGATAATAAACAAAAAAAAAAAAATACATGAGTTGCAACGAATAATTTCATATGAATTCTTTCAAACATTTTAGATAAATTCTGTTAACTTAATAGAATTCTTCGAGTAAAGTGATTTCGTGTTTATATTTTATTGAACATGCCGCCATAGTCAGTCTACTGAACAAAGAAGAGCTTATTGAATTTATAAAATTATTTCAAATAAATAAGCAACAATGTCCAAATGAAAATGATTTTATATTCGAATATAATGCTATTCATCTGTTAATGTCTGTGTCTATATGGCTCTGCTATTATTCACTTGGGCAAATAATGCGTGTGGCATTACAACCTGTATTTTCCTCTATCAAGTGGGCACGATTATGTGCATATTAACACTTAGCTTTCAGTTGTGTGCATATATATCCAAATATTACTCTCTCTCTCTCTAACTCAAACACACATACGAACACATACACAAACAAACACACACATATATAAGAACACACATGCTTACATAACAACTTTGAAGAAACCTACAATTTTACTACCAGTGACAGTAAACTATAACGTTATTCTACCTGCTCCTGTTGACTTCTACATTTTGTCGGCTTAATATTTCCATGATGTACCCAACTTCTAATCAAATGAAGTTTTACATTAATCACAAAATTACTTTTGAGAAGTCAGTTATAATTTATATATTCTTCCATTTGTTCACCCTGATGTTTACTTGAATCTGGCAGTTTTATTGTTTTCATGTCTAAACACAGCCAATGGTCTCAATATTTGGTAGATTTTCTATCTATTTACATTTGCAACACTAGCTTCCTTACAAAACTTACCCATTTAAATCATTTTTTTAAAAATAATCTTTCGTAGCATTATTCAAGGTAGTATTGATTTTTTGGGTTATACTTTTTCAACATTTTACTCTGATCTCTGTTCAACCTCTTCGTAATTTCTAAAGTTGTGTTTTCAACACTCAATCTTTCAATACCTTACTAATTTTCTTACCAGACATGTCAATATTAATATATCGAAAATTAAAAAAATATTAATAATTATGCATATTTAAATGTTTATCTAAATATGAACAACCCTCATCTTACAAATTAAAATATTACATCACCAAATAAATTATTGAAATTATTTCTAAGAAAAAGAGATATTATTGTTATGATGTCTTGTAGTCTGTGACGTAGAAGTTTTTTCCTACTGAGTGACGATGAAATGATTTGTTACTACACCTCCCAAAAATGAAAAGGTTTTATGCCCTTTGTTGATCTGTGACTTCTACAAACAAAACTACGAAATATTATCTCTCTGTTTTGTTGTGCGTACCCAGATCTTTTTATTGGGAATCTAAGTATGGATTTAATTCTGATTTCCAGTTTCATGTCAGATTCGTGCGAGCTATTCAGTATGATTCAAATGCAAGACAATATAAGGGTAATACATCCGTTTCAATCCAGTGCAATGTTTTATTTTCTGAATTTTCTAATCATTCTAATGGTTCATTGTTAAACTTTAGTTTTCATAGAGCATCTTCATGTGGAATATTGTTTCCTTTCACATAATTTATGTCGAAGTTAAAGGTCTTGAGCTTTATGGTTCTTCTTAAAATCCTAGAAGATATAATTTTAGGTAACTCCATCCTGGGGTTAAAAATAAACTCTATGGTTTATGGTCAGATAAAAGCGGAATAAAAATTGGCGAGCTATATCTGTGTTCTATACGATATCAAATGGAAAGGTATATTATAGGATGATATTCTTGCCTTCTTTAGACAAAATCGTTGATACGGCATGCTCGCTTGCATCCGTAGTTGAAGTCACTTCCTTTTTAGGGTCATAAAATTTTTACAACGAAATATTTTTATAAATTCTTCATTTAAATTTTCGATACCTGTATCTTTCCTTTGATTTTATTTGAATTCGTTGTTCTTTTTTCGCAACTTCACAAAGAGTTCCATCAATTCACTATACTTTGGCAAATATATGCTCTAAAAATTGGATAACCCTAAAAATTATTCCAATTCTTTTTATTGTAGGTGCAGATACATCTGTTATTTTCTTTATGAAATTTATGTCTTCTGAAATTCCATCTTTGGAAATCTGACATCCCAGGTATGTTAATGCGTCTCAAATTAACACGCATTCATCATTCATTACAGCATTTTTTATTTGTTTCAAGCATAATCCGTTTTTTATTTAATTTTAGCTCTTCTCTACTGGTAGCACCGATACATATATCGTCTTGATAAATGATCATACTCCTAACGTCATTAGTAAATTTAAATGTATCTTTGAAAAATAAGACATGCCTTTTTACACTATGAGTCATATGATTTCATCTGAGTAAGCCTATTGGAGAGTTATTGTATTTTTCATTAATTTGTATTTGGTTATAAACCTATTTACGGTCTTTTTTCATCATCATCATCTCACCCGTTACACCCAATGGTGTGTAGGGCAGCAACTTTTTGGTACTGTTTCCGTAACAAACTGTTTTTTTTATGGAGCAGGTTTGCTAGCCCTGTTAGCCCTGCGCCCAACCCCAAAACTTGGAAGACCGGTGGACCATTCTTGGTCCCTACGTTTACAGCACCCGGTATTCCAAAACGGTCACCCATCTAATTACTGATCAGGCTCGATGTTGCTTAACTTCGGTGATCAAACGAGAACCGGCGTATTCAAAAGTCTTCAAAATCCAAAGTAAGAGCGTGGACTTTTAATTGAATGCTCGCTTTGTATCCCTTTAACATCTCCATGTCATTACTTTACAATTACACACTGTTAAGGAATTTGGTGTATCCACTTTTAAGATATCTATTCAAACCAGTTCATGACTTTTTTCACAATTTGCTACAATGATGGAAATAATTTTGAACTTTGTTCTTTCAGTAATACCCAACTTCTTTTTTTGGTCGCAAATTTCTCTTTATAATGTCCGCAGTTTAGGAAAAGTTAAAATCATTCATTTCTCTGATGGTCTCATATCCTTCCAAAGCCAAAAAGATCTGTAATCTCGTTCTCCTCTTCTGCACCTTTGTGCTAGTTTAAATTCTTGGCCCGCGTATGAGTGGAAAAACAACGAAACTATGTTTCCTCAAAGTCTGGCTCATCTAATGTTAATACTATTGTCTGTGATGTAGAAGTTTTATTTAAATTATATTTTGCTACGTTTTGCGACACGAGGCCGAGGGTGATGTTAGGAATAGATGGTCTCACTGTCTATTCTACAGCTAATCTGATTCACAGCCCAGTCACTCATTTTTCTCTACTCTATACAATATATACCATATTACTATATATCACAGGAACCCTACTAAAACTCCCACGACATAAAAAAGAAACTAACTACTTTCCACGGCAATATCCGTCAAGACCAAGGCATTTTCTCCGCATTGACGTGGGTAAGATCCACCTTCACATCCTGGGTATTCAACAGCAAGGAAACACTGATCTTGTATGCTGAATAAACAACAGACAGTACACGAGCATCGATATTGACGTCGCAAATTAAATAGGTCTTCTGGATCGCAGCCACATACACAGCGAACGACAACAAACCACAAAGTAGGCGGGCAGTCTTACTCCGATCTCTAAGCCATTCGCATTCAGAGAAGTTAACTTAATAGCCATTCTCTAAGCAACCAGAGCTCATTTTTGGACGTATTATGTCTGTCATTAACAATGCAGCTTACACTGAGGAATGTTAGTTTTATTGCACGATACATGGAGGGGGTGAAAAAGAACCAGGCCTTCCCAGAGAATGCTTGGAAACTTTTTTGAGCTCACGAAAATCAACTTGAGCAGTCCTGATATCCTGGGAAAAAATTAACCCTAACCCTATACGAAATCCAAAAGTTTAGTCTGCCACCGGAATTACGTATTAATGGAATTATCTCAGGAGCTTTTCTAAAACTCCTGGCGTCCTCTGTTGACTTTCCGTCAACTAGTGTATTCTTAAAAGGTAGCCTTAACAGAACCTTCCTCTGATAGGAATAGTCCCTTGAGAGGACCTGACAATCTTCCTTTAAAAATGGCTTACCATTTGGGAAAGATCTTCTCTCTTGAGATGGGTTTGACGATTAAGATGGCGGAGCTCTGGTAGAGGAAGAAAGGAGGTTTCTACTCTTACCTGTAGTTTCAGAGTGTTCAGTTTTTGCTGGATAAACTGGAGCGGATTGGGTACTAGCTTTGTCCATGGGCTTCGACTAGACTCCCTCTCCCTATTTATTAACCTTTTATTCTTCGTCTTCTTCCTCTCTCCCTCTTTTCAACAAAAGGATCTAGATGGAGGCATATCTTCTATCTCCAGGTAGCGTTTGAGCTGAAGCAGTTGTACATCCACCTCCAGTTTCGCTTTATTTTGTTCTGGCTGAAGAGGCTTCTGTAGCTCGAGCTGTTGCTTTTGATTCAATTGTTGCTGCTCACTTTGTGTTTGTTGTTGATAAGTCTGCTGTTACTTTTGACGCTCCTGTTGCTGCTGACTTCATTGCTGCTGCTGTTGCTGCTTATAAGGGAACACTGGTGACTTTGTTTCTTCGCCTGCCTCTTCTCCGGAACATCCTGCTGACAAAAGTAGCATGGGTTACAGTATTTTATCCTTCGCTCACCACTTCCCATCATCGAGTGTAACCATCAAGTGCCTTGTCGGATTGTTCCCCACTGTTTCCATCGAGGTAGTTGGTTTTAGTTGCGGTGGCGAATTGTGGCTGTGGCAAGCATTTGATAAGTGGACGATGTCACTACACTACCATCAGTGGGATATTTTTTCTTAGACTATGACGAGTGTAGTCCGGACTTTGTACGTCTGTGTATCTGAGACACCGAGAAAACTTTTATTGGTCACTGTCACTCATAGAACAAATTCCCAATAGCAATGCCCACTTTGCTTAATACACGAGGGATATCCCCGACTCCTCCTTACAATGTAAAGAAGACACTCCCAAATGATCCTTTGTAATATTCATGGGCTCCCCTTGCAAAGTAACCTTTGTGCTCATGTATTTAGTTAGTAGCCTCACCGATTTAGTGGTGATGATACTCTCTGCTAATTACTTTAGTTCTTCGTTCGATGTCAGCGGGAGAGTCCAGATAATATTCGATATTTGGCGCCAACGTTGAGGCTTTTCAACACTTCTTCTACGGTCTCCCTGCAGACATTAATTAGTTTCCGGCTCTTCATGTGCGTTGTCATCGGGGAGATGGTCTTGGTCGTTACTGTATCTAGTGCTGCCGCTATTATGAGCTTATTACCGTCAATATATTGCCGGTACTGCCCCTGCAAGTTTATGCAATAATCTTTCTTTTATTAGTAATAATCTTTCTTTGCTATCTTTCCTGTTTGGCCTATCAAGAGCCATGCCGATAGAAATATAAGGTTTTCCGATTGCTGTGGAGACGTCGTCATTCCGGTCGGAGCCCTCATACACACACGCACACACACACACGCACACACATACACACGCACACAGCAAAAGCAGTGAATAAGAAAAGTTTAGAGAAAAATTCGATTTGGAACAAAAAAGCAACACTTACGAAAATAAATTCAATATAACACAGGAAGGCTCCAATCCAAACGGTAATTTTCCCTTTACTCAAAACCAAATACAATTACGACATGAAGACCTTCCAGTATTTAATGCAGAAGTTCTTCAGCTACTGAATAACTATTGGTTTACTTAGTAGTCACTGCACTCTTTACAAAATAGGGCAAGTCTATTTTTCCTATATCACTACAATTGTAAACTGAATCCACGTAGTATATTCATCAAATAAATATATGCTGAAAGCTTTCCCAACTTTATTTGCTTAATATTAATCTTACTGTGAAAACATTGATTTGTATAATACAATCTGCCATAGTGTTTTTAGAGATTTCTGATCATAACATTACATAACACAGATGCACATATCCATATCTATCATCTGAGTTTTAGCCTATTTAGCGAATCGCCTTCATCTTTGTAGCTTAAAACCTCTTTGATGCAAGTAAAGTTTGTTTAATCACATGTAACTTACTTCTTTCTACGTGATATTTGAATATTTATTATCAAAATGTGATGTTCTAAATAATTTTAATACATCTTTGGTGTCTAATATTTCAACTGCAAAAGGTCAGCAATCAAAAGTAAATTATCTGTAAACATGTTTGACATTACAGTTCTTACGTTGTTTTGTGAAATTTGGTGATACAATTAGATGTAAGACTCGATGAAATAGTCGTAGAAACAACTACATACGTCTTCAATGTATACTATAAATATTCTCTCATCCATATATATAATAATAGTTGTCCTCAATTTTTAAGAATTAACGATTTTATTGACCGAATTGAAATTAAATAAGCAATAAAAACCTTCCTTTTCTATTATAACTTATTCCCTTTTTACATTGATTAATATTCATTTGCTTCATTGAGCATCGGTTTATTGTTTCAGTGTTTATTAAATTTGTTTTTTTATCAGAAAAAGGCATCTGATGAAGCAATAATTATATATCAAGCGAGTCAAGTTTTAGTTTAAGGCCGCAATTTTGAAATGCATAAACTTGCAACTTGCGACAAAGGTACAGTTCTGTTTTTCTTTCTTTTGAATGTGCATTTATTAAAATTGAACTGATCGCAAACGCATTCTATATGTACATTGATAAATGAGCACAAGATTAAATTTTATAAAACTGAGGTCAATATTTTTCACTTTCATGTTGAGTAATTTACTGTTTTAAGGGTCAGATTGTTATTTTTTCAGTACTAAGAGCAGTTCTTAATTAGATTAGTAGCGCTCTTGCAATAAAAATGATTTCATGAAGAGTTACATTTTTAAAAAATAAAATGCCATAACAATACACTTAAAACGATTATTGTAAAATAAGAGGTATAAAAGTTATATTGTGTTTATTTAACTAGCAAAATAGCTAAATTAATATTGGGTGCTTTGGAACAAAAGTCAGGATAAAAAGAAAAAAAGTTTAAAAAGAAATTACCTCAAAATTGTTACAAAAATATTAATGAATAGGATTTCGGTTTCTGTAATAATCAAGATATAATATAAAACGTTTGATTGACAATGAAATACAGGAATGAGGAACTGTCAGGCAAGATTGACCGAATTTGTCTACATCATGTGATTTTAAAACTAATATTATAATATTGATTAATTTTATAATATTGATATAAAGTGTACAGTTACACCTGTTGGTTGTAGTAGATGTATAATTGTATGTATCTAATATTCATACATGCATATATATATATATATATATATATGTGTGTGTGTGTGTGTGTGTGTGTGTGTGTAATTTACAAGCTTAAGATTACAACACAGAAATTACTAATTCTGTGTGTTAGAAATATTTAAACTCTCTCCTATATATATTATGACATTCACAAATAATGCAACAAATAAAATACGTTTTAAAAAGGTTATTAAAAATTCCAAGCAAATAAGCGATTATCAGTCATTGAACTTCCGACTGCCTAGTCATAAGCCTCAGCAGATATAAAGATAACTGTTATGTAAATACTTCTCCTGAGTTAAATATTTGTTATCAAAAAGCACTTATTTATTTATGCTAACATTTTGATAACTGTTTATTTTACCAAACTTCGGTATGTATAATTTTCTGTAGTCACCTCACATCAGACTTTCGAAAGATGCATACCTTCTGAAGATACTCCTTTTATCACCGAGTCATTCCTACCTTGATCCTTCAAATCTTATGTTTTGTTTATTTTTATTTATTTATTTATTTATTTTTTTTTTGCTTAGTCTTACACCCGCATAATCTCTAATATTAACAAAATAATTATAATTTTTGTAACTATATTTCCTGAATCATGCAGTCACCTCAATATAGTGAATGTTCGGAATAGCTCTACAGTTGTTTAATAAACCATATTAGATACCAAACATTTTCGATCCAACAGACAGTATTTTTCCTTTCTACAATTACAGGAAAGACTGGAATTGTTTTCACTCACGGAAAACCCTATTCAGTTATGTTTCTTTATGAGCTACGTAAAACTATTTATACAATTAATTTATAACAGCAATTTATTTATAAGATATTTGTTTTACACAATTCTTAAAATGTTTTACAACTGGAAATACTTCTGAGAAATATTTCAAGATCTTTCCTAATTCGGTCTTCACTGCCTTATTGAAAGAGCTTTAAACCATTTTTTTTATAATCGTGTCATAAACCAATTTTTTATAATGGTTTTTATAATCAAGGCATTTTACTGCCACCGTTGTGCAGGGGGTTACATAGGAGAATGTCACGAGGAGAGAGAGGTTGCAGGGGGTGTTAGGAAGAGAGTAGGAGAGGGAGGAGAGTACTGAAGAGAGTGGGGTGGATGTAGAATAGCATGAGAGAGAGGATGTAAGTTAGTGAGACAGGAGATGACTATTGATTTTACATTTAAATTCTTGGAGATTGTAACTGTCAGGAAAGCAAGTATGCGTAAGAGAATTCCACAGACGGGAAGTGCAAGAAAAGAAGGTGCTGGAGTAGAATTTGCGTTTACAATTTATTGGTTTCACAGTAAACGGGTGGGACCTAGTTGCTAATCTTGTGGCTCCAATAAATTCGTATATAAGGGGTACCAGTGAACTAAGTTCATCGGAGCAGAAGTCGTGAAAGTATTTGTAGAAGAGACACAGGGAAGCCACACTGCGTCGGTGAGAAAGCGACTGTATCGTAGCTGTCAAATCGGGATCGATCACATTACAGATTCTCCGTTGGATTCGGTCGGACACCTAAGTGGTTAGCAGGAGCACCCGACTAGATATGACAGCAATACTCAATGCATGGGCGGATGGTAGACTTGTATATGTGCAGTATTGTTTGGGACGGGGAAAAATTCCTGGCCCTACACAGAGAACTGACTTTCTTAGCAGCAGATTTAGCTATGGATTCTATATAGTTATTTCACTTGAGAACTGGTTTGATAGTTAACTCGAGGAGGCGCAGTGTTTCGCTTTCAGGGAGAGAAGCCTGATCCATGTTAATGGGCGGGAGGAATGATCGTCTCTGGTGGTTATTAGATATCAGTTTCGTTTTGGCAGCATTAAAATTTACGAGCCATTTCTTACCCCAGTCCACCACGGATTGAAGGTCCTTGTCAAGCTTGGCAGCGAGATTTGCTTTGTCAGCCTCGGTAGATTTTTGATCGAGACGAGAATAAACCGTAGTGTCGTCAGCATATATGCCCACTTGGGATCTTATTACATCAGGGAGATCGTTAATATAGATAAGGAAACGCGTAGGACCTAGAATAGAGCTTTGAGGGACAATCGCATTCATGTGATAGTATCGGGAGGCTTGTCCGTTCAATACTACCCTCATTGTACAATTTGAAAGGAAGGACTAGATCAAAACAATTGTCCAGTTATACCATAGCCCTACAGCTTGCATAGAAGGCCAGCATGCCAGACTCTGTCAATAGCTTTGGAGATGTCAAGGGTCACAGTTTGGGTTTCGCCGTTTTTGTCGAGGGCCTGGTGTATATACTCAGTGATAGTCGTGAGCATATCAGCAGTAGACCTGGTGAAGCAGAAGCCATACTGTTTGTCAGAGAAGAGTCTATGGGCTGTGAGATGTTGTACCACCTCGGTGTTGATGATGGCCAAAGATCGGTAGAAGGCTGATAGGGCGATAATTAGCGGAGTCAGAGGGTTCTTCAATATTTTTATATATAGGAACCACGGAGAATTGAAAAGTTCTATTATTTCTTTAGGTGATTTCATATTTATTTGTAATTTACTTATGTCTGTAAGAAATCTACAGCTTTTGGCTACTCTGAGAATGCAACTCATATCAGTAACTAAGTATCTTGTTAAAGGAATATAGCATCCATCAGTAGGCACTCCTGTAATTGATTTTATAGATTTATCCTGGGTTTGCTAAAATATTATATCTGATCATCTATTGAAAAGTGAAAGCATAAAATATCATTACACTGGCAGTGCAGAAGAGAAATTTTGGTGACTTTAATTTGAATTTGAGCACTAGCTGCATGCTAGATAAGATTACTACTAGTGTCATCACATTTTAATTTCTATCTTCTAGCCAGAGCTCAAATTTTCGAGTGTTAACTTCGATTTAGAATTGAAGGGTTTGATTTTCTTTGATTCCGCTATTTGGATTTATGTAATATGCATTATCTTGTAATATAAAAAATGTAAGTGTACTAAAAAATAAAAGAAATGCCGTTAAAATGATTTCATTATACTATTTAGACAAAGTTTAACGAATCAACCTTTTTTAATCGCCATCCTTTTCAATGACGTATTTTGCCGATACTAGAAAATATTTGAAAAGCGGCCGAAAACAGAGAATTGCTCACCGTTTTTGTTTACCGTTTTGTTAAGATTCTCTATAAAACGGTTCAGTCGTTTTATATTATCGTTTCCAAATAAACCAAAACGTCCTTTATATGAAGACACACCATTAAGTATATTAGATTGCAAGTTTACTTCTTAAGAGGTATTAAATGCGAATTTGAACAAACATTTGCTGTCCAAAAACAGGTATTTAAAAAACCTGATATTTATCCATACAGTTCCAAATGTTATAATTGGTACAGGGAAACACGAACGGTATGCATCTTCATACGCAAACAAACACACACATATGTATATATAATGATACTATAAGTGGATATTCATTTATTTATTATATATATATATATATATATCTTGTAAAATACAAGTCTTCATTGATACACTTGCTATCTACATTTTCATAGATATAAGATTTTTCAATGTATCTGCGTGTAAATATACGTATTGCCTCGCAAAATTTCTTATAATTTAAACCGAATGTCGTAATTACATTTAGATGAAATAAGGGAAGAACACTGGAGTCATTGTATCGCTATCAATTTGGACAACTTGAAAAGAGATGCTGGAATCTAAAGTAATAATTTCATGGTCAAATTACCTGGATGTGGGTAAAATTTCAAACACACACACGCACACACACACACACACACACACACACACACACACACACACACACACACACACACACACACACCACACACACACACATATGTTTGAATATATATATATATATATATATATATATAGAGAGAGAGAGAGAGAGAGAGAAAGAATGCGATACTATCTGCCATGCACGTACAAATATATAAAGTCTGTGCAAATTGACAATTGCGCATCTCTCACTACATGAACTGTATATACATATGAGTCTGTTCATACATACATAATTACTCAGAGCTCTTTCTCAAATAATCTGCATATCCATTTCTCTTTGTATTACAATTTGTGCTTTTGTGAAAACTTATTTGAAAAAGCTGTTGGTTTTAAGTTTTTTATTTCATTACATTTACATTATATCAACAATTTTAATTTAGTGTTGAAACTTCATGCCTTTTTTAATCGAGAATAAGTGTAAACCAAATAAGTTTTCATAGCCAGTTATATTTTAAGATTTCCATATTATGTGTGGAAATATAACAAATACTATTAGAATATATGAGTGCTATTCACGAAATAAATGCATCGAAAAGTTTACTCAAACTAGAATTTCATAGAATAACCGATTGAAAGTGATAATATACTTCATTTATCTTATTATAAAATACTGTTTAACACGTGTTATTTTCTCGCGACAAAAATTCGGTTGTTCTTAAAACAAATGTACAGAACATAAAAGTTAAGAATAAATTACGAAGACACTAGCAAAAGCATATGACTGAAAAATACAGATATTTAATTTACACTGTAAAACAGTTCACAAAAATAAGTGGATTTAATGATCCATTTTCGAAATATAATTGCTATTGCTTAGAAATAGTTATTATTTAGCTCAAATGTATGAAAGATTTCTAGTAAAGATGTTAAAAACTGTTTAAGAATTGTCATATTTATTATAAGACACTGCATTTACATCTATAAACGGTGTCAAAAATTCAATGTTTGTTGTGGAAAGTTGTTTTCACTGCAAATGCGATGTATAGCTATGCAGATAAAACTTTAATCTATTTCATGCATTCAATATAAAAATTAAGAATGATTATATTTTATGAATTCAGGTTTACTGCAAAGATCAAATGAAAATGAAATTTCATTAAACTTTCATAGAATAATGTTTTGCTATTTGACATTGAGGTTTTGTTAACAAAACTGATTTCCTTTATTTGAAACGTTCGGAAACTTTGCAATACTTTAGAAGTATTTAAAAAAGTGTAACTATTATATTTTTATATTATTATTTTGTTTTTTTCTAAGATTTAAAAATTGAACATTCATTCGTATTCCCTTTCTTGATTCCTTTCCAGTGGTATTATTGTGTACACTGGCTTCCAGGGTGTTTCATTTTAATTATTTAGTAATAATTAATTTTTCTTTTAGAAAAAATGATCACTGCTTGCATAAACACAAATTTCCACTGATGTCTTTCAATTCTATCGAAGAAAGTTGCATATGTACTCAAATATAGACTATATATATATATATATATATATATATATATATATATATATATACTCAACAAACACATTCATATTTTAGTAACTTAGTTCTATATTTTCAGTAATAGTAGATTCAACAAGTCGTATTATACAATTATATGTGAGTTATCGAAATAATTCTAAAATTGTTTATATCATTTAAATGGTTCCAAAATACAAGATAAAGCAATTTTCAAAATATTTCTAATACAGATTTTCTATTTAGATTCAATCTCTTTGTAAATGTATCAATATTCCATATATTCTTTGCTATAGGCTACAGACAAGTGATATATATGCTAGCAGGTAATTGTCAAAATTTGAGCAGTTTTCCAATGATCTCGGAAACTTAAAAAAATGATCTGTTTTGTTTTATCCTTATCTTTAGACTTTACCAACAACAGTGTGATGTGGACCTTGACGTATGGACAGTTCTAAACCGACATAGCTCCTGCCTAGGCCTATAGTGCTGTCCTAAGATAGACGAGTATCAACTCAAAATAACTGTTTAGACATCACGTTCCGAATATTACAGATAATGTTTTTGCTAATTTGTTTTCGGGAATTAAGAATAAAAAGATTCAAACTTATTGTTTTCAAAATGTAAAGACTAACTTCTCTAACTTTTATATAAAAATCCCAGAATACTCGACACTGACAAATGTTTACAGAAACAAAGAAGATGAAAAGACTTACTTGAGAGGATCAGGGCAACAATTCCAAATATGGGGTTGAAAAAAATGGTCGTACACAAAGCCAACCATAAGTAATTGGCGGGTTTAGATTCCATCAGTAAAAGGTCTAATGCTGCTGGATCTTCCTGGGATGTGTATGTTCCTGTTGGTAATTCGCGAGTTGTTAATGTCGCTTTTCGTTTTCTTCCAACACCCGAATTAGGGCGCCCTTCTCTTTTGTGAATCGAAGAATTGCGATCTCTAGTTTTGCCTTTGATTCTTGTGCTATAGACAGTATGCTTTTGGGACACTGAGTGTCTTAATTCTCGTCCTGTGGTCATTGATTGTTGCCCTTCAGAGTCCTGCGACGGTTGCTTCTTTATCTGGACAGGAATTGTGATTGAAAAGTTCTTGAGGTCTTCAATCGTTCGCCTCCTGCTCGGGTTGAAGACTGGTGGGAGGTCTGGTACATCTATAGATCTACTCGCTGGTACATATTCATTGGAATAAGTTTGGAAATACTGCTTACTTTTTGAACTTCCACCGATCATTATCGTATGAACACTGTTCCGTGGATTTTGTTCCTTCTGGTCCTCATTGTAAAAATCTTGATAAATGACTTCCCCGACAGATCTTTGTGGATAATGGAAAAATTTCTCTCTTCGTATCTGTTGATCGTGGGTATCAATTTCAGAGCTTCTAGTGCGGCTATTGCGTGGATCCAAATTCTGAGACCGAAGAAAATCTCCCTTTAATACTTTCTCGAGATGTAAAGCGCAAAATTCACATTGCCCGATGCTTTTAAATTGCTTGGATTTGGCACCAAAACTTTCAATTTTCGCTCGTCGCCGAGAATAATCAGCAGGTGGCACTTCGATGGAAGCGGTTTCTATATCACTCTTCACTTTTAAATTGCTTTCGGGCGACTTTTTTGAATTCGTTGTTATACTAGAAAGCTCAAGTAGAAAATCATCTTCATCAATCATAGTCTTATTAAATTCTTCAACTTTTTTGGTCATTTTCAATGTCACTTTTTTCTTTGGGTAATTTGACAGATAAAGCTCTCTTGAAGAATCCACCAAAAAATTGAACTCTGATTTTTGTTCTTTTTCTCTATTCATATCTAGGGATGCATTTTTATTGCCATTAATGGTGTCCATTGCAATAGGTTTTCCCAAATCTTTCTCAAAAGAAAACTGGGCAGATTTACTCTTGGCAATGCCGCAAATTACTCCGTCTTGTATTGTTCCTTCTCGCAGATCAGTTAATATTCCAGGACCTGGGTAGTAAAAACAAGTTTCCATTTCACCTTTATGTGTGGGGCTACAATCCTTCTGAGTTTTTATATGATAAACATGTCGCACAGCCGGCTCTTCCGGCAGGTTTAATATTTGAATTGGCTCCACATTCATTTCACTCCTTCTTCTCTCTTCGCTTTCTCTTTCATTTTCTTGATATCCAGTGTCTCCTTGCTGGCACGAAATCCTTTTCTGATTCATACTGATCTCAAAGTTTCCATCCTTTTCGCATTTTCTAATGACTTCATTTTCTTTATTACTGTTCAATTCCCTGGATTCTAGCTGGGAACTGAGCGAAGGTTCGCCAGCTTCACTGCTCTCTTGACAACTTCTGGAGTCTCTTCTGTGATTTCGAATCAGCTGAGGAACGGCTACTTTCACTGTACAGCACCCATCTTCGTTCATCTCGATTTCCATGTCTTTCGTATCTTTGGGCCTATCTTTGCTATCATCTGTTGCTGCTGTCTGCAATCCTGTGCCACAGCATGCAAACTCGCATTCGGTTTTGGCGTTGTCGTTACTGCCGTATTCTTTTCTACTCACCGCCTTCTCATCACCTGTGAGGTTACTACCGATGGTGGTGGCAGCGCAAGGGCAGCTGGTAGTGGCAATACACTTCTTCATTTCCATTTCTCAATCAAATTCATTGAGAATAGAGAGAGGTGGTTAGAGGAAGTGAAAGAGAAAGAAGAATCGATACGAAAGAGAGCAACAGTGCTATTTTATATTGTTGGATCGTGTGTGTGTGTGCGCGCGCGCGCTTAACGCTTGTAAATATGCGTTTCTCAATGAATGTGACTCAGAAAAACGACTGCTTGTGTGCGTGTGTGCGAATTCCCTTTTCTGTATGTTTGTATGAATACATTCAAGTGTAAAATTAAGCTTACAAGCAGATGCTTTGCATTCTCTGGATAAGAAAGCGAAAGACGGAGCAAGAGATAGAGAAAAAAGAAAAGAGATATTGCAAAAAAAAAAAACTTAAAAAAAAACAGTGAATAATTTTGCATGCACGCTCTCACCTCACTTCAAATCTTGTATTTTGTATATTCGACTTATCAACCGAAATAGTGAATAGTTAGGACTAAATGTTTTCATGTGCGGATAGGCGTTTGTTATCTTTTTACATGTCGTACATGTCCTTTTGCTTCCACATCTTCATTTTATCCTCTGTAGATGTACAGTGAAGACATGTAATTTACTTCAAAATGTATGCGAGTGTGTGTATGAATTTTTTATGCGGTGTTATTTCTGTTATATTAATGTTTCAGTACCGTTGTATTAGTATATCCGTGTACGTATATATATATATATGTGTGTGTGTGTGTGTGTGTGTGAGTAATGTGTATTTGTGTGAGTGCGTATTTGCTTTGTAGTAAATCTCTGTAAAGTTTCAACACTTTATCGAATTTATCAACATGTGTTAGATTTCATGAGCTTATACATATACGAAAATAATAAAATAGATACTACTATATAGATCTCTAGTTATAATTAAACATAGTTAGATTAAAGAGATATATGCAGAAGAATAGATTAGATTAGATTGGATTTCATTATAGATAGATATCTGAAAAGAGAGGGAACTACTGTACAAACGTGCAAGTGAAAATGTGAGGTGGAGAGAAAGGGCCTGCGTGTGTCAGTCAATGGTAGTAGAAAAAGAGAGTTATTTATGCGTATTTCGTTGTACTTTGAGGCACCTGCGCATTCAGTGTACTTATATTTTACATTATTAGATGGATGTTAAACTAAGTTAATGTTTCTACTGAGAAGACAACGTGACTATATTTATGTAAACAGACATAATTGTTGGCAGATAAGCAACTTTAAGTAAATATTATTTAGACTTCGTATGAGTGTGTCGTTAACATACGGATGTGAGAATCTTTGACTGTAAGAAGACGCTAAACGGAAAAGAAGAGCAAATGTGATTTCATGTGTATAAGAAAATAAGAAGTAAAAGATAAAGAAAATATTCTGATGTACGGATTAATTTTTTAAAATACGAATTTAAACATCATGTAATTTAAAACTTGACAAAATGTTTTTAATTCCTTCTCGTAATTTGTAATTGTTTTTCTGCATTTATTTTATTTTCGTGATAATGATAAAAACATTTTCTCACTTAAAAAATCTGAATAAAAATTTAAATTCTTTTCTTTTCCCTTGAAAAGAGAAAAAGCAACTTAAAAATAATAAGAAAACAAGAGAAAAATGCACATATTTGTCTTTTTTATGAAATTCTTTTTCGATTTGGATTTTGTTTAGTTTTTAAATATTTTAGTTTTTATTTTCTGTTTTGATTTCGTTTTCTCTCTTTATTTCTTTTTCATCTTAAATGAAAAAGTTAACTCTGTTTTGTTTTTTTTGTTTTTTTTTGTTTTTTTTTACCAAAACAACTTTCACGCTTCACTTAGGCAGAAAATAACATTTGTAAATATCCAGTGATTTTTTAATTGCCAAAAGCATAAGTTTCTTGTACATTATTGCTACAATCATCTTGTTTGTATCTGCATTTTGCAGGTAAAACACTCTGGATCATATTGTTTCTGATTTTTGCTGTTTTTCTTTTGTTTGTTTGTTTTCTGTTTGTTTGTTTGTTTGTTTTTTGTTTTTGTTTTTTTTTTTGTTTTTTTTGTAACGTGCTAACGTCCATCTTACTGCTACTAGTTGTTATTGTGGTTAACGCTTGTCTTTGGCAGTGGTGATAGTGATGCCGCTTCTACTATATTTCAGCAGTAGGCTCCTGAACTTATATAATTTCACGCATTTCGTCAATGTCCTATCGAGGGACATACTAGAAAAAAGAAATCGTGGAGATCAAAGTATAGAGAAGGAGTGGTTGGTAATAACACTGAGATCGTAACTATCACCACTTTGCTGACGTCATGACAATGAGGGAATGGAATAAGTCCTATCTCAGCCAATCAAGAGGCACTATTGGCTTGCTGAATGTGAACTTGGCTGGTGATACCGACACAATTCTCTTTTTCATCTTTTCAGGTACTGTTAGTTTAAATTCTAACAACAGCCGACATTGTTTTGTTTATATTCACTAATATCTGTACCAAGTATATTTCGGTATCAGAAATTCATTAAATGATTTTTTTCTTAAATTCAATCAACAAGGTCTGTCTGTTTTAATTTTTATTCGAAAACTGGAAAAATACATAAAAAGTTGAAGAGACTGACCTTGTTACAATATATATATATATATATATATATATATATATATATATATATATATACCAAGATTTGTCGGTCCACATCTGCATGCATTGTACACATGCGCAGTTAACTTTTATGATTATGTGCTCATATTTTTGTAGTTAGCTTCTCTTTTTCTCTCTAGTCATCTCTCTGTCTCTGACTGTTTGTCTCTTTCTATTTGTGGCTATATTTTTCAAAATTCCACTAGTTTTGAACGAAACGAAATCTGGTGAACATTAATGCTGCTAATTAATATTTGATGAAACAAAAATATAGTATATTTTGATATTTTGAAGTTTACTTATATGATCTTTAGAACGGTGAAAATATTTTGTTGCACTTTTAACCATTTAAAAATGAGGATATATTTTATCTTCTATATTCATTTTGACTGCATGGCATGAAATGGTTAGTTTGAATTCTAGTCTGAATTCTGTTAGACAAGAGGTTTTGCTCACTTTTTGTGGATTTATTCAAGTGTGGTCAATTCGAGAATGTCAAGCAGGAGATGAGCAGATTGAACATCAATATTCTGGGAATATACGAAACAAGATGGCCTAACAATGGAGACTTTAGCAGCGACAGCCACAAGATAATATACGCAAGGAGACAAAAATAACGAAAATACCTGATTTCAAGAACACCCACGATATCTATGGACAAGGAGAAGCCCATGAGGGGACACAAAAAACCAAATCGATTATATAACTATATACAGGAGATTCGGAAATGCAGTGGTTCAATGCAGAACCTCTCCAAGTGCCGACTATGGAAGCGACCACCTCCCAGTCATCTGCAAACTAATGGGGAAACTGCGAAGACTAAAGAAACCTAGTGCAGCACCCAGACTCTATGACACTTTTGCCTGGACTGGCTAATTGTGACGCTTGTTCTCGTCGACAGCCGTGATGGCACCAATTGTGACACTGCCCTCAGCTGGCCCGTTGGTTCGGGAACAGATCCCGCTGCGATGATGTTGAAACCGTACCCGCTGTGTCGACGCTTTCGGGCCGCTGTTTCTATTCGTGATGATATCATCACAAAAGCTGGTCTTCAAGATGTCTATTGCAACAACGAACCACTGCCCACGTTGTGATTTGATCTCAGAAAGTCGCGTTATGCAAATACAGTAGCCGTCTTTCCACCAGAACCAGACCGGACACTTGTGTACACTTGGGGCTAAAAATAAACACGGCACCAAAAAAAAAAAAAATGAATAAATGAATAATGAATAAGGTCGAGCACACCTGGAGAGTTACGAAGAATTTCTTTATAAAAAAAAACAATTATTAGTCACAGGAGCAGATAATACAGATATCAGAATGATAATACAGTTGTCGGAATGCCAGTTTACAACGGAGAGAGAGAGAGAGAGAGAGAGAGAGAGAGAGAGAGAGAGAGAGAGAGAGAGAGAGTTTAAAAATAAAGCTTTCAATCCTTAAATAAAAATGTCTTTTCTAGGTTTCGTTAAAGTGAACAGAACTCTTCAAATTTTAACTAAAGTCTTTTCACGTATTAATTAAATTTTCATTAAAGTATTTTCACATATTCTCTATAATCAGGGCTGCCAATTCTCTATGCAACTTCTAAAATAACAAAGTCCTTTCGGGTTCTTATCGGAGTTTACCGAAGTAGAGCGAACGAGAAATCAGAAATTTCAATTCTCCCATGATTTAAAAAAAATAAAAAACAATAACGTTCTTTCGGGATTTATATCGAAGGCGCATTATTCAACATTAACTCTTAAGTTGATCGGCGGCAAACTTCATTCGACATTAACTCTTTAGTCATAAGTTCTGTGGTAGGTGACCAGCCGTGAGTCGTGGTTCCCCCAGTTAGGAACCCTTTTCCACTGTCGTTACATTTCGACTCACAAAAATTACTGATTTTTTATAACCATCCTCAATCCTCTCAGGAGATTTGGCCGACTCAATGCTTATGACCAATGAGATTATTTCTCACCCACACGATTGGCGGGGAGACATGGCTCGACGAATAAAATATCAACAGCTCACTTGACGTAATGTCTTTCTGTCTTCCTTCTTTCGATTACATCATTTTTAGATTTTTCAATTCCCACAATTTCTGTTCCCAGGAACAACTATTGGGGATTTAACCCTACCTGACCTCATCAAGTAAATCCTGACATTTTGTTATGACTGTGACCATTTTGTCAAATTTCCACCTAGCCCAAAATAATCCGCATCGTACATGAAAAAGAAAGAAAACTATATTTCTTTCTCACTTTTTCAAATTATCAGCTAAATTTATCTATTCCCCGGATTTTACAAGTACATGATAGTATTAGTGGGAGATAGTGTCACACTGTAATACAACACGTTCGTGAATGACCTAAACCTGCAAAAAAAATAAAATGACAATGTGAAAACAAATACGAAGCACAAATTGGAAACGGAAACTCGAAATGGTACATACTAAGGAAGTGCTAGCGGCATCAGCAAACAATATTGTTCCAAAAGAAATCAGACGCAAAAACACACACACACACACACACACACACACACACACACACACAAAAAAAACGAGTGGATGACCGAAGAGATTCTTGACATGATGCAAAGGAGACAGAAAACTAAGCCAAGTCATAGAACAGAACACAGGAAACTACACAAAGAAATAAGGAGCAAATGCAAACAGGCTAAAGAGGATTTGCTCAACAACAAATGTGCAGAACTTTATTGAGCAGGACTAATAAAGGAGACATGCATAAAGAAACAACGGAACTGACAGGACAAAAACATGCTCCTCAATAGTATGTATAAAATCCAAGGATGGCACGATCATATGAGAAAGAGGTAATACTCTAGCAAAGAATATAGAAAAGATCTTTTTCACGACAACAGTGAGCAATCTACAATATACAAAGATGATGACGGACGGGAAATATTAAAGTCCAAAGTGGAAGCTGTAATGGTCAAACTGAATAGAAACAAAGCAGCGGGAGCAAACGGCATTGTAATAGAGATGCTGACAGTCCCGGACGATTTCGGCGTAGAGAAAATTACAGAAACAATAAATTAAATTTATAGCAGTAATGTAATACCGGACGACCTAAGCAGATAAATTTTCATAGCATTGCTTAAGAAGCATAGTGCAAACGAATGCGAACTCCACCGAACAATCAGTTTGATGAGCCGCATAACGAAACTCATTATCCGAATCTTGATGACTAGAGCGCGAAGCAGAACTAGGCCAGAGATAGAACAAGAACAGTGCGGTTTCGTCAAAGGAACAAGGAACGCGATATTTACGATTAGGATGCTTTCAGAAAGGGCAATACAAATGAAGAAGGACGTCTGCCTATCTTTTATAGATTATGCGAAGGCGTTCTACAAAGTACGCCACAAAGAATTGATAGAAAAACTCAGCAACCGCGACATATTTTGGAAAGACATTGGAGTAATCAAGAATCTCTATTGGCAGCAAACCGCATGCATACGAACAGGAAACAAATTCAGCAGATATACAAAAACAGAAAGAAGCATAAGACAAGGATGTGTTTTTTACAGGATATGTTAAACTTGTACAGCGAAACTATTCTGAGGACCCTAGAAGGTAGGTCAGCATTCGTCATCAGAGGCCACAATCTAAACAACATAAAGTACGCAGATGATATAGTGCTGATAGCCGACACGAAAAGGAAACTACAGAAGGTAGTCGAAGAAAGTGAAAAGAAAGGACTACAAATAAACTACAAGAAAGCCGAATGCATGGTCATCAACAAAAAGAGCATCCCAAAATGCCAAATATAGGTGGTTGATACTACAATCAAGCAGGTCCATAAATTTAGATACCCAGGAAGTGTTCTAACAGAAGACGGAAAGTGCGGCACAGAGCTCCGAAGGCGAATTGGCATGGCGAAGGACGCATTCCAGAAGCTGAGTAGAGTATTAAGAGACAGGAAAATTTCGCTAAAAACAAAAAAGAGAGTACTAGATTGCTATGTGATACCAGTTCTTCAATATGGCAGTGAATGCTGGACAATCTCATTAAAGATGAAAGAAAAACTTGAAGCAACTGAAATGTAGTTCTATAGAAGGATGCTGCGCATATCATGAATGGAGTACGTGATCAATGTTGAGGTTTCGGAAAGGATGGACAAGAAAAGAAAATTAATACTGAACATCAGGAAAAGACAGTTAAAGTTCCTGTTACATGTAATGAGGAAGGGGGGATTGGAGAATTTGATACTCACAGGACAGATAAAGGAAAGAGTGACAGTGAAAAGCAGCGTGTAACATGTTTGAAGGACCTGAGCAGGTAGATGGTAGAGCGGGTATTGGGTAGGGTAACAGAAGAAAGCGTGCTAAAAGCCACCAGGGATAGGGAGACGTGGAAGGCCCTGATCACCTATGTCCTGAAAGAACATGACACAAAGAAGAAGAAGAAGAAGAAGAAGAAGAAGATAGTGCTTAGGTTGTTTTCTCCTAGTTCCGCGCTGAACTTGTTCTTTCTCTAGTTCTGTACACGTTACCACGTCTGTGGGATCCAATGTACATTATTTGCCGCTCCTTAATTAATGGCACTCACACGTTACTCAATTTTCTTCGGGTCATCTGAACATAGATTGTGTGCACATAACACCAGTATTCTTCTTTGATAGTTCTCCCTCTCAATTATTTTGGCTTCATTTCACAAAGAGTGGTGTATTTCCTTTTCCTCCGCATATTGTCAGCCATACCAGATTTTAAAGTTTATATGTATGTGATAGGTATCTGGTGTTCTTCAAGTGATAATTTTCGAGAACGTTCGAATTCACAAATTCTGCATTCTGTCGCGAGTGCATCGTATTTTACACAAGCAGCTCTTAATTATGTTTTCTTCGAATGAGCTTTTTCGTTGGTGAGGAGAATACTTAACTTGGGACCGCATTTAAATATCCTTACTATCACTTAATCTTCTTTGTTAGGTTTCTGACATATGGTAGTGCATCTCTGACAACGTTTGTGCTATCTGAGTACATTCATATACTGATAGTTTCTTCTGAGATCATATTTCCAGGCTGGTTGCCGATATGGAGGTTACCTACCTCTGGTTTGTATGTGTTTAGGTTATTACAGACATATTTCGCTCGGTGTTGTAAGTCGTGAGAAATCTATTTTTTCGTACAGTCTGGGTAGTTAGAATTTAATGTTCAGTGAACCTCGATTTATGATTTCTGGATATCCTGGGTTCATGAATCATGCGTCTTATTAACCTCAGAAAAGTTAACCCAGTCTTCTTTTTTTCTATAATGTGGTGTATTCAGATTTTTATAAAATTCACATCGTTTAATAACACTTATATTTTATTCGTTAGACTATATTATGAAAGATTCAAATTCTCATATTAGGTGGATGGGCAGAATAGTGTAGTTCTGAAGATCATTATCCATATATATATATATATATATATACTAGCAGTATAGCCCGGCGTTGCTCGGGTGTAATGAAAACTTTTATCTATATATTATCGATTTTCTGCACTATTGTAAGAACTGCAACCTTGAAACTTCTGAATATCGTTTCTTATGTCTTTGTCTATGAGTATATCAAATTTGATTAAAATCGGACCACTCCTTCTATAACCCGATTTTTTTCGATTATCGATTTTCGATATTTATCGGGGGGTACCTCGACACAAAACCTAGCGAAGAACACTCGCAGACGCTTATAGTACAACTGTGTAAATTTTCAAGAAAATTGGTTCAGCCATTTTGGAGTCTATAGGTAACGGATACACACACACACACAGACAAAATCCCATTTATAAATAAGTTTATATATATATATATATATATATATATATATATATATATGTGTGTGTGAGTAAGTGTATGTGTATAATAAGGAATCATATCTTCATTTAAGCATGTTTGGTTGAATAATTTAGACATATTATATCTATTTTATTTTAATCCTCTCATCGTCACAGTGTAATCGTTTTGTAATTAAAATCATTAAGAAAGACAAATTTAATTTAGTTGACCGTTACAAATTTTTGAACATACGCGTGGGCTGCACCGTTGATACTAAATTTACTATTTAAGTGTTGTAACTTATTTGTCAATTTTTAAAAAATTACAATTTTGTATAAAATTACAATTGTATCAGAATGTTCTAAAACATATAAATTGTCCTTTTTTAAATTTACAAATATAAATTAATTTACATCTCTTAAATAGTAAATTTTGAATCAACAGTGCGTCCCACGAGCACGTTTAAAAACTCATAACGGTCAACTACATTAATTTTGATTAGCAATTCTCCCTTGATGATGATCTTCGATGAGACTGAAGGTTGTGAAAAAAAAACAAAAAAAACAACAACAATGACGCTTTCCTTGGTGACTTTAATTACAATACTAGGAGATTAATTCCTAGGGTCAACACAGAGCAGCAACAGTCTGTTTCATACTTGAACACAATCTTCATGACAAACGACAGATGTCAAATTACGAAACAGATTATCACCGCTTAGTTTTGATCGCAGTGTTCACTTTTATATTTACATACGCTCCATTGTACCTATAAATATTGCATACCTTAAAATTATATATTTATCATTCATATATATATATATATATATATATATATATATATATATATATATATATATATAAAAGAAAACAATACATCATTTAGAGGGGTTATAAATTATAATTCATTTCTATGAACTAAATTACCTCATTTCATCAGACCACACTATATTCGTTCCATTCTATATAACTCAGCACATCATTCAGAGTGGTTATATATTTTAAATAATTTCTATGAACTAAATTTCTCATTTCATTAGACCAAACTATATTTGTTCCATTCTGTTCAAATATTTTCCTGGAATAAACATTTCTTTTAAAATGAAATGAAAATTAAGTAAGATGATCCAGAACAGGGATTATGGCCTTATCTCGGTTAGAAATCATTAAGACAAGTCGAGGAAAGTTCATTTGGCCGAGGTAGCGACCATAAAACCATTACACGGCACTCACAAGCAAATGAATATGTATACACATATAACACTACATATGAACACACTCACGCATATACACTTATATCCGCATACACATATGTACATACAAATGCGACTGTACGTACGCCTACATATACACACATGCGCACATCTATCCGTATCCGCATATATATTGTGTTCGGACACTCACATACATATTTTTGAACACCCAACTTATACGTGTATAAAAAATACTAACATATTTATGCAAGTATACTAACAAGTCTCACATACTTTCAGATAATACACATATATATATATACATACACACACACATACCCATACATATTCCGCATACATAAGTATATCCCCATACACATATGTCCGTACTTATACGTATGTACATAAAAATGTGTCTATGCGGGCACCTACCTATACATACACATATCTATCCATATCCTCATGTAACTATTGTGTTCGTACACTCACATACATATTTATGAAGACCGGACCTATACACGTATAAATTATACTAACACATATTTTCGCAAATATATTAATAAACCTCACATATACTCAGAAAATACGCATATATTTACATATTTATACACATACCCACACATACATCTATATATCTGCCTACATATACACACTCCTCTCTGAATATACATATATGTATATACATACACAAATTTTTCTACGTATACGTATGAATTTTTTTTTTTTTTATCTCTGTGCACTCTCACCTTTCTCCATTCATTTACTCGCTTATAAAACTTAGAACAATGCTAACATGTATACACATACGTGTTCACTTTTTCACCCCAAACGAGGTGGCATCCTTCAAATTACATCATAAAGAAAACCAACATACCGGCATATATCATTTGGATTCTGATACTAATCTGCATATACATGACTATACTGATCAATACAGTAGGGTACAATCAAATACATCCTTAAAACAAAATGAGCGTTAACATATACATAATTCAGTGCCACCATATACACGAAAAACATATATGATTAGGTGCATTCATATACATGAAGCATATATATAACTAGGTGCACCAATATGCACGGAATATACATACAATTATACATATAACTATAATTTAAATACGAAACATACATATAAATAGGTGTACCCATATACAGGTTAAAACTTTATATAAACGTACAACAAGATGTATCCATATACATAGAAAATATTTCTATTATAATACATCCATAATTACATAATGCAAAGTATGACACTCTCAAATTCATACGTAATAAAATGTCTTTGCATACATATACTGGCATGCATACCCATTATATAGCAGACCTCTACTTTCATTTCTTGAATCCGTAAAATTCTCCAATGAATGATCAACGGAAGATAGGAACGAATAGGGAGGTAAGACGAATGGGGTAATTATAAGATTCTGTATAATAGTTTAAATTTATTTAATGACGGAATTAAAAAATGCCGTTATCTGATGAAATGAGCTAAATTAGTTCATAAAAATGAATTATAATTTATAACCACTCTTTAGGTACCGCCACTCATTTTTTATATGTAAATTTTAAACTGAATTTTAAAGAATAAAAATTTTCTTGAAACTTTTATTTTAGTTTTAATTGAAAGCTAATTGATTAAATTTACTATTTCCAGTAAGCAAAATACTCTAGTGTATTTCAAACAGAAATTATATTAGTTTGAATCTAAAAAGTTTCAATTTTTTTTTATTTTTCCATTTTTCGGCCATTTGTAAACCAAGTTAATTCTCGGTTTGAAAAATCTCACAAAAATAAAATATACATCTGTGATACATTATTATTTGAAAATTTGATGTTAAGTTAATCTGATTTACACAACTATTATTTATAGCATGAACTTTAGAATAAAACTATTTCTTAATCACAGAGTTGAACTTTTTGACCGGTCCGCTGTATATCAAACGTATTGGCTGTTTGTTGATTAGAAATAAGATAAAAGTGTATGGCGTTCACAATTGACAAAATTGTACAAATTTTTTTTAGGGTAAGAGGAGGAAATTCTGACCTTTTAATTTGAACATAGAAATTACCATACAAAAAAAAAAAAGTCAAACACACACAAAAAAATCTAAATTATTTTAAAAATATGAAGGCCAAACGATTTGTATTAAACTTTTCAATTTTCGATAGGCAATATAATCTTCAATTATTAACTTTGAAATCTAACCGCAACAAATCTTTGAAGTAGTTTTAAAATATTTTTGAAATTTTATAAATTACTATAATAAAAAAAATGAAAACAATTTTTTAAAAATTTCATTAGTAATCGAAAAAGATTTTTTTTCAGACAATAATGTTCTTAATTTTTATTATTTATTCAAGCAACTAAAACTTTATAAAATTAAATAATATCAGGGGTTTATTGCATTTTTTTATTTTATTATTCGGATCAGATTTTCGTAAACAGAGGCCATTGTTTTTTTAAATAGATGAGTTATATTACCCATGAGTCCTGCGTTTAACTAATAAAACTATTTACCTCAACGAAGTAAAATTTATTAAAATTTCCTGAATTTACGTGGAAGGGGGCTAACAGATGTAATAAACAATATTTTTACAAAGATTTTTAAAAACTAATGATTTCAAAAATAATTTTATTCATTTGGGAATGAGTACTGAAAGTTGCATTATAATCCGACAATTATTTGATTTTTGCAAGAATTTTCAAATTTGTTTGTCACCAGAAAAAGTGAGTGATATAATATTGCGTTTTCCATTGTAAATTCTCGTTTTGGTTACTCGCTAACTAAAATCAAAACAAGATTTTCTGTCAGAATTTCGAACATGTTAGAAACGATTAAAAAATTTTAAAAAATAATTAAAAATTACCTTGATCTTTCCTCTTAATAATAATATAAATATTTTGATAGAAAAAAATTCATTTTTATTTAGTTTTTTTTTTTATTCGTACTGTGCTGTTAAATTTGTTTTGTTTTTTTTAGCGATCTAGTGGAGGTACCTACTCTAAATGATGTATTCAGTTTTTCTTTATAAATACCATATTGTTCGGAATAATATCCATTGAGCTCTCTAACACTTAATATTTTATATGAAGTAAATCTTGTTACATTATCCTCGCCATTCACAGACTTTATTACCCACACACACATACATACACACACATACACACACATACACACACAGCTATATATATATATGTAGCTAATGAAGTCTGTGAATGGCTTATATATATATATATATATATATATATATATATATATAAATGAGATTATAATTATACTCTTATCGTAAAACCTTCCACGAATCTACGAAGAAGGGAAAAAACGATTTTAAAAAAGAAAGAGCTAAGTACATGAACATCAGTCAAAAGGATTCGGACCGAGTCAGCACGTAGTCCAAATAAAAAACCCCGATACGAGTAATCAACTAACAAAAAGCGTTCAATACTTAGGTAGCGCGAAATAAGAAAAAAATACCTAGTGAGCCAAACAGACCTACCTAGGTTTCACTTAAACGGATCGTCATGGAATGCTGGCTAATGAGGAAAGAAACAAACGACATGTATAAAGAAAATTTAATCAACCCACGTAACCAAGAAAGACACCAAACACAAATAGGGGAGAACTTTATTATAGAAAACATCTTGAATTTTTAAAAGAATTTTTTGAAAAATTACAGAATACAATAGACAAAAACAAAAAACGAAAACTAAAATTGATACAAACCCACCATAAGCAAACTTAATCCAAAAGCCAAGGCTTTCTATGCCTGCATTTATTTAATATTTCAGTTTTGGAATTCAATAAATTATTGGTTTGTTTATAAGAAGCTATAGCAAGTTTTTCCTCTACACACAACCTACAAAATTTCTGGTCGGCTTTATATTTAGCGCATCTCTAATACTTCCCATTTCAAAATAGGGTTTATATTAAGCTCTTGTTTAATGGACCACACGTAAGTGAATAGAGTGGTGCTATGTTTATACTTTTCATTATTAAATCTGCTTGTATGATTGTAATATAGTTTTTAAAAATATCTTGGATAGCACTTATGTATATTTTGGGTTGAGTGTCCTCAGCATTTTTATAAGTTTTAACACAATAGACGACGCAATTTTGCAAGGGAAAATTATTCTTAATCCTACAATTATAACTTCTTATGCCAGAACGCGTATTATCCCTAACGTTTTTCATGTTTAATCCACTAATTATGGTAATGAAGTCTGTGAATATATATATATATATATATATATATATATATACATTCGTCATTATTGGTGCTAATAATGTCTACATCACAATAACGCCTTCACGTCGATTTATCTCAAAATCCAGTTGGAGTATGTTTGTACATCAAATATTATTTTCATTATGATAACTATAATTAGGTTAGTGTGTTTCCAAAGTTTTTTTCTCAAATTAAAGTTTTTAGCGGCCTATTGACCTGGTTTCATCTTTTGGATATTTAATAAACAAAATCGCATTGATGAACCACTCAGTCTCAGCGTATTGAATAGGACTTATTTACTTCTTTTCATAAAATGGACTGAGTTCTTCATACAGAATACGAACTTGCTTGTCATTAGAGTATATCTAGCTATAACCTACTAAATGTATGATATACTGATTCGAGGCAACTTTACAATAAGCCCAAGAGGTATAACTTTTTCATAGATTTTTAGAAAGCTTTAGTGGTAGTTGATTTAGCTATCGGTATGATGTTAATGTTGAAATTCCAGTGTTCAGAATCCGTTACAGTTCCCGTATCGTTATTAGTTTGAAATAGTTACCATTTTATACTAGAATTGCCAGTTTTTGTAAATATCCCGCTTTCTATCACTATAGACGTGTTGACTTTCTCTGCTGGAATGAGGACAGAAATTAATAGTAGAAAATAAAAATCTAGAATAATTTACCCACAACCTCTGATCGGATGACCCATTAAGCAAATTGTGTATTAACATGAGTTCGAACAAAGTATCCTTATGAAGCAGTTGAAATGTCTATAAGGCTCAGTGAGTAGTCATTAAATTCAAGGCGGAAGTCGAGCGAATGGCTCCAAGGATATAAAAGCACACGACTGAACTGTTGCAAAAAACACAACAGTCAAAGAAATTGTTCAATGAAAGATATTTACTTTGAAGTGAAAGGTTAACAAACATACTTATTTCCTTCGTACTCGTAAATATTACTTCTGTTATGGCTGCATTTTGCAAGGTGGTTTTCTCTTTTTTATTTCAAATTATTATTTTCTTTATCAGTCAGTTAAGTGCCATACATGAAACACGCTTGGGTGTGAATGGGCAGAAGATTATCCCGCAGAAGGTTGCCATTACTTTCTGCGGTAGACTGGTTGCCAGCCAAAGCTATAGAACTCAATCTGTTCTGTTATTAAACCCATAACTGGAGGGAAGAGATGGATAAATACTGAAAAATGTAATCTTCATCATATAATATATTTGTAATGTCATTGATTTTATTTGTTGTTATTTTTTATTTACTTCGTTTTTGCTATTAGTTTTTATTTAGTCCAGATTCACTTAATTTTTATTTTTCCAGGACATTAGAAAATCATCGAAATATTATGAAATCAAACATTTCAAACATACGCACCGTAATGGGGGCGCTAGAGGGTGTCGTCAGTGATGTCATCGCGAGGATCACTAGGGGGTTTCGGGTCTTTCAACATCATACCCCCCTTACCAAGCCGACCCTACCAGAGATGATCAGCCTCCGGCCCACCCTCGATAAGCGCTTTCAAACACTGGAAAATTACGTTTAGGCCCGGTACAAAACCCTGCAAATGCTTCCGATTGGCGACAGTCAGAGCCACTTTCCATTTATAGGCGAACCGCATATGAGCTCGTCCGAAATATTAATTTAGACGCAGAATTTCGGGGAATTTTAGCTAACAATTTGGAATCCAGGCACTCTCTCTTTTGATCCATAACCAATTAGCTGTTCTTTCCGTTGTTTCGGTTATGGACTTGAGTGCTTTTCTTTTTTTTACTCCCACTATCCCAATATCTGTTAAGGCTTTGCATAAGGACCTTGCTGCAAATCCCCTAGTCCCCACTTCTATAGGAGTGCAGCTAGCCCTCCAGCCTTTAACCCTGCAACTCTCCAGCAGTTCGTCATATTTTAACTTCTTCCTTTCATGAGCTTCCTCTGCGTTTTCTTCCCAGGCGACCGTCAGTTCCCACAAGACTATCTTCTTTTATCTTCTTCAGTACATTAGAAAATCATCGAAATATTATGAAATCAAACACATTATCCTATTAAATATTTCAAACTGTTGTTCTTATCATTGTTGCGTTTATTAGTTCATAGCTTATTTTGCCTTCTTCAGCTGCATGCTGCATCCAGTAATACATTAATGTCACATTTTCAAGCAGCGTAAACAATGTCAAAAATATATCACCGAAAATGTTATGATAATAGCCTAAAAGAACTCGTAGGTTTTTTACCTGTTTCAGATAAAAAAAAAAAAAAGGAGTACTGCGCACTTTTTGAAACATAAATTTCGTAATATTCCATTTTATCTAAAATCTATGGCAAAATGATTCAGTAAATTCTGTGATAAAAAGTGGATATTTTCATTTTTTAAACGAATTTTCCCATTTGTATAGTTTATTTTCGAAGATCATGATTGCTAGACAAAATATATATTTGAGAGAATTTTATTAAAAATTCTCGAAAATTTTTGATCGGTACAAAAATTTGGTGACGATCATAGAGAAAGCAGTTTAAAATATAGACAAGTAATTAAATGTAATAAAACTTTATAACTCATAAAATATTTGTTTAAAACAATAGTATCAAAAGCGATATTTATACTATTTTTACGTCTTTTGAACAACTGCATACTTAAATTATAACGGACGAAGAAAAATCTTTCCTTTATAATCACCTGACCATTCCTATGAGCCTTCTATCAGTTAAGATGACATCCTCATAAGAATTGTTTAAATAATGAAAAGGACTGGATTTGGAAATTCTACTTCTAGTATAGTTCCTTCATATAATGAGAATCAGCAGAGTTATCTGAATATTACCAATTATAGTTCACTTTAACTATTAATAACATTTTTTTATATAATCGTTTCGCCCTAAGCAAGGCAATACTGCGATTGGTGCACAGGAAGTTACAGAGAGAAGGGTGGAAAAAGAGAAAAGAAAAAACGATACAGGGAATGACGAAGAAAGAGTAAGGGAGTGGTAGGAGTCAAGGAGATAGAAAATGGCAATTGACGTTACACTTAAACCTATCAAGGAAGCAAGCATGGGGAAACGAGTTCTACGGGTGGGAAGTGCTAGAAAAAGAAGCTACTAGAGAAGAAGTGGAGGTTACATTTGCATAATTGGATGGCAAAAGAGTGTGACCTAGTAGTCTATCTAATAGCTCGGGTAAATTCGTGATGGCGGGGCACCAATGTATGATGCTCGTCAAAAAATATTTATAGAAAAGACAGAGGGAAGCCTCATTCAGTCGTTGAAAAAGTGACTGAAGGTGAGCTGACAAATCGGGATCAGTTACATTGCAGATACTCCTCTGGGTTTTGTCGATAGCCCCTAGAGGAATAGCAGGAGCCCAAACCAAATATGGCAGCAGTATTCAATGAACAGATGAATAGTAGATTTATAAATGTGCAAGATGGATTCTGAAGAGAAAAACTTCCTCGCTCGGCACAGTGACCCAACCTTATTATCAGTAAATTTATCTAGTGATTCGATGTATTCATTCCACTTGAGATCAGCAGAGAGAATGACGTTGAGGAGTCGCATTGATTTCAGGGAGACTAGCGTGATCCATACTGATGGAAGGTAGAAAAGCTACTCTATGGTGATTAAAGGAGAGCAGATTTGATTAGGAAGCATTAAAATTTACGAACCATTTCTTACCCCAACCCATCACAGATTGAAGAACCATTCCAAGCGCAAAAGCGAGATTTACTTTGTCAGCCTGTCAGATTTCGTATTGAGACGGGAGTAAATGGTGGTGTCATCTGCATAAATGCCTATTTGGGAACTGATTACATTAGGAAGATTATTGATGAATAAGCATTGGGGGACACCCACTTTCACATGAAAGGATTTGGAAGTATGCCCATTCACAAGGACCGTCATTTTGCGATTTGATAAGAATGATTAATCAAACAATCGTCCAGTTATACCGTAGCTCTCTAGCTTGCGTATAAGGCTGGCATGCCCCTGTCAAAAGCTTTCGAGATATCTAGCGGAACAGCCCAAGTTTCGCCGTTCTTATCCAGGGCCTGATATATGTATTCGGTGAAGGTCATTATTACATCAACGATAGATCTGGCGAAACGCAAACCATACTGCTTGTCAGAAAATAAGTTGTTGGATGTGGAATTTTTAATCATTTCGGCATTGATCCTAAAACACTTTGCCAAAAAGCGATAAGAGACTTATTGGGCGATAGTTATAAACGGTTACCGGGTTCTCCAGAGTTTTTAAAAACAGGAAGTACCGATGAGGACCCCCAATAAGCAGGAAAGCAAGAAGCAGTGAAGAAATAGTTATAGATCTTGGAAAGGGCAGGAGAGAGTTCAGGGGTACATTTCTTAAGGACGATAACTGGAATTCAATCACATCCACTTACTTTATGGAAGTCAAGCTTAGAAATAATATTGGAGACCACATACGGCGTTATATCTACATCACTCATTTTGGCCTCAGTTCTAGGCCTCTACATCACTCATTTGGCCTCAGTTAAGTGTGGATACTCCAGATCTGTCAAGTGCGAAGTTAGAAGAGAATTTGAGAGCAAAGCATTCAGCTTTGTCAGTTGTAGATGTGAGGACTTCAAAATTATTGAGCAGTTTAGTGATCGAGGGTTTGTTGTTTTCTAGCACACTTTTGCAGAGCTGACAGTAGTTCTTACATCCAAACTTGCGAGATGCTATACGCTGTTTCATTCTATTAGCAAGCAACAGCTTGACATCATTTAGGACACCCTTGCATTCACTGCAAGCAGAGACAAAAAGACGCCTGTTATACTCAGAAACGCCACTCCGGTAAAGCTGGAAGAAGTGATTCCTGAGGGTAATGGCTGCCAAGAAAGCAGGAGAGAACCAAGGGGAAGAATGGGGCTTAAGTCGTAACTTCCTGTCAGGGATGAAAGCATCGATGCGGGCTTACACCCAGGAGGAGATCTCGGGTGCGCAGTCTTTAACACGGAAACTAAAAACTGTATTCCAAGGGACATCACAAAGGAAGTTGCGGAACGCCTTCCAGGAGCGGGAGCAGTAGGAGACATTAACGGAAACCACAGTATTGCTAAAGTTGCCAAGAGGTCATAGATGCATGGCCTGGTAAGAGTCAGCTATAGAAGCAAAGTAAAGATCTAGTAGTGAGGCAACACCATCAGGGTTATTAGGGTAATGCGCCAAATCAAAAATAGAATAGTAAAATGAATCAAAGAAAACAAAAACAAAAATATAAACAAAAACCTCTAAAGTACAGTGTTCCTGATCACGAGTCCCGAAACACCTAAAAGCACCACATGTACTGCAACAATGGTATCTCTGTTGGTAAGCTGTTTTGAATTCAATTTTGAATTCAGTTTTTCTGGCCTGCTATTTACCCATGGATGAGAGGAAAAGTTATACTTAAATCCAAAAGTGCAGAATTATTTATATATTCAAGTAATTACTTTTATAATACCATACTGACATAGTCAAAAGAAAGTCTATTCTTGAGGTAAGGTGTCAAAAAAGTATTTTTAAATAATTTTTTAACCTGCATTTGTTTTATAATCCCATGGCGGGTCATATTCACTGACCTAGGGAAGACCTAGGATGTGATTTTTGTTGTTTCCACTAATTTAAACAAAAAAGACAACACTTAACAAAAAGTTTAATAAACTCTTTCGCATTTTACGGTATGCGTTTGTTAAAAATAATTTCGTTGATTTGTTCTTTTCTTTATCGGACCCTAAGATTCAAGCACAATAGGAATAGTTTTATTTCTAAATGCTACATTATTTCTATTTCTATGTCCAGGTTTTGTATTTGTGTAGCTTTTCAAAAACCTTCACTGAGATGCTATTGGTATGTTCATATCAAACATTATGGAAACTTCTGTTTTTTGTCTTTGTTAATAATGTCTAGATGATTTGCTTGTACTGTTCAATTTGTATTAATAAAAAAGTCCCATAGGATAATAAAATTTTCTCTCTCAACTATTTTTGTTTTGTGAAGCAGTTCTAGTTTAATCCTCTGCTTCCTTTAGATCTGGGCACATACAGATGATCAATATCAGCCTTAGGATGATGCACGCTGTGGCAAGTTAGAAACTTACTCATTTTGACATCCATTCGCTTAATACCACCTATGGTTCAATAAAGGTTGTTGTAACGATATTGCGCCACAGTGACAGCCAAAATGTTTATGACTGATGTGAATTAAAATCGTTATTTAGCATCAGACTCACGCGCCTATAGTGTTCTTTTCTTACTTTCTCCTTTATTTTGGGTATGCTGTATTTCATCTCTCTGAATGCGAAGAATTTATAGGCTTCTTCTTGTTCCAGATTCCTTATCTTTGTGTCATTATCTAAATCTAGTGTGTGTGTGTTTCGGCAATTCACCATTTCTTGAATGTTACTTTTGTATATATATTTAATCCAAAATCTACAATGAAAAATATTGCAGTATTGAGGATACCCTTGAACTTGCTGTTGTCTTTGGCAAATAATTTCATATCATCTATGTAGAATAGGTGATTAAACACTTTCTTCTTTTACTTTGTATCCTTAGTTATTACTGTTTATTTAATGCAGAAGTGGGTGGTAAGGACAGACAGAGCGTAATTATGATAGGGAGTTTTCTTGAAAGATTATTCGTTGGATATTCAAACAATTAAAAGTGACAATCCCATTGATGCGATTTCAGTATAATGTGCTTTTCTAGAATTTCATTATATATTTAAAGAAATTTACCATCACATTTGTACATTTCCAAAGCCTTAAGGATTCAAGAGTATATCCCACTATCAAAGGCTTCAAAGTAATCTATTCAAGCGATGCTGAGATTTCTACTTTTTCCTGCAGTTTTCAAAGATCGTTTTGTTTATTAGTACTTGATCTTTGCGGCCATTTGAACCTCTCCAACATCTCTTCTGTTCCAGATGAAGAATCTTGTTGACCTATAATATTTTGGAGCATCTGTTCACCCTTTGTTATTAGGAGCTATGTAATATCTTCAATGTTTCATTATGAAAAGTTATTGGAGTTATTAATTACCATTAATAAATTTTTCGCAAAGTTTTTACGGATTGAAGATAGGTGAGAGAGCCAAAAATAGGGTATCTTTTCATTTCCTTGGAATTTTCATTTCGGAGATTTTGTTAGACCATTGCTAACATAATTTTGATTATATTTAATAGTGAAATGTCTCTTGAACAGAATAAAAAATTTAGTCTTATTATTTGATCGATTGCTACGAAATTTTGCATTGTTTTACTTGATACATTATTTAATATAAAAGGTTGCCGAAAATGTAAGAATGACACTGCACTAAATTTGCTTTTAGACATTCATATCCATTCTCTATTATATATTAGGGAAAATTTCATTTTAAATCTGGAAGCTAAATGCAACTTGTCTTTGCAAACGTTTTAACCATGGGCACAATAATTATAAATCTTCTACAAGTATTTAGAAATACTGATTAGAAATTAATAATATAGCTTCAATTTATCTGCAATTTTTAGTTTTTTACTCGATGTTATTCATCTTATTCTTCACTTAAAATGCAATGCACGACATCCGATCCAGAAACAAAACTGTTTTCCATTTTCCCCGATTCTTCCGTATTACCATTCGAAACAAAAGCTCAGAGCAAAACACAATGAATTCAACATCATCAATTATTTCTTTTTTACGTGATTTTTTGCTGAATACTCATGTTAAAAAGTCTAAGAACAATAACTGCGTGTGGAAGTTTATGAAAGACGTAATAATGGAACTAAACTAGAGCTTGTCTTATTTTAAAAACCCTAACCAAATTTCATTTCCCAATGCTTTCAAGACAAAGAAAGTGAATAAGGAGTGAAGAAAAACTATCGAAGTTTTCAATTTGTACCAGAAAATACTCTACGAGAATATATGTATTTTTTTAGTATTTCCATGTTAATGACATATAATGTGTTGTGAAACACCAGTACACACGAAGTTAATAAATGTAATATAATAAGAGAATGTTGATTTCGAAGAACTTGATAAACATCGAAAAAAGAAGCTTGGCAGGAAATTATATAATTTGTAGATATGTTTTATGAAGTTCGAAATCACAAATGGTGTACCTAGATTTCATACACAGATCAGCACAGTTCCCAGTTTAAGTGTTCTTTAAATACGCTATCTTTATCAACACAAGTTCTTTTTTTGTTTTTTGTTTTTTAGTGGACTTGCTCTTATTGAGTATTGTATGTGAAGTTATTTTCAAATTGCCTAGAGTCACTTCTACTGAATCTTTGTTTCAATCTTTTGATCCATGTTGTAGATTGTCCTCAGATGTAAATTATTCCTTCTCATTTGTCTTCAGTTTAAACTAAAAAGAGGATCACTGGATTCATCTTATTAGATGACGGAACAGAAGCAAACAGCTGCAGTCTCATATGCAATTAACTTACGGCTAGTTAACACACAACACGCATACATGCAAGCCTGAGACTGGGGTGGGGTGCGGATTGATTCCTATTTGGTTCTAGTTGACCACGATTCGACCCGTTCGGAGCCAAATTTGGCGTAGTGTTCAAATATAATTTTTGTTCTTTGTCACTTTGTTGTCCCTCCCAGTGTTTTTGTCTGTATAGTAGTTTATTGTATGCCCTAGTGTGTCAACATTTGATTGATTGAAATTGAGTAATTGTTTTGTTGTGCTGACCATAGCTTTAGAAATGAGTGACGTAGAGTCCGTAAGTAATGCTCAGACCATTGAAGGAGCTGGAGCTGTGGAGGCAGATCTTGCCGAGGTAACTCTTTAATTTGGGAATCTGATAGGCGGCATCAAGGTTACGGGGTATGGAGAGAATGCCACGAAATTAAATGTGACTCGTGGAATTGGAAAAGAAGAGAACTATATACGGCCTATCGAACCGGGAGCTGGTTTTCTTAGCCTGTGAGGAGGCGACAGGGGTCGTGTCCCGATTTATAGGTAGGTTATTCGATAAAGACCCTAGCATGGACTGGGAGCAAATGAAGGAGCCCCTAAAGAGACAGTGCGCCACGGAGCTTACCGTCATAGAGGCAGCCCGTGTGCAGTTGCGAATCCGACAAGGAGAGAAGGGGCCGTGATACAGACTGGCAGACTTGTTTGTCGACGCGCTGTGAGACAACAACATCAAGAAGGATGTCATACGGGGGTGCACCACACTAGATAGGGCGGTGGACCTAGGCGAGAGATGCTGGGAGAAAGTTAGGGCCAGGGACAGCTAGAGCACAGATGAAATAACCAGCGAGAGAAGAAGACGATGTAAAGAAAAGCCCCAACCAAATAGGGCAAGGATCCCAGTGTCAGTTCGAGAGTGCCCAAAACAGTGGGAAGAAGATCCAGGTAGAAAAGCCTGGGACACGGGACACGGAGTGTACGTTCTCTTCCCTGGGCAGATGGGTTGTTGTGCTGGTTCTGCGGTTACCAGGACCATAGGACGAAGGAATGCCAGATACGTTGGGGGATAGAACCGATACCACCACCGATGCACTAACTGTGGCCATAGGGGCCATGAAACGAAATACTGCGGGGCTCTAAGGATGATAGTGACATGTTCGGGAAAGATGGAGACCGATAAGCGGGTTAACGTATGAAGTGACCCCAATTTCCGGCTATGACGTCAGTGAAGACGAAATATCCATGTATGAATCGTTGGCACAGAAGGGCGAGACAGTACCTCGGCTAACACGTCAGCTAAGACAGTAAATATCAAGAAAGGAACTGAAGTGGGATTGGCGAGGCCGGTGCGTCATGTCCTCCAGGTAAGACTGACAGATAGGAGGTCCTGTGGTAGGAGGAACCCCTTCATTAAGAAAGGAGACGTAGAGGCCCCCAATGAGCATAAAGAGAAGATAGTGCACCTGCGATATTGTGGCTAATTTAGTTGAGGACCTGGACAAGACTCAGACGGCCAGGATGAAAATAGAGACAGGAGACCACCCTCCAATTCGGCTTGGGCCCAACAGGAATCCGACTCACAAAAGAACGGTAGTGGAAGAAGCGGTGAATGATAGATTGAAGGCGAACATTATAGAACGATTCAATTCATCGTGGAGCTTCCCAGTAGTGAGAGTAAAAAAAAAGGGTGGAGGCAATAGGTTCTGCGTAGATTTTAGGAAGTTGAACGCGATAACCAAGCCTTTAGCTGCGCCATTGCCGAGAATAGATGACATATTAGCCCTAACAGGCACGGTCCGGTATTTTTCAACCCTGGATTTGTGATCCGGGTATTTACAGGTCGCCTTATGTGAAAACGACCTAGAGAAGACCGCCTTTACATGCCACTAGGACTGTTCAACTTTGGGGTCATGCATTTCGGCTTAGCCAACGTCCTCGGAGTATTCTCCCACTTAATGTCCATAGCGTTGGACGGGCTGGAAGGCTCCGCCATGGTGTACCTAGACGACATACTCGTGTTTTCGAGCACACTGGAGGAGCACTTCAGGCACCTACAGGAGGTGTTCGGCAGACTGAGGAAAAATGGGTTGAAGTTGAAACTGACAAAATGTCAGTTTATGAAATCCGAGACGAAGTACCTGGGATTTCTTACAGGACAGGACGGGATAAAGTATAGGTAATAAGAGTTATGTCCGCACCCAATACAGTGAGGCAAGTGCGAGGATTCATAGGAGCCATCGGGTATTACCAGAGGTTTATTCCGTCCTTTTCACGGCTTGCAGAGCCGATGTTGGCTCTGATGAAAAATATGCCAGGTCAAAATGGACAGAGGATTGCCGGAGGGCTTTTGACAGCCTGAAGGACCAGTTAACGCTAATTCCGCTGTTAGAGTACCCATATATGAGCAGACCCATGATATTGTTTACGAAAACTAGCAACAGGTGTATAGGGGCAGTAATGATCCAACCATGCCTCGACAAATCTTGATCTGTGCCCGGGATACCCAAGGAATTGCCGATCTATTTTCTGTCCCATCGTTTCTCCGAGACACAGCAGCGGTGACCTGTGATAGAGAAATAATGAATGCTGTGCAAAAGCTGGACTATTAGCTGAGTAGCACCGTATTTACGATAAAGACAGATCACCAGCCACTCAAATATCTGCTGGAAGCAGATTGGACGAACAAGAAAATACACCAGTGGACATTAAAGCTGAGGGGGTATAACTGCATAATCGAATATCTAGCGGACAAGGACAACACCTGTGCGGACCTATTGTCCCGGATACCAGAGAGATTAGAGACTGAGTCGGTTGGACCAGAGGATGAAGTGAATTATAAGGCGTACAGGATTCACGTAATAAATGCCCAAAGGGTGCATGACCGATCGGTGTGGGAAGAAGAATCGGAGAGACTGTGACCCGGACGGGAACCCTTATTTGGTCGAGATAGAACAAATCAAGATGACGAAGAGATAACCACAATCAGCGGAGAAGACAAACGAATATTTGATAAAGGAGGATAATTATATTACCTATTACGTAGAGACGAGGACATGAGGACCGGACTGGTAGCCTCTGACGTGCTGAGTGCCGAAATATTAAGCCAGACTTAAGAGAAATTGGGCCATATGGGAGTGAATAAAACTTGCGAGACGATCGGTAGAAACGACTACTGGCCAGGGTTATATAGAGAGGTGGTGGCCCATATCGACCGCTGCGTGACATGTTAGGCACAAAGCCATGGGAGAGAGACAGCCCCCCCCCCCGAAGAAGGTCGATAAACTCCAGTATATGGATGGTGTCCGCCTTGTTGAGAGAGATATACCCTAGATACGGGGTCTCCGCACAGTTGGTCACCGACAACAGACCCGAAAATGTAAAACAGACTGTGAGAGAAACCTGTTTGTCGCTTCACACCAAACATATAAGTTATTCTCCCTATCACCCCCATAGTAATGCTAAGGTTGAAAAGTTTCACCGCACTCTAGCGGATATTCTAACAAAGCTGGTCAGAGTGGACCTGGAGAACTGGGACCTATACTTAACTCAAGCCGTGAGGTTTATATTCAATGAAACCTCGAAGCATTCCCCGTACTATATGCTGTTTGGGAGAGACGTAGTGTTGCGTATGGATAATCTGTTGTAACCTAGGAGGAAATACATGGAAGTGGAGCAAAACAAGCAAATAATAGAGAAGTTGCATCAGCTTTTTATACAGGCCGGAAGGAGGATTGCTCGGGCTCAAAACGAATGAACGATCTGTTGAATAAGGACCGTATGGAATCAGAATTTAGAAGATCCGCTTTATTATAAATTTCACGTAAGGGAGGGCAAACTAGACCGACGTTGGGAATCATACTGTCGAATTATAGAGAGAACAGTACCGGTGTCCTATGTGTTTGGGATCAATTGGATGGAAAGTTGAAGAGGGTCCACGCGAACCATTTAAAGTTAGCCGAATTAAATGAGTGGACTAATCGAGAACCCGATCCCAACCGAAGACCTATTAAGAGAGCGACTCTGGTGGCTCCAGAGAGCGTGGCGTCAGCATTTGAGGTTGAGAGTGAAGATGAAGAAGCTAGAGCCGGCCGCCCCTGTGAATGAGACCCTTCAGATAGGTTGAGGAACGCTCTGGAGACATAGGCACATTAGAGAGAGCGCTGAAACCTAACCAAAAGAAGAAATCAGAACCGCAGACTGCTCTGAGTGAGGCCCAGATACAGCTTCCCTCAGCCTTCGATGAAAATAAGAGAAACTGGGAAGCTGAGGACGAGGTACCCATAGCTAAACTCTAGAAAAGATGGAAAGATGATTGGAAAGATGAGGACGAGTTACCCCTCGTAGTTGGGCGTAGGCTCCTCTGTGGTCTATGGCATTGGCGCGTGTGTGGGAAGGAGCCCACGCACGTGTGGTTGGCACTTTCTGGCTGTGGTTTAGGGCGACCGTTGCCGTCGCTGATCCCTGTTGGATCGCTTGGGCACACATCCGTCAGAAAGAAAACGTGTATAGAATAGTGTGTGATAGTCCGTTTCTGCATCTCGTAGCAGAGATGGAACGGGAAGAGTTTATGGATAGCGCTGCTACTGTTGATGGAGGTGTTGGCCTGGAGTCACACTCAAAATATCATCTTCAAAAAGTCCAGTGTGGGCATAATAACCTACATAATCTAAAACTTTACAGTCTATTGACGGGCGAGCTAAAGAAGGAATTATATACCTTGCGCAAGATTAGAACGTTAGTCGCTAAGAGGTATATGAACGAGGAAGGATACCGTAGGTTATTATTTTTACTGAATCATGAAGCGACAAGAATAGAGTCCCAGTGGAGAGAAATGATCTATTACCTAAAAGGGGTGGGACCACTTTAAACTACAAGCAAAAGATCGGTGTTGCCGATAATAGGAAAAGCCCTGAGTGTGTTGTCTGGAACAGTCTCGGAAGGTAACATAAGAGCCATTAAAAAGAAAGTAAACGAAACCGAAGGAGATCAAAGGAAGTTAACCCAAGTTATTCAGCTTGCTGTTGCTAGATAGGGATAGTGCTTTTGAAGTATATCGAATGTTAAACCTACCTATCCCGTACTCACGAGTTGGACAAGTGGTGGAAGCGGTTTACCGGTATAAAGTGGAAACCGACTATATTGTTTCAAACTTGGCCAGAACCAAATTCATGTTATTAACCCCAGAAGAGGCCTAGCAGTGTGAAAGTGACATCTTGAGAACCTGTGCATCAGTTAGATCCGTATATGTAGTCGGCAGCCATGAGCTATGTGTTCTAGAGTTGTATCAAGATAGTAATTATAGGGTGAAGAAGACATGCCAGATAGAAATCCTGACGAGGACAGTGTTAACCCAAGCCATAAGCATTTCTGACTGAGTTTGGGCAGTAGTGACCCAGCGTGAGATGAAGTTAACCTCCGAAAACCCTGAAAATAGTAACTCTTCTGACCATAATAGAATTACCAATGGATTGTTCGGCATACGGAACATCGATTGCCCTGCCCCCATATTATCAGGCAGAGGAGAGATTTGAGGAAAAGAGGGTGTTCAAAAGTTTGACAGAGAAGAATGGAAGCGATTGGATTTCGGTAGTCTCAGCAATATATCTGGTGAGAAGTAGGAGCTGGAAAAACATAGTAAAGAAGAAGCTGGTAGGTGCAGCTGATGATGAAGATTGGTGGCCAGGTGAGTGCTTTTGGTCAGAGCCACTCTGAAATAGAAATGATCGAACGCCCTCCAGATGCAAAGCACGAAATCACGATCCCTCGAGGAGTGCGGGACGTTAAAACTTATCCCGAGAAAAAATTGAGTAAAAAGGACGGAAAATTAAATTTAGACAAAAATAAATAAATAAATAAGGAATATATATATATATATATATATATATATATATATATATATAGAGAGAGAGAGAGAGAGAGAGAGAGAGAGAGAGAGAGACATTATGTTGGAAAAGAAACAGCAGTTTTAGGAGACGGTTTGTGCCTCGTTTTTCTAAATTTTATCCGCTTTCAGAGAAAAAAAGCAAAAAATAACGAATCATCAACACTTAATTTTGGGACTTTTGTGCATGCATTACAGAACCATAACACAGAAATAGGGCTTATGTCATATACAAGTAAATGACAGAAATGGTAGGACAGTAATGTAATACTATAAGTATTCCTTATGCACACACGTTAAAATAGTATGGACGGACCATGAATTCGAACCCTGGAAGATATATTTGGAGAATATCTCTGTGTGCATATTTTTGTCTTTTTTGGAAAAAGCTGAGAAAGAGAAAAAGAAAGAAATAGGCGCTGGAGATGGCCATTAGAGATCGGGTAGAGGCGAAACACAAGGCATTCGCGAAATGACATCGAACGATATGATAACAATCGGACACAGACCAGAAAAAGGCTTGCCTCGCGAAGGGAGAGAACTCTGTTTCTGTCTTCTTTGCTTGTTTCTTTCTCTCCCTGTCTCTCACAGGGAAGCGATAAGGAACGACTGAAGATTGAATCGTCGGTCGATTCTGAAAAAGACAACCCATGTAAGAATGGAAATTATAATTAACGCTGGCAGGTAAATGTACAAAGTCAACAAAATCTTGTCTCCAAACTTACAGATCGGCAGACATCAGCGCAAAATTGTAGATATCCAAAATTGACATTAAACTTTCATGGAGAAACATTTCGATCACTTTCCGATCTTCGCCATATCGAAGCGTTTTAAAGAAAAAAGCAACATATTTGAAAAACGAGTGAGAAGGAAGAAGAGACCCGCTCGAAAAGCGTTAAAGGAAAGACACGAAAAATCCCTTCTCCCACGCTGATATGCACGTCCACCGTTTCTAAGCATGTTCCAATTGAAGGAGAGCATAAAGACTGAATTACCTCTAACAATAAATAGAAATTAATTTGTAGAAATTGGAAAAATTCGGGTTGTATTTTCTTATTAATTCTTTTTTCTCTCTCTGTTGCTGTACAAAGAGTCACAATATAATAAACTAGCCTTCGCTATTGTCTTGTCTCTTTTTTTGTTCTTGTCGGTTTCCCTTATTTCAGCATTAAGCCCACAACCTTCTATTGATTTCAGCTGCCGAGGAATGCAGCACGAAGATGACCGCCCCCCCCCACACTTGAGTCTTTAACTTGCTCCGAGATCAGAAATCCCAACGTGGCAGGAGAAGAGAGGGATTTCGAAGAATCATTTGATATCTTCGATCAGCTGGGGATGGAACGGAAGCGAACAGCTGCAGACTCAGGTGGAAATAAATTACGACCAGTTAACGCACGCAACACGCATTCATGCAAGTCTGAGACTGGAAGGCGTAGTGCGTCATCGGAAATTGTGCTTTGGATGTTGATATTTATATTCAGTGAGAATTATTTATTTTACATAAAAAACATATTTTACATTGAAAACTTGATTCCTAATGGTTGATTCTTCCTCACGATGTTTATTATTCTGCTTCTGAGCAATCATATAGCCATGTGTCGCGCCTAAACTAGAAATTCAGTTTTTATAAGATTTGATAAGAAATGATAAAAGTTGTAAAAGACTCAAAATTGGAAAGATACTTTCAACTCGAAAAGCTTCATTTGTCTTTTTACAGTTAATGCTTAAATATTAATTTAATTTTCCTTGATATAACTGCATCAACTGAGTCTGTATTAACTACAATAAGGTGTGGAATTAAAAATAAATAAAACACAATCATTGTCAGAGAATTTTGACTGTGCCTAAAAAAGATTTTCTGCTTTTTATGTGTATCGTTTGAATTTATTTAGTACTATGTGGTTTAAGGGTTAATTCTTTTCTTGAAAACAGACTTACGAACATTTATAGGATTCGAGAAAAACTTATTTCACGATAAGAACTGATGTTACGTTTCGCACATTTTACAAAAAGGATCTCATCTGATTCTCTAAATCTCGTTTCTAAATCCAATTCCGTCAATAAAGTTCTATAACTGCAATCGAAGGAGTTGATGTATATCAATTGATTTAGATTTATGAAAACCCCTAAAGTTTGTATTTGCTTTCTTTTAGGTCGAACACTTATATGTGCCTTAACTTAAAATGATATCCCTTGCCTAGTAATAATGTTTATTTTGAGACTCGTTAGAAATCAACTTCAATAAAAGTTATAACATGAAAGCTATAAAGCAAATTTCAAACGGTGTAAATGAAAACAGTAATTGCATTAAAACCTCTTATAGGTTAGTGATACTTGTTTAAAATATTGGCGTTTAACATCTGATTGACTATAAAGAAAAAGTTAAAATATTCTGTTCCTTTTTACAATAAATTGATCATAATGTACATTCAATTACTCTGACGAACAAAATAATACAAGAATTTCAGTAATAACAGAGAATTATAGTATTGGTTTTTATTAACAGCTTTATATTGATTGAAGTTAATATAGACAATTTTTATAAAACTAGTAACATTATCTTGCGCATAGTGATGAATGAAATTGAAATTGATCTCCAAACGACGATGTAAAAGTTACAAAAATATAAATAAATTAGATTCAGAATGTGGCGTTCTGTAAAATTCATGTAGCGTTACGTTGACAACCACATATATCAGATGAAGAAAAATATTGACTAGCCAGAAAACAATTTAACTTAATAAAATTTATCATGCATGATTTTCTATACTTGAGTCGATCGTCGAAAAATTTGCTAACAAAATTATATCGGGATATAAGATCTACACAATTATTAAAATCTAAATAAAGAAATAATAAAACTTCATAGCAAGGGAAAAACGAAAATGTATAAATATTTAAAAAGTCACAATAATTTAACTGTGTTTTGTAAAATGCATTTGTTAGTTACATGTGGGGAGAAGAGTAAATTTCACTGCACTCCGGTCTTTGGCTGGGGTGAAAATGACCAATTAAGACCAGAAAAAAACATTTTAATTTCGGTTTTTAACCTAGCTACAGCGTGAGTGGGGGCTGAGTAGAAATTTGGCCAGTACCTGGGCGTACGCACTCAGGTTCACCACGTTAAAAAAGACCTTGTGTCACATCTCTCTCAAGTGAGGGATAAGTGTAAATATAACTGCGCCCGGCCTTTGGCTGAAATGCAAATGACCAATTAAGACCAAATAAGACCATTTTAAGACCGGTTTTGAACGAAGCAACCACTTGAGTAGGGACTGGATAAAATTATGACCAGTTTACCTGGGCGTAGGCGCTAAGGCTCTCCATGTTAAAAAAGACATTGTGTCACATCTTTTGGCTGGGAGCCTAATGACCAGTTAGGAACAGTTTAAAACTAGTTTTAAATCCAGCTACCGCGTGGGCGGGGGCTGGGTAATATTTGACCAGTTTACCTGCGCATACGCGCGCAGGTTCTCCACGCTAAAAAATGATTTTGTGTCACATCTCTCAAAAGTGAGGCATAAGAGTAAATATCCTGGATCCCGGACATTTGGATGGGAGCCTAATTACCACTTAAGACCATATACGACCCGATAATACCAGATTAAAACCGGTTCTGAACCTATCCACTGCGTGAGCGGGGCTTGTGTAATATTTGACCAGTTTACCTGGGCGTACTCTCTCAGGTTCTCCACGTTAAAAAAGACATTGTGTCACATTTCAAGTGGAGGAGAAGAATAAATATCCTGGGCCCCGGCCTTTTGGCTAAGAGCCTAATGTCTAAAACTAGATAAGACTAGTCAAAACCGGTTTTGAACCCAGCTAAGGAGTGAGTGGTGGCTGGGTAATATTTGACCAGTTTACCTGGGCATACGCGCTCATGCTCGCAAGGTTAAAAAGACATTGTGTCACATTTCTCTCAATTGTGAGAGAAGAGTAAATATCCTGGGCCCTGGCCTTTTTTGACTGGGAGACTAATAACCAATTATGACCAAATAAGAGCAGTTTACGACCAGTTTTGAACCCACCTAACGCGTGAGTGGGTGCTGGGTGAAATTTTGACCAGTTTACTTGGGCGTACGTTTCCATACGGTAAAAGAGCCCTTGTGTCACATCTCTCACAAGTGGGGCAGAAGAGTTAATATCAAAAAGGCCGGGAGCCTAATGTCCAATTAAGACCAGTTTAAGACCGGTTTTAAACCCTGCTACCGGGTGAGCGGGGTCTGGGTAATATTTGACCAGTTTGCCTAGGTGAACGAGCTCAGGTTCCCCACGTTTAGAAAGAACTTGTGTCAAATCACTCTCAAGTTGGGGAGAATAGTAAATATTCTCGGTCCCTGAACTTTTGGCTGGGAGTTTAAAGGACAATTAAGACCACTGAAGACCAGTTTAATATTGGTTTTCAACTTAGCTGCCGCGTAAGCGGGGGGGGGCTGTGTATTATTTGACTAGTTTACATTAGCTATGCGCTAATGACCAATTAACACCAGATAAGACCAGTTTAAAACCGGTTTTGAACCCAGCTACCGAGTGAGCGGTGGTTGGCTAATATTTGATTGTATGCATGGCCTAACGGGCTCAGGTTCCCCTCGTTAAAAAAACCTTGTATCACATCTCGCTCTTGTGAGGGAGAAGAGTAAATATCCTGGGCGCCTGCCTTTTGGCTGGAAGCCTATTTACCAATTAAGACCAGAGAAGACCAGTTTAATACCCATTTTGAACCCAGCTACCTCGTGAGTGGGGCTGAGTAATATTTGACCAGTTTACCTGGACGTACGCGGTCATTCTCTGAACGTTAAAAAATACTTTCTGTCACATTTTTCTAAAGTGGGAGAGAAGAGTAAATATCCTGGGTCTCTGCCTTTTGGTTAGAAGCTTAATGACCAATTAAGCTCAGATAAGACCGGTTTTAAACCCAGCTGCCGCGTGAGCGTGACTGGGTAATATTTGACCAGTTTACCTAGGCGTACGTGCTTAGGTTTCGCACGTTAAAAAATACCTTGTTTCACATCTCTGTCAAGTGGGTTAGGAGAAAAGTAAATATTCTGGGCCTCGGACTTTTGGCTGGGAGCCTAATGAACAATTAAGACCAGATAAGACTATTTTAAAAACGGTTTTGAAGACAGTTACCGCGTGAGCATGGGCGGGGTAATATTTGACCAGTTTGCCTGGGCGTACGAGCTTAGGTTTCCCACATTAAAAAAAGACCGTTTCACATCTCTCTCAAGTGGGGGAAGAGAGTAAATATCCTGGTCCCCGGGCCTTTTCGCTTGGAGACTAATGACCAATAAAGATAATACGTGTTTAAGACTGGTTTTAAAACAAGTTACTGAGTTAGCGGGAGCTGGGTCATATCTGACCAGTTTACCTAGGCGCACGAGCTCACGGACTTCACGTCCAAAAAGACCTCATGTCATATCTTTCTCAACTGTGGGAGAAGAGTAAATATCCCGAGTCCAGACCTTTTGGGAGTCTAATGACCAGTTAAGACCAGTCAAAACCGGTTTTGAACCCAGCTACCGCTTCAGCGGGAGATGGGTAATATTTAACCTGTTTACCTGGGCTTACGCGCTCAGGTTCCGAACGTTAAAGAACTTTGTGATACATCTCTCTCAAGTGGTTGAGAAGAATAAATATTCTAGTCCCCCTACCTTTTGGCGGGGAGCCTAATGAACAATTAAGACCAGATAAGACCAGTTAATACTGGTTTTGAAAACAGCTATAGTGTGAGAGGGGACTGGAGGAAGTTTTGACTAGTTTACCTGGACGTATGCGTTCGGGTTCCTCACGTTTAAAAAGAACTTGTGTCACATCTCTCTCAAGTGGGGGAGAAAAGTAAATATCCTGGACCATGTGTCTTTTGGCTTGGGGCCTTATGACCAATTAAGACCACATAGGACTAGTTCACAATCGGTTTGTACCAAGCTACCGCTTAAGCGCGTGCTGGGTAATATTTGACTAGTTTAAATAACGTTAGCGCTCAGGGTAGTTGAAAAAGACTTTGTGTCACATCTCTCTCAAGTGTGGAAGAATAGTAAATATACTGGACCCCAGAGTTTTGGCTGGGAGTTTAATGTCCAATTAAGACCAGATAAGACCAGGTAAAACTGTTATGACAAGTTCACCTGGGCGTACCCGCTCAGGGTTCTTTCGTTAAAAAAGACCTGGTGTCACATTTCTCCCAAGTGAGGCATAAGAGTAATATCCTGGTAGCCTAATGACCAATTAACACCAGATAAGAACAGTTTAAGACCGGTTTTGTTTTACTGGGTGAACGGTGGCTGTATAATATTTGACTAGTTAACCTGGGGATACGAGCCCAGGTTCGCCACGTTAAAAATACTTTGTGTTAAATCTCTCTAAAGTAGGGGAAAAGTGTAAATATCCTGGGCCTCGGCCTTTTGGCTGGGAGCATAATTACCAATTAAGACCAGATAGGACCAGTTTAATACCGGTTTTGAACACTGCGACGGCGTGAGCCGGCTGAATAACATTTTGACCAGTTTACCTGGGCGTACGCGCTCAGGGTCCTTACGTTAAAAAAGGCCTTGTATCACATTTCTCTCAATTGAGGAAAAAGAGTAAATATCTTGGGCTATGTGCTTATTGGATCTGAGCCTAATGACCAAGACCAGATAAGATCATTTTAAGACTAGTTTTGAACCCAGCTACTGCGTGAGCGTGGGCTGGGTATTATTTGACCAGTTTACTTGGAGTACTCGCTTAGGCTCCCCATGTTAAAAAGACTTTGTGTCACATCTCTCTCAAGTCGGATAGAAGAGTAAATATCCTAGGCCTCATGCTTTTTCGCTGGGAGACCAATTAAGACCAGATAAAACCTGTTTAATACCAGTTTTGAACCAAGCTAGCGCTCGAGCTGAGGCTGGGTAACATTTTTACCAGTTTACCTGGGCGTCCGCACTATAAAAATACCTTGTGTAATATCTCTCACAAGTGGAGGAGAAGATTAAATACCCTAGGCTCCGGGCAATTTGGCTGGGAGCCTAATGACCGATAAAGACCAGACAAGACCATTTTCATTCCGGTTTTGAACCTAGTTAACGGTTGAGCGGGATCTGGGTAATATTTTGACCAGTTTACCGAGGCGCTCAGGGTCCCAACTTTAAAAAAGACCTTGTATCCCATCTTTCTGAAGTGAAGGAGAAGAGTAAATATCCCAGGCCACGGCCTTTTGGCTGGGAGCCTAATGACCAATTAAGACCAAATAAGATCATTTTAATACCGCTTTTGGACTCAGCTACCACGTGAGCGCGGGCTGGGCATTATTTGACCAGTTTTCCTCATAGCACGTGCTCAGAGTCCCCACGTTAAAAAAAAACAAAACTTTTGTCACATCTCTCTCAAGTGAGGAAAAAGAGTAAATTCCTTGGGCCCCGTCCTTTTGGTTGGGTGTCTAATGACCAATTAAGACCAGATCACGACCGGTTTAGACCCAGCTACCGCGTTAGCCTGAACTGCGAAAAAGTTAACCAGTTTTTCTGTACGTACGCGATCAGAGTCCCCACGTTAAAATAGAATTTGATGTCACATCTCTCTCAAGTATGGGTGAAGAGTAAATATTCTGCTTAACCTTTCACCTTCACCTGGCCGACCCTAGTCGCAGACTACACAAGCAGTAGCAGCCACCAGTGAAAACAGCTGTTCTCAGTATTATTTGCCAAACCCAGCAGCATCAGCAGACTCTACTACATTCATATGCAATAGTCCTTCTAAGGACTACCAGACTACATTCATATGTGAGTCCTTCTAAGGACTATCAGATTACATTTATATGCGCTAGTCCTTTTAAGGACTACCAAGCCACATTCTTATACGATAGCTTTTTAAGGGCTACCAAGCTGCATCTTAATGCGCCCGTCATCCTAAGGAAGAACAGACTACCTCAACACTGCCCTCCCGACCTCTGGTCTACCGCCCTGAACCAAGACGAGCCTTCGATTAGCACTCTCGACTTCTCGATCGGTCTTTTCCAAACAATACCTGTACATACGTTTTCCAGATTGGTAAATAAAATTTGGCTTAGATTTATAAATTCTTACCTTCGTTATCCTTGCTTCGTGATTTTTCCTCGTGGGGTTAACTGCACCTGCTTTGACAACCGCGCAACAATTTGTTTTTGTTTTCCGTTACTCATATATGATGAGACTGGCTAGATATGTATATTTCTTTTCGCAATTTTCTATAATAGTTAGTCAAATAGTTATCTTGTATAAAAAATTATGAAATGCTTTGCACCAAGTTCTGCTAAAGAATAAGAATTTAGAAATGGAAATTCTTGTCAAGTGAATTAATTACTCTTCTTAGTTTATTTTTATAGTTAAATCAATGAAAGCAAAAGCCGAAAATATTCTTGAATTTTACTCCTAATGGCAAATTTGTGTTTCATTCATTTTAAATAAGTTTATTTTCTGAGAACTGTGAAATTGACGTCATAAATTAATACCACCATTCGACTATTTCTCTGTGCCCTCTTTATCTATCTATCTATCTATCTATCTATCTATCTATCTATCTATCTATCTATCTATCTCACACACACACACACACACATCTTCATAAATTCCTCATCTGTTTTTTTCTTACTTTCTTTTGAATTTACAAATTCAAAACAATTAAGTTTTGAAGCGATTTTTGATGTAGTTTTCCCTCTTTCGAAACTCAAATCTAGTAACTTCCCCGACTAGTAACATTTTACCTATTCTTTATTTAACATCATTTATAATGGGGCAGATTAGTGAAAAATCTTTCAGTTAATGACACAAGCATAAATCTTGTCATAAATACTCTTTAGACAGTATGTTACTCAAAAAGTACATTAGCTACCAGAAATTTAAAACTGTCACCAATTTTTCAAGATGACCGCCATAAGGATTTTGCGAAAAGATCAGCTACACATTTCTAGCAAAGAAACGATGATAACAAAGTTTTTGCTGCTTAAACACAAAAAACTTATTTTTTTTTTTGTATTTTTTTTATATAAAACGGTTTATTATGCAAATGTTACTGCCTGTAACTTTCACTGGTGCATATTTACAAAACCTTTCTATGTGCAATCCACCTAACAGGATTACAAACTTATCTTCATCATACCGATCTGGTCAGTGCCATTGAATTTACTTTGCCAAGGTATAAAGTGGTTGATCAGCAGCTATAACTGGCACCTGTCCAGGATTTAAATGATTTGCATTATTCTGTCCATAACATAACTGATGGTAGCGATAGAATGAGCTTGGTCCTGTAACAATGGTAGAAGAGAGGAAATACTGACCTCGAAATCCGTTCTTCTTTTCATGGAAGCATGGTTAGACAACCAGGAGACCTTGACATCTTCCTCCTCAACAGATTCTATTGTTGTCACTTTTTGTAACAAGCAAAATTCAGGATCCAAATCTAGCACAGGAAGTACAAGTGGAGTTTGAATGATGGTAGGACGTGGCTCCTTCTGGGTAAAGAAAGTAGGATGTATATTTGTGTAAGTGTCTGGTAGTTCTGGCACTTTCTTTGCTGAGTTATCGACTATATTCTTTATATAATACTTTATTTTTTAAATTCCATGCTTGTGCAGCATATCTACGAGGAATATTTTCCTTGTTTTGGCATATGTTGACATAGCAATAAAAACTGGAAAAGGTGTTTCCCGATCTTTGGAATGCCTAAAACCTTTAGCACCTTCCTTGTATTTTCTATAGCAATTATACTGGAGCAACTGTGCCATGACAAGGTCAGTTTTTGAGGCACCAAACCGTAATTGGGATTTGATGTTAACTCCATGCTCAATTATACACACGAACTGAAGAAGATAGATGGTACTGCGTCTTTTATGTATTTGTCACTGAACGTTCCATCAAATGCATATTTGTGCTCTATCATATGTCTGCGTAAGATTGCTGGTGCTTTCGCTACCATGAGAGCATCTTAATAATCCATTGCTTATGACAGGGCTTCACCGACATCTTGCTTGAACGCCAACATAATGTTTCTTCCTTTTTTTATGGACCTCCAGTTCAGGAATTTCAGCAAGTAACTTGTCATTCAGTCGAGTCGAATTCACGCACTGTGTTTCTGTTCCTAACTGTTCGAGTCGCCGGAAGTACAGACTTACAAGATCAGCAAACCGGAACACTATATGTCCATCAAAGCTAGATGTGGTCTCGACAACATAAATGAAAAGTTTAGAAAACTCTATTGCGTTCAACTCTTTATTCTTTGCAGAGTTGTTATCGCTATTATCTCTTTTGTTCAGATGTGCCCTTTCCCTATTGTAAAGGACCCTTAAGCACTTGCAATGGTACTTCAGCTCTTGAGCAACGATATCTCCTCCGCTAAGTATGGCTAAAAGTTTATTATCCTCTAGGTTTCTTGCACATTTCTTTAACCTTTTATCAAGATCCATTGTCATGGTACGTTTGAGATCAGATTTTGGTTCGTCTTTTTCGCAAAGAAAACAAACACTATTTTCTAGGATCATTTTTCTACCTTTAGCTGGTACTGGACACTCACTTGAGTCCGCTAAATTAGCTGACCTTTTCTTTACTCTTTCGAGTTTACTGTTCCTAACTAAAAGCCTACAACTTTGGTGATACCTAGCTTCATTTTACCTGAGTGTTTCCGTTATTCCTTCCCCGTTGTCCAATCTAGCTGGGTCCATGATCATTGGCATTTGATTTATTTTTTTAAAGAGAGGAACATTGCGAGCTATCATAGCATAGCCATCATGTTCCTTGCTACTGTTATAACGTGTTGGTGGAAATTTTAACTCTTCATCTTTCTCTGTTTGACAATCTTTATCCCAGTCAGTCTCTAAAGTAGACTGTAATGCTGTCGCCTTTGATGTTGACGCACTCATCCTTCCAGTCCGAAAATGAAAACAGACAATATTTAAGGCCGATGGTTTATTCTTTTACCAACTTAAATTGTCTTACACCAAGATCGTTCATTCAGTAACAATTAAGTCCCATGCGATTTGTACACATTCCAGGTAACTTAAGCCCCTGTTACCCTAGGCTCGGCTCCTTCGCGCTGGCACATCCTGTCGATTCAGGTGCGGATACCACACTGTTATGATAGAATATCGAAGGGGCTAGTATGGTAGCATTTGGGACACTCAGCTATAATGAAATAGTTAAGCTGTTGCTGAACCCCCATGCCGAGTTTCACAGCAGTGATGACACCAGTGTGCCCTGGAAGTGGGGAGTTCGGTAAAGTTTGACACGAAAACATTTTCGCAAGTTTAGTCGAATTCTGCTATATTACGATATCATTTAAATGGTAGAATTTTCTATGAAAATTTACCGCTTACTAAATGACTAGAATACTGAAGAAAGGTATAAATATTCAAAAAAATTAGTTTCGTTTAACTACGATTTTTATTTTTTCTAACCCCAACCCTAACCCTTAGGTTTTTTTCCTAAAAATATTTGCGCAACATTCTCTTGTTCAATTTCTGCCTTTAAAACGATCCCCGATAATAAAACCTAACCCTAAATTGTAAATTTTTAAATCTCACTCTTAACATAAAGAGTATTTAATCTTCATGTTTTTGTTGTTTATAAAAATAATTGCCGAATGTTTAAATTTGTTTGGAAAGTGTGTTTTTTGGGGGGTTATTTTATGAAGAAAATTCTTCTCGAGATTTGTTTCTGTCTACGTGCACAAAAGTCGTCGGCTTGTGTATATTTGTGTTATATATCGCCGTACGACGACAAACAACGAGAACACGCATATATAAAAATATAAGGTTATATTTTTATTCTTGACGACGAACCCGTGTGGAATAGAGAATGGAAGAGTGAGAGCGCACATAGAATGGGTTGACGGGAGTGTAGTCTTGCCTGAGGTGTCTCTCTGCTTCCACTGGCCGTTCTCTGCTGGCGAATCCGTGTGTCGAGGTCTTTTTATAGTCTTCTAGAACCGGGACTTTCCTTCCGGTTTTGCCTCGCCCACGCAATGCCCACGTAATTCCCAGAGACACCTGTTCTGTTTGCCTCCGTAGTCATTTCCGCCGCTGTCGGAAATAAGGTCAAACGACATCCGCTCTAGGCCCCGACAGGATGTATTTCTCGAACACCTGTCTTGTCGTTCGCCGACCCCTTCACCGACGGGAAACACCATCGCTTGCATCAACCTTCCTCGGGTGGGGCCAGATTGCTATATTACATTTGTTGCTGTTGGCCACTTGAGGAAAAAAGGTAGAGGTGAAAAAGAGAGAGGGATAATTGTCGTCTGCTTTTTTTAATTGTATGTTTAGAAAGGCGTAGAAAGAGAGAAATAGAACGTAGCACGGGACAGAGAGAGAGAGAGGGAGAGAGAGAGAGAGAAATTTGTGTTAACGTGGATTAAAAGGTACTGTTAGTTTAATCGCAACTCTCTTTCTTTCGCTGTATGAGAGGGTAAGAAATTGTCTCATAGTTGGAAAAAAGAAAAAAATCACAATGTCTTAAAATATCACACAGATATCCAAATACTAGAAATAATTCACAACGTTTTAAAATCTCCGAAGTCTTTTAGTTTTTTCCCATTGAAAAAACAACGGTCCAGAGCAGACGCTCAGGTTTTCAGATAAAAGCGATCAACGAATGAAATTACAAATTTTTATTGTTAAATTCCTACTTAGCAGAGCATTTCATAAATTGAGTTAGTTCAGTTAGTTCAATTTCATTCTTTCTTATTAAATTATAAAAATAAATTAAAAGAAAGTTTTATATTATTTATTCAGAAAGCATATTCAAACATATGCCTATAAAGCTAAACTAAAATTCTATAAAATACTATATAAATAATTATGTTAAATTTTTAATTTTACTATGTAATTAAAAACCAAAAATCAAAACTTGCGATTACATACAATTATGTCATATTTCGTCACTGTACTTAGTGTTTTTGACAGCTTCTGGTTGTCATTAAATCCTTGGATGACTTAGATAAAAGGTCTACTGTGATTAAGAAATGATTTTATAGTACATTTTAGACAGTAAGCAAGTAATACTTGTTTCAAATCAGATTACGGTAAATTTAAATTTGCTAATTTTAATAAAATAATATTTCAGCAAGGTATATTTAATTTTGTAAAGATTTTTTTAAAACCGAGTATTGGTTACTGTTTACAAAATGTCGTTCAATGAAAAATGGCCAAAAATTGAAATTTTTTAAAATAAAAAAAATTGTAGATTTCAATCAATACAATTTTGTTTTGGAATACACCAGAGTATTTTGCTTACTGAAATTAGTAAATTTAATCTCTTGACGTTCAATTAAAGCTAATATTAAAACTCCAAGGAAACTTTTTTATCTTTAAACATTCAATTTAAATTTAGGTATCAAAAATAAGTGGAGGTACCTATCTTTTCCAGTACTGAAGAATGAAAAACAATTTCTTTCCTTTATTTTGGCTTTTGAGAAAAGTAACAGAACCAATAGGGTGGGGGAGAAAAATTTTAAAAAAACACAAATGGATAGGGAAAGAAAACTTGACACATGTGTGGGGTGTTGATGAGGTCTTAAAAGTTAAACAGGAAGAGAAAGAAAAAAAAGGACAGAAATTTAAAAAAAGCATAATTCTACTATTATTTGCCAGAGCTGATTTTGCTAATCAGAAAATAAAATTCAAAGATATTGTGGTGAATACAACATAAAAATAACTATCTTTTCTTCACTCTGTGCAAATCTGCGATCCAGTGTGAAATCAATTTTTTTACCAATAGGATAAAAAGATTGCCTTTGTTCTGAGAAATCAACCAAGGCAAATTTCGTGAGCCACAGAGAAAATATTTATTAACCAATGAAAAGAGAGCGAGTTACAGAAAACAACAAATTGAATGTTCAATGAACCGTGTCATGTGTCTTCTTGTTCAAAAATAAGTTTGCGTAATTTACTTGGCTACACATTTCAGTCAGCCAGTCAAAGAAAGAAAGAAGTAGAGAGTGCTCAACACAGCTACAATGGAACAAGAAATATTTCAAACAGCTGAGTGGATATAACTCTCCCAGTGACACACATTTGCACTCCCTCACCTTCTCACATGCTGTTTTCTTTGTCTCTTCTTCTTCCTCTTCACCTAATAGCCATCAATGCAAAAGAAAGAGTGGAACAAGACATTGCTACTACTATATTGATACACAAAGCAAAAACATGGACTTACCTTTTTATGCACAAATTACATTTCCCTAAAACAAATGAACACTTAACTCTTTACTACATTTTCTCTTAGAACATTTCATACATGAATTTGATGTCAATCTGTTCGATAAATAAATATGCTGTTTGATAAACAAATTTTTATTTATTTATACAAATGAAACAAATACATAGCTCTCAACAGTCTGATATGGAGTAAATTGTGGGGCTTTCTGTCATGTCTGACATAAGAATAAAATAAAACTATTACTTAATCATGGGGGGTTGAAATTAATGATGTGTGATGACAGTTTCTGGAATGTGTCCTTCGTCATGCCAATTCGCATTCGGATCTCCGTGTCGCACGTTCCATCACCTGTTAGAACACTTCCTAGGTATTTACATTTTTGTACTTGCTTGATTCTAGTATCACCCACCTGTATTTGGCATTTTTGATTGCTCTTTTTGCTGATGACCATGCATTCAGTTTTCTCACAGTTTATCTGTAGTCCTTTTTTGTCACTTTTTTCAGCTACCTTCTGAAGGTGGTCTTGTAGTTTTCTTTCCGTGTTTGCAATCGGCACTGTATCATCTGCATATCTTATGTTGTTCAAATTGTGACCTCCTATTACAAAGTCTGGCATAGCATCTAGGGTCCTCAAGATATTTTCACTGAACAAGTTGAACAGATATGGTAAATAGACACATCGTTGTCTTATGCCCCTTTCTATCTTTGCTGCCAGCAGAGATTCTTAATTACTCTGATGTCTTTCCCAAAATTGTTGAGGCTGCTGAGCATCTCCATCAATTCTTTATGGCGTATTTTGTCAAATGCCTTAGCATAATCAATAAAACATAAATAGAAGTCCTTCTTCATTTGTATTGCCCTTTCAGAGAGCATCCTAATCATAAATATGATGTTCCTTGTTCCAGTGTCTTTGACAGACCTGCACTGTTCCTGTCCTATCTCTGGCCTGATTCTACTTCTCGCTCTATTCATCAGGATTCATACAATCAGTTTTGTAATGTGACTCATTAAGCTGATATTTCAGTGTAGTTCGCACTCATATGAACCTGGTTTCTTCAGCAGTGTTATAAAAATTGACTTGCATAGGTCATCTGGTATTATTCCACTCTTATAAATTTAATTTATTATTTCTGCAATTTTCTCAATGCCGAATTCTTCCAGGACTATAAGCAGATCTATTACAATGCCATCTGGACCAGATGTTTTGTTTCTGTTCAGTTTGGCCATTGCAGCTTCCACTTCGAACTGTAATATTTCTGGTCCATCCTCATTTTTGTGTATTCTTGGTTGCTCTCTCCTGTCGTGGAAAAGATCTTTTATATATTCTTCCCATCGTTGGAGTATTTCTTCTTTCTCCAATATTATCGTTCCATCCTTGGATTTTCTGCATCCTGTTGAGGAGCAGGTTTTTTGTCCTTGTCAGTTCTCTTATCTCTTTATGCATGTCTGCTTTATTAGTCCTGCTCAGTCTCTCTACCTCTGCAAATTTGCCGTTGAGCCATTCCTCTTTTGCCTGTCTGCATTTGTTCCTTTTTTCCTTGTGCAGTTTTCTGTATTCTCTTCCATGTCTTGGCATCATTTTTTGTCTCCTTTGCATCATGTCCACAATCTCTTCAGTCATCCACTTGTTTTTTCTTCTGCATCTGATTTCTTTGGAGCAATAATGTTTGCTGATGTCACTATCGCTTCCTTTAGTGAGTCCAATTTCAAGTGTCCTTTTCTAATTTGTTTTTCGTTTTTGTTTCTCACGCAGTTAGAGCATTTTTTCTGCAGGTTGAGGTTATTCATGAGCATGTTGTATTTCAATCTTGGTGCTGTGCTAGGCTTCTTCATTCTCTGGAGTTTTATTCTTAGTTTGTAGATAACTGGGACATGGTCGCTTCTACAGTTGGCACCTGGATAGGTTTTGCATTGAACCACTGTGTTCCTGAATCTTTTGTTTATGGTTATGTAGTCTTTTTGGTTTTTTGTGTTACCTGCTGGGCTTCTCCATGTCCATAGACACCATGGGTGTTCTTGAAATCAAGTGTTAGTTATTACCTGGTCATTTGCTGTGCACCATTGGACCCATTTTTCTTCTTGTTTGTTGCAAACTCCTAATCCGAAGTTACTGGTCATGTCTCCTTCTCTCTCTTTATCTACCTTGGCATTCAAGTCACCCATTATAATCCTAATTTCTTGGCTTTTGCACAGAGCCTTGGCATTGTCCATTATGGAGTAGAATGATTCTATTTCTTCCTCAGTGCTTTGAGTTGTTGGTGCATAAACTACTATGATAGATATGTTGAAGGGTCTTCCTCTCAGTTTAACCAAGAGGACTCTCACTGAAAGCTGGCAGGACCCCAGAATGCATTTCTTCACTTCTTTGTCTAGCATTAAACCGACCCCCTTTTCATTGTTTTTCCTTCTGCATAAATTATCTTGTGGGTGTCACTGCTGAGGCCTCTATTGTTAGGCCATCTGGTTTCGCATATGCTCAGAATATTGATCTTCAGTCTGTTCATTTCCTGCTTGACATTCTCTAGTTGTCAACAGTTGTTGAGTGCCCTGACATTTTATGTACCAAAGGTAATACTTTCTTTGTTGCACACAGTCACAGGGTAATGGTCCAGAGACACCTGTTGCTCATGTCGTTCCTTCCCGGCCAAGGGACAAGTTTTTGAGTAAAATGACCCCTTTACGCTTTTGGTGTTAACAGTCGCTGGATGACGGTCAGGTGACACCTGTTGCCCATGCCGATCCTTAACAAGCAAAGAGTTGATAGGTAGATAGTGGAGTGGTATCCTGTTGTTTTCTCCACATTGATTTATTGAGACACCACCTCTAATTAGCTAGCTGTTGGCTCCTTAAGAGTTCTTCCACCATTTGTAGGTTTAATTATTTTCTACCGGGTTGCCAACACCCCCCACAAAAAAAGGGTGGAAAAATAAATATTAATTATGTACTTACACTAAGTACAATTGACTAGTTCTGCATAGAAAGATAATTTCCCTTCTCCAGATTTTTTTTTTAAACTGTTGAGAAAAAAAAAAAAAATTAATAAATCAATAAATCTGAAAGGAAAATATTAAAATAAAGCATGGCCATGGGTGAAGTGAAGAATTTCTTTTTTCTACTAGTCCAAGTGAACAAGGACAGAAGTGTTTGCAAAATTATAGATTAGCATCTCATTACCTGTAAACAGAAGATTAAATTGTTTTTGAATTTTTGTGCAAACCTTCTGTCTTCATTTGGATAATTCCAGTTCATCTATGCTTTACCAACACAATTTTGGGAGGGGGAGTATAGAAATACAATCCTATGAAATATTTTGCATTTCAAAACTCAATTTCATTTTAAATTAAAATATTTTAAAAACTCTTCAAAGAAAAAAGAAAAAAGAAATAAATAATAATAATAATAAATCAATAAATCTGAAAGGAAAATATTAAAACAAAGCATGGCCATGGGTGAAGTGAAGAATTTTTTTTTCTACTAGTCTAAGCGAACAAGGAAAAGAGTTTTCAAAACTATAGATTAGCATCACATTACCCGTAAACAAAAGATTGAAATTTTCTTTGAATTTTTGTGCTTCTCAAAGACAAACCTTCTGTCTTCATTTGGATAATTCCAGTTCATCTATGCTTTACCAACACAAGTCAAAGATATAGAGTAACACTTGGTTTGGGAAGGTGGGTAGAAATTCAATCCTATGAAATATTTTACATTTCAAAACTCAATTTCATTTTAAATTAATATATTTGAGAAAAACAAAAAAATAATAATAATAAATCAATAAATCTGAAAGGAAAATATTAAAACAAAGCATGGCCATGGGTGAAGCGAAGAATATTTTTTTTATTTAAATCCACAGTTTTCACAACAGTTTCTTTCCAGTGTGTATCAAAATGTGTCTTTTGACAGATGATTTCCTGGAAAACCTTACTTCACAGTGGAAACGTTTCTCACCAGTGTGTATTAATATGTGTTCTAGATTTCCTAGAAAACCTTACTCCACAGATTTCACAGTGGAAATATTTTTCATCTCTGTGTGTTGAGATGTGAGTTTTGAGATTTGGTCTTTAGGAACACTTAAATTCACAGATTTCACAATAGAATTGTTTCTCACATGTATGTGTTGACATGTGTGTTTTGAGAGCATCATTTTGGGATGATTTTAATCCACAGATTGTACAACGGAATCGCCAGAAAGGCATGTCAAAATGTGTTTCTTAAGTGATGATTTGCAAGAAAACCTAAATCTACAAATTTCACAATAGAAACGTTTCTCTCCAGTGTGTGTTAACATGTGTGATTTTAGATGTGAATTACATTTAAACTTTCATCCACAAATTTCGCAATGGAAAGGTTTCTCTCCAGTGTTAACAAGTGTCATTCCAGAACTGAATTTGGGAAAAACTTAAAACCACAGATTTCATGGCGGAAATGTTTCTTTCCATTGTATGTATACATGTACATATTGTAATGAACTTTGGGAAGATTTAAATCCACAGATTTTATATCTGAATTGTTTCTTTCTAGTGTGTGAGTTTTGAAATGTGAATTTAGGGAAAGTTGAATCCATAGATTTCAGTGAAATGGTTTCTTTCCAGTGTGTGCTAACATGTGACTTTTGAGAGAAGATTTAAAAGAAAATCTTACTCCACAGATTTCCCAATGATAACATGTCTCCTGAGTGCCTGTTTTTATGTTTGTTTTGATATCTGAATTTATGGAAAATGTACCAAAGTTTTCAGAGGAAAAGGTTTATCTCCTTTGTGTGTTATATTATGTCTCTCCTGTGTAGATTTAAATTTTTACTATTGATCTACAAATTTCACAGTTTATGAAAGCCTCCTATCTCATGAATATTCTTCATGGTATTAGGTACTTTCAAAGATGAAAACTGAAAAAGAAAAAATTAACCAAGCACTTTAGTAAGAAAAAGCATTATATATGGACATGAAATATAGTCATAAAAATGCATTTTCAACTATTTTCTTAAAGCTACTCTTAAAATCATAAAAAATGTGCCATTATACAATATGTTGATTGCACAGAAATCTGTCTGATGAATTAATTTATTTCTAACATATTATACAGTTTATGTTGACTGAAATCAGTTGACTTATACACTAAGTTCTTGGGTTATGACAGTCCCAACCTAAGAAGATTTGTTAATTCTGTTTTGAATTATGTGATTTGCCTTGCATATCTAACTCACACAGAATCGCAGAAGAATACATTGTACAGTGGAAGGATATGTCATCACACAACACTAGGGTGTGGAAGGGAACATAGGTCAGTTCTTGGTTCTATGCTATATTGGATTTTTGAGCATCGACTCTCTTTCATTCATAGAAACTTATTGTTCTTCAATGTCTTTCAAGCATAGTGCAGCCACTTCTGATAAGAGTGCTTCAAAAAAAGGAAGGCCATCACTATGGAAGTGAAATTAGACACTATTAAAGTCTCTGTAAATGGACCATTATAATTAAGTATATGACAGATCACCTCTTAAAAGGCTTAAGAATATTCATTTTGCTCATGGTTTTATTTTTCATTGACTAAATTTCAACATTTCAGAAAAGTATATTATATTTTTGAAAGAATTTTTAATACAGAGAATTATATTCTCTTAAAAGATTCATTATGAAGGACAAGTTGATAGATTTTTCTGATAATCAAAAAAAAAAATGATACAAATTCAAAATTCTTTTTAAAATGATGAGGGTCATTGAATTGTAATGGGTTTTTTCCATTTATGATTAATACATACAGTTTTAATATAATAATATCACTTAATCATGACAAATTAATACAGAATTTTAAAAGTTTATTAATTATTCTAATTAAAAGTTAAAAAAACAATTCTTATAAAAATGTATTGTTCCCTCAAAAAAATCGAGTGAAATGACTGTTTCTTCATGGACAAACTCAAACTGATTTGGTATTACCAAAAAGAAAGAAAAGAATTGCTACCCTCAATATTTAAATATTAGTAACAAATCAGTGAATTATCTGATTCAAACAGAATTTACAGTACTTATTCAGTAAATAATGAATTGTATACTGAATAGGTTATTTTATTAGAAAACTTTGTGGAAATATATTTATGGTGTCTATTTCCCCTCTTTAATATTTCATGTATACTTTTTCATTTTACCATTACATCAAGAAAAATCCCTGACAATGTTATTTCAGTAAAAACAAAATTATGCAATATCAAGTTTGAACATACAGAAAATGTATCTTGAATCCCACAAAAAATAATTCAATTAAAAATCAAAATTAAATCTTTCTAACAGTTGGTGCTTCCATAATTTAACAAAACATTTAATTTTCTTTCAGATTGGACAGAAAAAAATTTACAATTTTTTAAAAGTTACTTTTAATTCAATAAAGACATGAATGATGAACCAAAAATACAAATGTAATGCCATTTGAGTGTGAGCTTTGTTTTCAAAGACATCTAATTTTTTTTCATTTTAGCAAATATTAGGTTATTTTTGTATGGATTTTCAAAAAGGAAATAATTCTGCATTACCAGCTTTCACTATTTTTTCTTACTGGAAGTACAAAATGATAATTCAATAACTCTTAAATTCAGAATAAGTTAAAAAAAACATTGGATGCCATTAGATATTCAAAGTGGTACAAAAGTAAAAACATTAAAGAAATTTACTAAACTCAAATGTAGCATTTAATTAAAAAATATTTCTCATTTTAAAAATAAAATTATTCTACTTTATAGGTGCCACAGCTAATTTTTGATATCTAAGTTTTAAAATTATTTTTTATAAATGAAAAAGAATTCATTATAGCTTTAATTGAAAGCTAAAGGATTAAATTTACAATTTCCAGTAAGCAAAATACTCAAACAGAAATATTAATTGGAATTGATTTTTAAAAATGTTTCCCAAAATAGTCAATTCAATTAGCATTATTTTTCAGCCATCTTTTATCTCAATGTAATTCTCTGTTATTAAAATATCTTCCAAAAGTAAAAATATATATTTCTGAAACTTTATTTGAGAAATATTAGCTGATTTAAAGTTTAATCTGATTTGAAAAAAAAACTTATTTACTTTAAGTTTAAAATAACACAGAAATGAAAAAAAAAAACAATAGCACTGACTTTTACTGAAAGAAAAAATAAAAAAAGATTTTTAACCAAAATTTCATATGTTTAGAAAGGATTAAAAAATTTAATAAAATAAAAAGTGTACTTTAGTCTTTCCTCTTAATAATATAAGCATTTTGACAATAAAACTTTGTTTTTATCCAAGTTTGAGGCCTTTTTTCTTCATGCTATGTTGTTTTTTGTTTTTTTTTCAGCAAAAAACGTAGAGGTACCAAAACAAAATTTCATCAAATTATATGTAATAAAAGATGTTCTTACAGTATTGGCTATATGAAGTTATATATAATGTCTTTAAACATAAATAAGTTATATATAATGTCTTTAAACATAAATAACAATGATTATTCCACTGCTGGTGTTATGTTTTTGGGGTATTTTTTGCATTTTTTAAATAAGGGTTAAGATTAGAGATATTCACAAATTTGCTGAAAAATGGCATACTATGATAAAAAAATGCTCCAAACATCACAAAAACTAAATTTTATTGTTAAAATTTTTACATTATTATTAAGAGAAAAAAAAACCAAAGTTTTTTTTTAATTTTAGTAAATTTTTTCATCCTTTTCAGAACATTAAAAATTTTGATAAAAAATCTCGTTTTCTTGCAGTTGCAGATGAACCATAAAATAAAACATCCAATTTTAGCAGTAGCAGACACATTAATTTTTTTTTAATCCTTTCACACAAAGCTAGGTGGAACCTCCATTGGTGCACAGGGGGTTACAGTGAGAGAAAAGAATTAAAAAAGAATTAAAAAATAATTTGATGTTTCCTTTTAATAATTAAATAATATAAACATTTTGATAATAAAACTTTGTTTTTATTAAGTTTGGAGCCTTTTAACATCATGCTGTTTTACAGACCACAATTATGTTTATCAAATTGGCCTTGGGCCAAACATAACCGAACTCCTCACAATTAATAGATCAGAAGGTATAGAGTTTTTAAGAAGCATTAAAGAATAAAAAGATCTCTTTCTTAAATAATAAAAAAGAAGAGTTATTATTCATTAAATATTTGTTATTTATAAAGATTATAATTGAATGTGAAAAGTTCATCAGAAAGTTTTGCCACAATAATATTTTTATATTTTATAAGTTCAGTTCTCTTGAATTTAGGAAGAAATGTTTTTAAAAAAAGTCTAATTGTATTTGTTTATGTATGCATGAATAGTAGTAAGCATTGTATGTTGAGTTCTTGTTCCTCTCTTTTTTTGTTGCTGCTACCTAGTCATAAGGGAGAAGAAGTATTAAAGTGAAAGATAAAGTGATTGCAGTGAGAAATTTTGTTGTTTGCTTTTTTTTGAGAGCCAGCATAGAAGTTCCTTTTTCCATTGCAGGTGAGAGAATGAGAGTGAGAAAATATGTGTCAGGTGTCCAGCCAAGACTTGTGACTCTCTAAGGGATAAAACAAAACCAACCTATATATATATGTTTTGAAAACCCAGAAAAGGATCAACTTTAAATTCCTGGGGGTTCCCCTTTGGTTGGTCAATGTAAATGTTAAAGAATATATGAGCCAATTGTCTAAAAATAAAAAATTTATTATTAGTTAATTTAAAAATGTAAGTTTTCTTTTGATTGGTTCTGGAAAAAGTATAGGTGCGTGTCAAGCCAGATTTATTAAGCAATGAAAATATGATGAAATCTAATACAATGCCATTTTTTCAGTGATTTAAATCAGTGATTTAGTAGAGTAGGTACCTCTACTCATTTAATAGGTACCTCCACTCATTTTCAATACCTAACTTTTAAATTGAAATTATAAAAATAAAAAAGTTTTCTTGAAACTTATTTTAGCTTAATTGAAAGCTAAATGATTAAATTTACTATTTCCAGTAAGCAAAATACTATGGTGTATTTCAAACAGAAATTATATTGATTGGAATAAAAAAATCTTTCCATTTTTTTTGCCATTTTTGAGTGATTTCCACATTAGTAAATAAATGTTAATCATTGGTTTTAAAAATCTTGTAAAAATATACATCTGTGACACATTATTTTTGAAAAATTAGCAAAATTAGAATTAAATCCAATTTACAACTATTACTCATTTATAGCATGAAATTTAGAATAAAACAATTTCTTAATCATGGAGCGTTGATCTTTCTAACCTTTCCTGTAAATGACTGACATGTGATGACAGCCAGAAGCAAGATAAGCTAAGTATGGTGACCAGAATTGACATGACTGTTCAAATTCTTTTTCTGTAAGGGTAAGAAACCATGAAGCACATGACCTTTTAATGTAACACAGAAATTATAATACAAAAAAAACTTCAAATACACAAACAGAAAAAGAAAATTAAAGGTTATTTTAAAAATATGATGGCTTGATGATTTGTATTAAACTTAGTAATTTTTGATTAGTAAATATAGTCTGAACTTAATAACTAAGATTTTGTAGAATTTTAAAAACATTTTTGAAATTTTATAAATTATTATAAAAAAAATTAAAACAATTCTTTTAAAATTTCATTATTCATTGAAAGATTTTTTTCTACAGTCTATTATGCCTTTAATATATATTATTTATAAAAACAATGAAAGCTTATCTAATTAAATAATGTCATAGTTCTATTGCATTTTTTACTTTACTGTTTTGTGAAGATTTTTGTAAAAAAGGCCAAATGTTTGAAAAGAATAATAAATAATTTACATTCCTTAATGAGTCCTGCATTTAACTAATAAAACATATTTGCACTACAAAATTTAATTTCTTAAAATTTCATGAATTTATGTGGTACAACAGATGTAAAAAAAATACATATACTTTTACCAAAATCTTCTAAAAATAATAATTTCAAAAATAATTTCATTCATTAAGTCCTGAGAAGTTCATTAAAATCTGACAATCATTTGATTTTTGCAAGAATTTCTAAATTAATGTTTTTTACTGGAAAAAACTAAGTTACATAACAAATTCTGATAACGATTTGGTTACCCGCTAACGAAAATCAAAACAAGATGTTTACCAAAATTTTAAACGTATTTAGAAAGTATTAAAAAATACTTTGATCTTTCCTCTTGATAATAGCATAAATATTTTGATGAAAAAATTTGTATTTGTTAAGTTTGGGGCCTTTTTACTTCATGCTGTTTTTTCAGTAAATTAGTGGAGGTACTTATAGGTATGTGTTTTGCTTATTGGAAATAGTCAATTTAGCTTTCAATTAAAGCTAAAATAGAAATTTCAAGAAAGCTTTTTTTATTTTTAAAGATTCACTTTAAAACTTAGATAGGCCTATCAAAAATGAGTGGAGGTGTAGTGAACAAAACAAATACTAGATTTAAAAATTCAAATGCTGACTCATTAATTTTGTTAGAAATAAATGAATTTACTCGAATTTACAAAACTTTCCTTAGCACACACAAAACTTGCAAAGTTTCACACCTCAATGCAAAATGTTTTTCGGCCAATAAAAAACTAGGAAACAGCTAAAAACAAAACAAAAAGTCCAGAATCACATCTGAGAGTGAATTTCCAAATGACGTGTTTTGGAGCTCCACAAACGAAATGAAAGACAGATTAAGTTGAACATTGTCAGAAAGAAAAAAGATGAGCATAATTTACATGCCCCTTGACAAACGTCAAGGATCACTATTATTGCTCTTTCTCACCTCCTTCCTTTTCACCATTCACACTGAGTGATAACATCAAAGAAAATCCTACCCAACAATAAATGCTCATACATATATACATACATTACTGCCTACATACACATAAACTTACTTTTGCAAGGACTACTATGAACACTTGATACCCTTAACTTCTCAATACTGTTTCTCATAGAAAATTAACTTCTACCAATTCATGTTATTCTTTTTCATTAATAAATTTCTATTTAAACATGCAAAAGGTATACTTTTATTCTTCCACAAGCCCACACATTCCAATCTCCAACCTTCTGATGATAGTGAATAATCCGAAGTTGTAGGGAGCTCAGTTATGTATGACACATGGCCAATTTAATAAACATTAACCATCTCCCTACTTCTACATTGGTGATCCCCCATGCCCAAAAAACACGCACCCTACTTCTACAGAGGTACCTGCAAGAAAAACATTTTCATTTTTATGAGCAAAGCCAGGTACTGTCATTAAACTAAAAAAATAAAAATAAAAAACAAACAAAACTAACTATTACTTATCATAAATGGAAATACTCACTACAACTGAACTGAACAGTCCACACTCTGAATTTACAATATTGGATTTTTAAGAGATTTTTTAAATTTGTTGCTTTTATAGGATACAAATTCTATATAATCCATGAAACAACTAAAATACACAAAATAAATTGCACACCCACAAAATCGGATTCAAACTACTGCAACATTTGGGAAAAACCCAAAATAAAATTGCACACCTACAAAATTGGATTCAAACAAATTTGGAAAAAACCCAACTAAGAAAAATTCACATATCAGTGTGAAAAGATAATTCTGGATCCTGATTGGTTAACAAATTTAGAAATTCAGTGTCAGTCAGTGAAACAGTTTTTTTCACAGCTAAAGAAAAAATCATTTTGGGAGCCTCCCCATGTGACCAGAATTCTATATTTAAGACAACCCAAGATGGGAGCGGTTAGCTGAGGAGCACATGGCAATGTAATGAAAGAAAATTCAAGAAGCTGACCCTGACTGGGTATGTTACAGTTTCATTCACTCTCACTTTCAAAGTGCTCTTCTTCATTTTCACACCATGTCGCTAAAGAGGACAACACAACAACCAAATGGACATTACTAATAGGAACAATTTAACTACAAAACTGCATGTATTTTCTCAATGAACAGTTTTCTTTTCCCAAGTACATTATAGTGTTCAGTTAACAAATTTCACTTATATTTTCCTTCTTACATCTTTGTCATAGTAGTAAACAAATCCTTACTTTACTGTAAACTTCCTTGGATTCATCATTTTAACTACTATCAAACGCACAAATTAAACTTCAGCAGGACAATTTCAATTACATACATTTCCCTTTGCAAATCAATTGCATACATATTTTCTCGATGAAAATTTACATCTTCTTCTCACAAATATGTAATAGCATTAACACCGAATAGAATTCTACTTATGTTTTCAACAACCTGATGCTATCTTTAAATGCATGAATTGTCGGCTATGTTTGGAAGTGGCCTTGTACCAGGCATGGCTGACCTACCCTACATAATGGTGACCCAGCTAGGAACACGCACACTGCTACTACACCACCATGAACTGTAAACTCATGAGGACATTTCAAATACCTACATTACTACTACGAAAAATCTAACTACAAAACTGCGTGCATTTTCTCAATGAACAGTTTTCTTTTCACAAGTATATAGTGTTCAGTTAACGAATTTCACTTATATTTTTCTTCTTACACCTTTTTCATTCTGTAAATAAATCTTTGCTTTAATGTACACACGAGATATTTTATCCTTTCACATTTCAACAATCAACCTTCAACCTTCTGAAATTTAAATTGTGGGGACTTTGAACGTGTTTGACACAAGGCCAATTAATCAAGCCACTCTGGCCAAAAAGTTAAAAAAATTATTTTCTTTCAACTCACTGGCAGTAACAATGTGCATTTTGGGATGGGATCAACTGTCTTGAATATTGTTAAAAGTAAGCCATTTTTTTTTTTTTGTTCGTTTTTGCCTAAATTTTGCTTAATTTTAAACTTTTCATGCCTAATTGAAGGATTGGTTTTTAGCAGAAATTTCTTTGACTGGAATTTAACTAAGTTAAAACTTAGCAAGTCACCAACCTTTTTTTTTTTTTCTTTTTTTTTTTCAATTGGAGTAGGTAGACTAAACTATCGCCCGGTTCACACTCCACCCACGTCTATTGAACAAGTGAACAGGCTCATCCCTTGTTCCATGTTTAGGATGTGGTTTCCGGTTTTCTCTTTTTCCAATCTTTCACTCTTACGTAGCCCCCTGCGCATCAGTGGCGTTACCGCCTTGCTCGGGGTGATATGATTAAAAAAAAAAACTTTCACTTTTCGTCGACTCTAAAAATAAAATGACGATTCGATGAAGGACGAGAAAACGTGTCAATCAATGTTTTAAAATTTTATGAAGTATTTATTTATATTAGGAAATTAATTTTTCTTTTTAATTCTTTTTCGCTTTAAGTTATTATCCTTCAAATAAAACTAAAATGTAACTGAATTTATTTCAAAGAAAATATTTAAATTATTTTAAATACTTTTTCCGTGACGGTTCGCCTAACTTACCATGGCGAATTCAAACCATTATTATTATTTCATACAAAATCAAACAGGATTAAGTTGCTGGACTTGATGATATTTCTTTCTTAAGCTCGAACAATAGTTTGTAATCAATAAAAATTCCTGTTTGAAAGAAATTGTAATTAAAAAAGATGAATTATTTGAAAATAGAACACATGAAACTTCTGAAGAATAAATGAATTACACGAAACGGTGTAAAAGAAAAATTTGTTCCGTGCTCAAAAATAGTCTGGGTGCACACAATATGCCTGAACATTGTATCGGAATTACAATCTGTTTTTGTAACTTTTCATAAAATGTTATTAGTGACAAATATTGAAAACAACAAAATTAAAACCCTTTAAAATACGAATATTTATCCAATGGATTTTTTTAAAAAGAAAATTGGTAAATTTAAAAATTATTTAACAATTTGTTAAAGAAATCATTGTTAATTTATATTTCTTAAAAGTTTAAAAAAGCAAAAATGACATATGCACGGTAACCCATGAGATTTCATCAAAGTCACGGATAAATAACATTAACAATAGTCTCTCTCTCTCTCTCCATAATAAATTGAATGTATGTGTGTGTATGTGTATGTATATATGTATTCTTATTCGTTAAATGGTGTGTGTATATATATATATATATATATATATATATATATGTGTACTTCTATTGATATGTATATATAATAATTGTAATTTTTTTTTTTTTTTTTTTTTTTTACCTAGTATTGTCTTTATTTAGTTTAATTTCAAATGACCTAATTTTTTTATAAAAAAAATAATTTTATTTCAAATCCTATATCTTTTTATTCCCTTTTATCAATAATTATGCCTTTTTAAGTAAAGGCTTTTTTTAATACTTCAACGTTTTGGGGAAATTAGATTTTTGAATTTGTCCAGCGTCTGTAATATTTAAAAAAAATTTTTTCTTTAGTTTCTTTCTTTTTCCCTCCCTTCCTTCTTTTATCTCTCTTACCAACTTTTTTCCGTGTTGCTTTAAATGATTCAACACGGCTGTCTGTTAATTTTTAGTTACATTCTCCCCTTTTTTTTGCAAACCCAGACGATGTCAATTTTTTTCTTTTCTTATTTATTTGATTTTATTCTATCCTTTTCTTTTTCTTTTTCCTTTTCTTTTTCTTTCCCTTTATTTTTATTTTTATTTTTTTTATTTTTTTTATTTTATTTTATTTTATTTTATTATTATTATTTATTTTTTAATTTCTTTGCAATCTATTTAAAAAGGAAAAGTAGACTAATTTTTCTCCAGTTTCTGAAAGGTTTTTTTCTGTTGCTGAGGTGATGTGTCGCTCCCCGTGGGGATCGTCATATCGAAATGGCCATTCAACATCTTTGAATTAATCCTTTTTTAATACATATATATATATATATATATATATTAAGGCAAGAAATAAATTAAGTTTAATACCTACAGACATTGTGTAAGAAAACAGGATGGAAAATAAAAGATAAAAGAACACAAGAAAAACGACCGACCGGTTTCAATCCCAACCTCTTCAGGGTCATCTGGGAAAACATATTTCATATTTTTAAAAAATTAAAAATGAGGATAAAATTGTATAGCATAAAAAAAAAATGGACAGCAACAAGGGGGAAAAAGGAAAGAAAAAATTGAGGGAATTATTTTTCTACTTTCCTCCCTGCAAGCACCCAACAGTGATGAAGTCCAAGGAGACAATCTCTCTGTTTACAGAGAGACAGCCTCATGAACCTAATATACAATGACTCCAATGCCTGCAAGTGAAATAAAGAGTGCAAACCAAACCAAACGGAAAACCTTGTCGGACTATTCTGATTATGTCTCTAAGATGCATTGCATTCTTGGAGACACTTCAAAATTTCTTCCTTTGGGTCCAGTCAAGACACATGACCGCACTATTTCTATCGAGGCTAAATTTCAAAAGCAGCTTGTAGTTTGGGTTAAACGGGGTTTCCTATCATCTGAAACTTCTTCTGATATTAGACCTACTAATACACTATTGTATTAATAATTACACACACACACACACACAACCATATATATATATATATATATATATATATATATATACATATATTAATCATTTCACCCCAAGCAAGGCATTCCATTGCCACTATTGCGCTTGGGGCTACATAGGGGAAGGTAAATAGGAAGAGTGGTTAGATATAGGAAATGTCAGAAGGGGAGTGATAGATAGTTTGGTGGGTGGGAAGAGTGTTTGAAAGAATGGAAGTTAGTGTATTAGGAGGTGTCTATTGACCTTACATTTAAACTCCTGGAGATTGTAGCCGCCGGGGAAGCAGTCATGTGGAAGAGAATTCCACAGTCGGGAAGTGCGAGAAAAGAAAATGTTGGAGTAGAAGTTGCGGTTGCATTTTATCGGTTTCACTGTAAAAGGGTGGGATCTAGTTGCTAATCTAGTATCTCTTGCAAATTCGAACCTAGGGGGGCACCAGTGATCTAAGTTCATCGGAGCAGAAGCCGTGAAAGTATTCATAGAAGAGACACAGGGAAGCCACGTCGCGCCGGTGAGAGATTGTAATAGTTGTTACAAAGGTTTATAAATTCATAGTATCACTACACAAAATTTTTCGCGTTTCGAAGCTGCTTTGTGCGCTTCTCATCGGGTGAAATGTTTAAAATGAAAATTAAATGGTGAAAACGGTTTATTTGTGGTGATATGATGTTTAAGTGAAAGTGGGGTTGGGAGTTTATTCTGATTCTGTCGGCCGTATTGTAGTCTTAGATATTTGGGTTAGGAGAGGTGGCTTAGTTTAAGACAGGTTCCTTTTATTTTGTCTGGATGTGGTGGAAGTAGCGTTGCTGTTAATGAGAACGATGTAAATTAAATGTGGGGTGGGAGTTTAGGATGGTCTAGTTGTCCGTTCGTGGTTCTAGAGGTGCTGCTATTGGGTTAAGAGAAGGATGCGGGGTAGCTTAGTGTGACCCGATAACTAGGCATATATGTATTTTATTATAATAGATTAAAATAGAAAATGGTTAAGAATAGAAAATAGTTTAAAAACATATTTAACAAAAGTGAAAAAGAAGAGGAAAAAATAAATAAATAAACGCTTTTTCTTTTATGAGGAAAATTGTGGAAGAGACAACGGTATCCGATTACTGTTTTAAATCCTACCACTCCTCCGGTAAGTATTTGACTCAGTGATTTAATGTGATAAAGGGAAAGTTCAGGAGGTGGGTTTTCGAATGACCCGGTCAAAGGCTGTCTTTTACTGTATCTTGACCACACATTAAGAATTTTCCGGCGGAAGCTTTATTAAGATAAAAAAAAAGATAACTGAAATTTCAGACTTACAGTCGCCAATGTTTATCACCGGTGGTCTAAAGCATTTCCGGATTTCCGGATTCATTTTAAATAAATAGAAGTTAGTTAGTGAGTTTAAAAGAAGTTCCGCCGCGCGTGTGCTTGAAGTAGGAATCTCCGTTCGTCTTGTTTTGGTCAGTTCGGATTTGTTGATCTCCATTAATTAGAGTTAGAGCTGTGTGTCACATTCGCCTGCCCCAACCGAAAAGGCTAACTCTAAACGAAATAAAGCATCCTTTCAACTCATCCAATTTGTGGAAGTGTGTTCCTTATAGTTCAATCTTGTACCCCCAGCTGTTCGGCCAACATTTTCAACAAACTCCCGGCAAACATCACAGCGTGGAGAACGGCCGCCGGAGGAAATTGTTCGGACGGTCAGTTGGGGTGTTACATTAGTTTTGGGCAGGTCGCTTTTTCGTTTAGTTTAGGTATTTTATATTGGGATATATGTTTGTTTGTTTTTTGTTTTTTATTTTGTATGCAGTGCCGATAGTTTTTATTTTACTACTATTTACAGGTAGATGGAATTACTGTTGGTGTAGTGTGGGATTTATTTTCTTTTATTTCTACGTTTCCTTAATATAAATTAATAGGTAAATCCATATAGAGAGCTCGATGGGTGTTAACCAGAGCGATATGAAGTTTATAAAGGAAAACTCAACACGTCATATTAGTTATAAGCTATAGTTCATTTCAATGAACTTAACTAGCTCATATCATCAGACTCTTTTACAATATTTCTCCATCTGGCATAACATTTCAGCCGGAATTAACTTTTTCTTAAAATGAAGAGGGAACATAATAGAAATGATAATAATAAACATAAGATTACAAGCAAATAAATAAATGACAATAAATGTAAGGGGAAGGAGGAAAGAATGATGAGAGATAGAGTCCAGTTCCAAATATGGGTAATAACCGTTTGAAGTTATTTTGACTGTCTTGGATGGCATGACCTCTGAAAAAAACCAATTTCCCTGTCTTTAGGCGTCTATTTGACCCCATCAGGTCAACCCACTTACTTATACTAACTTGTATCCACATATACCTATGTATACATTCCTACATATACTTACCCTGTGATTTTGTTTAACTTTACCTATCCACTGATTTGTATTTTTATCTTTTTAGGTCTTAGGGTTTTCATACTCACACATATATACGCTTCATAGGCGTAGGGCTTGCGTGCGTCCACGTAGTGTGGTGAATATATGCACTCACATATCACGTTAAATAAATTGTCGTATTCTCAATCTCGCATATATTTATATACACGAGATATATATGAGATAATTAGGTACATATTTAAGCCCATATACCCAAACACAATATTATATATATATATATGTATATGCATGTGCATATGTACACAAACAAGACCGCATATGCACGCACACACCCATATACATAACTTACAACTTATACAAGTGCACTGGTAGTCTACTATGTCCCCATGTATAAGGACCCTGTATAAACGACCCAGGGCGTTTGTGTACGTTTAATTTCTAAATGAATTGGTAATTTTCTTTTTTTATTTTTTAATTCGTAATATATTATCTGTTTATACCATTTTATTTCATTTGGGTGTTGATTTATCCATATATTGGTGGAAATACGTCACACTACGGAAGTTACAGTTCGAGTTTGTATAATTGATTTTATCTAAAGTTGACATATTTCGCCTCTAATTAGGTGTTCCCACACGATAGAAAAAAGATCTATTTTACCTAATTAAGTTTGTTCCTACCTATAGAGTACACATCTTTTTAGGTGCCCATCTTTCGTACATTAATGTATCCAATAATACGCAATACATAAAACATGATACATAAAAACGTGAAACATAAAACATAATACATAGTACATATGAATTTTCACAAGTTTTCTAGGAGCATGCATAAATTTAAGTGGATTCGGTTTTTTTTTTTTTTTTTTTTTTTTTTGAGAGGGACATATCTCGCCTCATATTTGGGTGCTTCATTTCCCTCGCGGAAATGTTTATGTTGAAGTCAATATATTGAGCATTTTTCATTTCATAGTTTAAGGAAGGATATTTCCTTCACATATATCGATACTAATCATAATATAAGGTTATTGTTTGCCTGGATGGGTATGTCCTTCTATTGAATGGTGGGTTCGTAACCTCTTTACAATTGGTCTGCCCATTTTTTCAACGAATGATCCATCAGTTTAAAAGGGTTGGTAAAGGGTGTCGGAAGGTGGTGATTCCGGGATTTTATGTGTGGGATAGTTTAAATTTATTTCTATGACGGCACTTGTAAATTATATCTTTTCTCTGATTTAATAATTGGCTAGATTCTCTGAACTTGATAATTCTAATCTTTTCATCTAAGCATATGTTGCATCTACCTCTAAAGCTATTGGGGGTTTGGGATTTCCCTATAATTTTCCATTCGATCTGAGGGGGAAAATATTTTGCTTTTTAATTCCCAGAAATATTTAGAGAGGGCGGTTTGATATTTTAGGTGGGGTTTAGAGAAAGATTGGGTGTGATTATATAGGCGTTGTTTCCATGGACCGGCGAAAATTCCTATATATGTTTTTTGTGTTTTTTGTTTTTGTTTTTTTTTTTTGTCTACGCTAGGATAGATGGTGGCTTGGTATATTACTTTTTCTGATTTACATATGCCTCCTACTGGGCATTTATTTTTTATTCTACAGTTACAGAGGGTTGCACTTTCTGTATTACCGTTGCTATGAAATTTCTTTAATATATTATTATTGTGGACATTAATGATGTTATTAACGTTGTTGGTACAAGAATAACTAATTACTTATTTTTAATGTCATTCTATTGCAGATTTTCCTTAGTGGGTTGTTCTGTTCAAAGTGTTTATCAACTAATTTTAGGAAGTATTGCCCGATGTTAATATTAGATAGTTTTACAGAAGAGAGGGTTAACCATATTGTAACATCCCTTAAGCTAGTGACTGCTAGAACTACTACAGTCCCTTGGCAGGATAACAAGGTTTGTTTACTTTCGCCGAGCCTTGCTCGTGGCTGAAGGACGAGCACGCGTGGTCGTAAACATGTGAAGAATGATATTAAAGGTATATGAAATAACTAATTTTCTGTGTGAGTCCCACTTATTTCATGGTGGCAGCGGTGGGATCTATGACTTCGCGCACATGATACATATAAACACTAATACAAAAAAAAGTTTATTTGCTATATAAAACAAATTATTACAAAACTAGGAGTCGATCAAAAACGAGACAAATATGGCGGCCCTAGACAACGTAATGATGAACTGGAGTAATCCAAACAGAGCCGAAGCTATGTCCCTATTCCATCAACAATGTGAAATGATATTTAGACGAAATAAAATAACAGATCCACAAGACAAGATAGACGAAATCCTGCTCCGCACCGGAGAAACAGGTATATTAAAATTTAATAGTTAGGGTTTATCAGCCGAGGATAAGAAGCGTCCGAGTGTTGTATGGGAAAAATTCGAAGAATACGGGAAATCGAATCAGAATTTCCGAGTAGCCCGCCTGGCATTAAGAAATCTCAACCAAAAAATTGATATAAACACAAACGAACCAGAAACAACGGACGAATTTGTGCCTAGACTGCGTCTACAAGCTGACTATTGTGACTTTCAAAAAACAAAACACAGAGACGAATACAACAGCGAACTGGACAAAATGCTTATTGAACAAATCATTGCTGGAACAATTTGCCCAGAAGTACAACAAAAACTACTGGGAGAAGATAAAAAAATGACGCTGGAGAAAGCTATTCAAGTGGCAAAAAACCACGAAGCGTCAATTAACTACATGAAACAACTGCAGGCCACAAAACGTCAAAGCGCATAACCACAACACAATGCCACAGTAGACACTATACAAGACAAACAAAAAAGCAGAAGCTGTCCAAAGTGTGGAGAAAACCACAAACCATATGAAAAATGCCCAGCTTACGGTACAAAATGCAATAAATGGAACCATTGGGCTATTGTATGCAGGTGGAATGAGAGGAAAGAAAAGACCAGACATAATAATATCCCACCAAATGGAAAATACAAGGCAAAAGACACTCAAAGAAGATACTACAAAAATATTCGTGCAGTAGACTACGATGCCTACAATAGCGACTCCGAAGAACTGGAACTACACGCTGTCAACAGCTCGGACAACCGTACCGAAATCAAAACAAAAATAAAACAGCTAAACTCATAGTAAAAGTAGATACTGGGGCAGAAGGAAACATATTGCCATTACGATTATATGAACAAATGTGTCCAAACCCGCCAAAAAACTTAGTCAAAAAATCAAGCACAGTGTTAACCGCATACAATAGGACCATAATACCACAAATTGGCACCATCCAACTCCAGTGCAAGTATAACCAGGACATGTGGTCAGCAGAAACATTTTTCATAGTAGACACAAGCGGACCAGCAATATTAGGATTACCAAGCTGTCGCAACCTCAAAATGGTAACCCTACATTGCGAAATAAAAGAAGCAAAACAAATACAGTCCATAAAAGACCTACTATGGGAGTATCCAAAACAATTTGACTGCATTGGCCACTTCCCAGGCAAGTACCACATTGTCCTAGACCCCACTGTAACACCGGTGATACACGCTCCACGAAAATGTCCTATCCACCTAAGAGACGAACTAAAGAGAGAGCTAGACAGGATGGAAAAAGACAGGATCATTAGGAAAGTTAAAGAACCCACTGACTGGGTCAGCAGCCTAGCGTATAGCCGGAAAAGCAATGGACAGATGAGGATTTGCCTCGACCCAAAAGACCTAAATAAGGCAATAAAAAGATGTCACCATAGAGTACCAACCCTGGAAGAAATAACCCACCAGATGGCAGGTGCAAAATGGTTTAGCAAACTTGACGCAAAAAATAGATATTGGTCTATCGAGCTTGATGAAGAGAGTCAGACCCTAACATGCTTCAACAGCCCATTTGGAAGATACTGTTTCAGGAAGATGCCATTTGGGCTAGTGATGAGTCAAGAAGTGTTCCAACAATAAATAGACCAAATTCTTGAAAAATGCCCCGGTACCATCGGTATAACTGATGACGTGGTGGTTTTTGGAAAGAATGAAAAAGAACACAACAACAACTTGCGCAACCTAATGGAAGTTGCAAAGAAAACTGGTCTGGTTTTCAACAGCACGAAGTGCAATATCAAAACCAAATCCATAAAATTTTTTGGAGGAGTTTACGACGAGAACGGGGTACAGCCGGACCCCCAAAAAATAGAAGATATTAAAGCCCTAAAGTCTCCTGCCAACGTAGCAGAATTACAACACGTGTTGGGAATGGTGACATACATGGGCCCCTTCATTCCTCATTTGTCTGAGCATACTGCAAATTTACGTGACCTCCTAAAGAAAGACAATGAGTATGTTTGGACAGAGAGCCATGAAAAGGACTTCCAACAAATCAAGGAGCTCATCAGCAAAGAGACAACCCTTGCATATTTTGACCCCACCAAGCCAACAACCATCCAAGTTGATGCTTCTAGTCGAGGACTGGGAGCGGCACTATTAGAAGATAATAAACCGGTGGCATTTGCATCCAAGTCACTCACCTCAGCTGAACAAAGATATGCAAACATAGAGCGGGAAATGCTGGCAGTAGTGTTCGGATGCCACAGATTTCATACGTATGTGTATGGGAGACCATTCACAGTAGAGACTGATCACAAACCGTTGGAAATGACCAGCCAAAAAAACTTATCCGCAGCCCCACCAAGACTACAACGGATGCTAATGGAAACACAAGGATATGACCTCACTATAGTATACCGTCCTGGAAAAGAAATAATATTGGCAGACGGGCTATCGAGGCTACCGAACAAGAATAACTGTGAACCAGTAAACTTGGATATCAGGATTGAGTTTGTACAGTTCAGCACAAACAAACTCGAAGAATTGAAAGAAGAATCTAACAAAGACAAGGTGATATCATTACTCAGGAAGAAAATATTCACTGGCTGGCCAGACAAGGCCAAAGACACACCCACACTGCTCAAGCCATTTTGGCCATTCAGGGACGAGCTATCAATAGAGGACTCCTTGGTATTGAAAGGAGGGAGGATAATAATTCCTGGAACCATGAGGAATGAGATTTTAAACAAGATACACGCATCACACCAGGGTATTGAAAAGAGTATCCTGAGAGCTAAAGCCATGCGTATACTGGCCAAGAATAAACGAGGACATTGAGGAGGTTGTCAAAGGTTGCCCCACATACCAAAAATTCCAATATGAACAGAAGAAGGAAACCATGACACCACATGAAGTCCCATCTAGATCTTGGAAAGTGGTCGGGACAGACATTTTCTATGTCGCAGGGGAAACGCATTTACTAATCGTTGATTACCATTCAAAGTTCCCCTTCATCAGGAAAATGCACAACACATGCACAAGTCAAGAGGTCATATGTGCCTTAAAATCAATATTCGGGGAACACGTGATACCGGAATGTATCATAAGTGATAACGGCCCCCAATATGACAGCTACGCTTTCAGGCAATTCGCAAAAAACTGGGGATTCGATCACATCACTTCTTCACCGAGGTATGCCCAATCAAATGGGTTTGTAGAAAGAATAGTGCAAATAGTGAAGAAGATCATAATGAAGGCCAAAGACAGCAGAACAGATGCAGACATGGCATTGCTGTGTTTAAGAACAACACCTATTGACCATAACCTACCAAGTCCAGCACAACTGCTTTATAAAAAGAACATTAGAGGGAATCTCCCAATCAAGATAAGAAATACACAGCCCCAAATGGACAAAAAATCCTGGAGGGACTACACAAACGCCAACAAGAGCAAAAACAAAACTACGATCGTGGTGCAAAAGACTTACCACCGCTCTATGAAGGTCAGAATATAAGAATAAGAAACCCCCAAACGGCCATATGGGAAAGAGCAACAGTTAAGAGCAGAAGCCAGGAACCTAGATCCTACAATGTAACCACAGAAAATGGTAACACCATTAGGAGAAATCGACGCCACATACGTACAGCCCAACCTACAACAAGGCAGGAAATAAGACAGCCTGAAGACCCAGGTACTGAGAATCGGACCTCATCAGGAAGATCTGTGAGAACACCATCACGCTACAGAGACTATATTTTAGAAAAAGAGACTGAATAACATGTCCAGTCACATAATCCAAATAACAAGCAGAACTATAATTAGAAGCGAATAAATATAAATAAAGAAATAAATTACCCCTCTAGCTGTACAAAAAAAAAAAAAAAAATGAAATGCATCATTAATGTACAAAACAAAAGGATTTTAAAAATAAATAAATAAATAATCACACCCTTTGCCACAGCCAAGAATTTAGTTTCAATTGTAGAGAGGGGGGATGTAACATCCCTTAAGCTAGTGACTGCTAGAACTACTACAGTCCCTTGGCAGGATAACAAGGTTTGTTTACTTCCGCCGAGCCTCGCTCGTGGCTGAAGGACGAGCACGCGTGGTCGTAAACATGCATGTGAAGAATGATATTAAAGGTATGTGAAATAACTAATTTTCTGTGTGAGTCCCACTTATTTCACATATCACCCTTCTTTTTCTATTTCTAGGTTTATTGGTTCTGGCACTTTTGAGGGGCTCTAAGTATAACGTGCTGGGTCGGTCAGTGACAGTTGGAGTTAGAAAAAAACAGGAGAGAGAGAGAAAAGCAGAGTCCACACATGACATTGAAATTACAGTTACACACAGTAAAAATTTTCTCTTCTTGACTAATCATCGAATCTACGAATTTATGATTACTGAATTTGTCCTGAAACAAACTATTGACAATTACAAATGTGTAAATTTGTAAATAAAATCTTTATCTTGTGCCACTTGTGCTTCCTCATTATCTCTACCTCACTGAATCTCTACGCCGGTTCATTTGACTTAACTCGGTGTGTTACACGGGGGACAATAAAAAAAATATTGTTATTAAAACTTGGCCTTGACGAAATTTCATGGGATACCGTAAAAAATAACGTAAGCGTTATTATCCTTAAAAAATGCAAGCTTACAAAAAAATACATTTATTAATTAAATTTTGTTCTTGTTGATTGATTTTTAAGATTACAAAATTTCTTAGAAACAAAAATCTCTTGGAAAAATGTTGGATTTTTAGCAGCTTTTTCATTTATTTCAATTTCACTTTTAGTCGATAAAATTTTATGAAAGTTGTGAAAATTATATTGAGTTTCCGAAACAATGTTCTGACATGATTACCACAGCACCTCGGCGTGGTGCAAAGGTTAGAGGGTTGTCTCACTATATCAATTAATAAAACAGTAAGTTCGATCCTTACTGGATGCCGCATACATTCGGCTACAACATCTAAATTACGCATAGAAAATCTGAGAAACTTGGCCGTCACGGTTCTTGCTAGCGAACCATGACAATTGAGTAAGTTCTCTATCCTCACTTGGTGCCTCCATATAGCCTTATGCCATATCAAAGATACGCTCAGAAAATCTGAGCACCTTGGCGTGGTGTAATGCTTAGCAAGCTTGTCTCGCTAGGACTTTGTGCCCCCATAGATTTGGCTTTGTGCCACATATACACTCAGAAAATCTGAGCTTCCTAATGCTAAACAAGTTTGTCTCGCTAGAACCATTATAATTGAGAAGTGAGTTCTATCCTCATTTTTGCCCCATACATTTGGCCTTGTGCCACATCCAAGATACGTTTTTTGTCTTAGAAAATCAATTGTAATTCTGACTTATTGTGTACACCCAGACTATTTTTGAGCAAGGAACAAATTCATTTTTGACACCGGTGTCACAATTCCTTTGTTTTGTTTTTTTTCGTTTTTTAGCTGTCTTATATACAGAAACGAGATGCGATATATTTTCAAATAATTAATGAATGTTTATTGTAATTTCTTTAAAATTATCAAGTTTTATTGATTACAAACGAGCTTGAGAAAGAAATCATAACACTAACAGAAACAGCATCTTATGCTCAAATTCAATCCTCTTTATATTTCTGCAAAAATGTTGAGAGATGAAATAAAGGTAAGTTAGATGAACACAAACACTTCCGAACAGTCACAGACTTCTTAAAATCCCACCAAAACAAAAAAAAAAAAAAATTAAATGCTATCTTAGAATTTAAATTTCGTGTCATTTGAAAAATAAAGCCTCTGCCTAGCTAACGTGAATTAATAGAAAAATTATTTTTTTTTTGTATAGACTTTTGAACATTTTTAAAACATTGACGCGTTACGAGTCCAGAATTTAAAAATCTTCAATAATCCAAATCCCAATAATTCACTAACTTAGCATGATGAAAAAAACCCTAAACTTAAAAAAAAACAAACTTAAAAAAAATGCTTGAAGCTGTTTATGTTATTGTTATTTTTAAGAGGAAAGACCAATATATTTTGTGATTATTTTATAATTTTTAATGATCTTTACAAGAACAGGCACGTTTGAAATTTTTGTTATCTCTTTTTTTGACAAAAACAATTTTTCTAAAACAAAATGCTGGGACCACGGTGTCTGATCAAACGAACGACGAATGTTACAATTCCAGGATCAACGACTGGTGATGAAAATTATAAACTTCATATACTCGGCGGTTTTCACTGTTACCACTACGGCAATTATTCTGAAACCTCTTAAACTTCAAAATTCCCAATAAGTTCGGGGTTACGAGTAAACTTTTAAAATCATAAATTACTTTCTTTGTCAGGAACCACTCAACCCGACTTCTTCACAAAAATCAGTTTCATTTCATAATCTTTATCTTCTTTCTCCTTTCTTCGTTACCGTCAACAACAACAAATACAATCTGCAACAAACACTTCCATCTAAAACAATAGGACCAGACCCATAAAATAAAATATGAAATATATTTTATTTTTATTTTTCAGACAAAGACATATTTAAGTGACATGCCATGGGTTAGAAGGTTGTTTGGTCAGAGTTGCCAGCACCATTGGGAAGACTTTATTTTACTCAACTATATGCTTCGACTGTTGTGTCCAGTCTCTTCAAAATCAAAATTACTACTAAATCTTTGCTGTTAGCTTGACAACACTTCTGTGCTATTGGCAACTATCTTCCGGTACAAACGTAAATGAGGAACATGAACCTCTGACCTCGCTGAACAAAATAAAAATCCAAATGCAAAATGTTTTCCTCTTTTTGTGCACCTGGCTGAAATTTTTCAACAAAATACTTTTCACTCAAATCTCAAAATATCTGTCACCAAGCGCAAATATTCATTCTCAAAAATGTCATGAATCTCAAAAATAACAAATATTTAACATTTTGGTTAAAACTTAAAAATCTTGTTTCTTTCTTGTGTCAGAGGTTGGGCTTATGATTAGGGGAGTTTGGTCAAAGCTACGAAATGTCCTTGTATCAAACTTAACTGAACTCCCCTGCATTTAATATTTCAGAAGGTGCAGAGTGGTTAAAAAGCTTCAAAGAATAAATTGGATAGTTGACGAGGAAGTGAAAGATAAAAAATCTCAATTTTATGATAAAAGATTATTATTCATCAAAATTATGTTATTTCAAAAAAATAATAATTGACTGTTTAAAATTCATTGGAAAGTTTGTTTTTTATGAAGAAAAGTCATACAGAGATTTGTTTCTGTATGTGTGCATGAAAGTAGTAGACTTTTGTATGTTGAGTTTGTTCCTCTCTTTCATGTGTTGCTGCTGGCCAATTGAGGAAGAAAGGTAGAGGTGAAAGAGAGTGGAATAATTTTTGTCTGCTTCAGGTGTAGCACTTTGTCCTTTGGATGAAGAAGAAGGAGAGAGATAGAACACAGCAGGAGAGAGAAGAGTGAGGAATGTGTGTTAACATTGACTGGAAGGTCTAGTTATTAATCACGACTCTCTTTTTTTCACTGCACAAGAAAGAAGGTGAGAGGGTAAGAAATACATGTCGCAAGTCTTGGAGGTCATCAGAGAAGGACAATGGTACTGTTTCAGCCCTTCAGCCTCTATGGCTTTCTCACCTTGGCAAAGCTACTTCTCAATGGAGTCCCCTCAACATTGGTGCTAACTGGATTTCATGGCCACATGTTGTATGTGACTCACTACTCGACATTTAATAGCATTCCACAGGCTACTTCTCACTGTCCTGTTACAACAGCATTCTCAAACCAGTTTCCATCATCCCTCTTGAGTCAGATCCAGAGGGATGCTTTCTTTGCAGCCCTCTGCACCTCCTCCCTCAACTGTTTCACTGTCTTGGCCTTAAAGTCCATCTCATGTTTGAAGATATACAGCAGCCTCCTGTCCACATGTCCTCTAGCTCCAACACCTACGTGACTATGATTCACCATCTACCCTTGCTCTTCACATGCATTAACAAGTCCATCATATTGCTTCCCTTCCCACTCTTCTGCTACATCATGGTTTGACTTCCATGAGAAGCTCTAGCGAATGGACAACTTTCCATTCTTCATTCAAAATGATGATGTCCAGTCACTGCAGGGTCACCACAATGGGGAATATTAACAATGTATCAAGGTCTGTATTAATCTTCCATGTTTCTTACCACCTCTTGACCACTTGCCTTGAACTTCTTCCTTTCACTGGCTTTGCACCCCCATTCCCTGCCATGTGAAATTTAATTTGCCCCTGAACTTCTTTCATTGGGAGTTTTCCTCCATTGATCTGCTTCAATTTCCCCCACAATACTTTGATGATGCCCCATAGTACCTGATCATTTCTTTAGGTGTACTTCCCTTCTTTCAGACTCAATTTGCTGCTTGACAGAGCATGCTTTAGTATACCATACTGACCATACCAGCATTTGTCTTCCTCTGTCACATTCCATTTCACTAGTTTAGCTGGGGGCAGTAGCACATCATAAGTGAACTTAATTAAAAAGGTGGTCATGGCTGGCTCCCATTCCCACAACTCTTTCCAAGACAGTTTCCTTTCAACTACTAACTCTTGCCATTGCAAGCATTGTCACTGCTGAGCACACTGCACCAGACGTAAGTGTCCCTTCTCCTGTTCCTGTCAATGTATCTCTGTGACAACAGCTTCTCTTCTCTGTTCTCTGGTGGAAAGGCTTACAGCTGTTGCAACTCACCCCATGTCTTCTAGTCTAAACTGCTCCCACCATATCTCTGTGTTTGAGCGTCACCTTTTCTCTAATCACCTCTTTTTTTTCCACCTTCCATTTCTTGCCTGTATGCACTTCCGAGGGTGGGGTCATCCTTGATGCCATGATTTGTTGAATACCTTAGCATCTTCACCATCCTAACCTTCTCAGCCTTGTACTCTTCCACAATTAAGGTTTTTGAAAGTTCCAGTGGAATTCCCTTTTCATACAGGACTGCATTGATAATGCATCTTGGAAGACCAAGCCACTTTTTGATGTATCCATGGCACTTCTTTTCTATCATCTCTACCTTTAGTTTAGCAACTTCATAAATCATTAGTAGCCAGAGCAATCATGAGTATAAGCGAAACTGCATACACCAAAGCTTGAATTTATCAGGTAACTTAGCATGATCGATGTTTGCAAGTCCCTTCTTTGCCTGGTTGAAAATCCTCACACCTTGACTCTTGTTATTGCTTAGCTTTCCATCATATATTTATCAAAGACTTTCAACTAGCTCCTTGTATACAGTTGGAATTGGGTCTTCTAATATGAAGAATCTGATTTCCTTCTGTTTTCTTTTCCTGAAAGTGCAGCAATGTGATTTCTTCGCCATGAACCTCATGCAGGACCAGTTTATCAACTTCTCAAATCTCTCAAACATTCTCCTAGTAACCGGTTCTAACTTTGACAACACAGTGATGTCATCAATGAATGCCTTGAGGGAGTGTCTAAACTTGTGCCCTCTGTGTCTCTGTTGACTTCAAGATCATCTCCATTATAAAAACAAACCATATCACTGTTCCTCAAGGACACATGGGCCAGTGTATATAGGCATTCGTTAGTTCCAGTGACTTGTCCCAAAGAGTTGTGAGTTCAATACTAGGCGACAGCAGCGGTGAACAAATAACTTAAAGAGTTAAGTTAATGGGAGATAACTACATGGCTACCAGAAGTGGCATCGCACATGGACTGAGAATGATATACCCCAGTGATCAAAATAAACAATGAGTATACAATGGCTAAAATGTTGTAAACATGACAATAAAGATAAGGACAATAGTCTGAACAGTGTAAATAATGTAAATATTACCTCATCTCAGAAGTATAGATAAAAACTGAATTCTCAATTTTTGTTATGTTTATAAATGTGCTGATTTTCTATATACACTGAACCATATACAACATTACCAGAAAATAAGAGCAATAACTCATAAATTTACAGCCAAAAATATTTAAAATTCAATAGAGTATTAGATTATGGGGAACATTTTCTTAAATTTTTAAGATTACTAAGTACTTAAAAGTTATATATAAAAGTCACTCATTTTAACTGAATTATTTTTTAATGCTTAAAGACCCTATAGAACAATATTAGATAAATATCAATCTGTCAAACCTGTGAATGTCTTAAATAAACAGTGTTGGTTTAAAAAATACATTTCTGTGATATTTTAAATTTAAAGTAAATACTGATTATTTCAAATCAAATTAATTGTAACTTAAATCAGTTAATATTCCTTAAAGTTTCAGAAAAGAAGATTTAATTTTGGGAGATTTTTTAATGAACCGAATATCATTGTGATGAAAGATTACTAAAAATAGAGCTAATCAGCTATTTTAACAAAAAAATCATTTCCATTCAATTTAAATTAGTTTTTGAAATGCAGCCATGTATTTTTCTTATTAGATATATTTAATTTAATTTATTAGCTTGAAATTAAAACTAAAATAAAAGCTTCAAAAAAGATTTTTCATTTTTAAAAATTCATTTTAAACCTTAGGTATCAAGTTTTTATTTTTTGGAGGTATCTAATTTAAACATTTATCATTCTAATTATTTAAGAAATACAAGGAATTCTTGCCAAAAACATTATTCATCAAAAGATATTTTTCTTAAGGTAATAGTGTCCATTATTTAATTCATAAAAGAATTTAAAAACTTTACTAATTAAAAGAATGTCTTAGTTTTCTGCATTTTTTATTTTATGTTTCAGGGCAGATTTTCTGCAGCTGGAAATTCTTTTCAACCAACAAAGATGATGATTTAAATTCTTCAAGGAATTATAACAAATATAAACATTACATGTTACAAAAATAATTTCTTGTAATTACATTAGAAACGAGTTGTATGTAATGGATTAAAAAATATTTTATAATTTTCTAAAAATGAAATGATTAAAAAAAATTTCTTTATGAATAAACTCTGAAGGTTTAATGAAAATATTTTTTAATGTTTTATTTTTTATTTTCTCTGTCATCAACACTGAAAGATTGATGGAATTTTGTCTTTGAAAATGTAGTCCATTTAGCTTTTCATAAAAATAGTTATATTCTCAGAAAAAATTCTGAAATATGTCACTATTACAGTCTGCACTCTCTGGAGACATTAAATTTTAGATTGAACAGGTTTTATTATTAATTTTTTGTGAGTTGACCATTTGAGGTTATTTGTCAATATCATTTGAAACTTAGTGAAAAAGAAATAAAAGTGATGAGTAAACTGAACAGGATGTTTATAATAAACATTTTGAAAAATAATTGAGGAAAATGTTATAAATTGAAATAGATTCATTCTGTGACAGCAACCTGACTTTTGTTAGAAAATCAATTTCTATAAAAATTCATGATTTCTCTTGAGAAGATAAGTTAAACACTCACATTTTGCTATCACAGTTCCAATATTAACAGGAATCTTCCAACTGATTTTTTTCTCTGTAAATTCCCATAAGATATTTATAAAGATATTCAAATGTTTCCAGTAGTTTTTCTAATCCATGCATAATAGATGGCTAGTGCATAATGAATGGGGGTTGCTAATTAAATTATAACACAAGACTTGAATCTTCACTAATTTTCATTTTATTCCTGCCAATATATCATCTACCTCTCAGCCATTCTGTGGTATTCAGCCATTTCTTCATCCTGCCCCTACCAAGTCTGGCATGTAGTGTGTAAGAGATTAACCAAATCATCTCTGCGATTATATCTCCATCTATCCAACATTCTTGTTCTCTTGCCTTCTATACCGAATTGATTTGCTGCTCAGTCAAGCAGGAAATTTTAGTGTTCGTATTAACTGGCATAATACCATACATAGTTTTGAATTCAGAGTTATCTTTTTCCATTTTTTCAACTCAACTTGCTGATTATGTTATTCTGTTCCATTGTCCATTCCAGTGCACTTATGTCTAATGATACATCATTTGATGGAAAATCTGCTCCAGTTTTACATGCTAGCCAGAATATATAATTAGATATATTTTTATTTTACTTCTGAAGAATTTGCATTGTATACATTATTTCAGTCAAAATAAACTGTGTGATACATCAGATTTAAACATCATTTCCTTGTTTTCAAAAGTTTAGTTGACCACAAATAACTTTAAAATAACAACATATTTCTGTTTGATCCCCATATAGAATAATGATGCAGCTTTAAAAAATACATGAAAATACATTTTTCATAACTTTATATCTTGTGTTTTCTTACTCCAGGCCTCACTTAAAATTTTTTACTTTTTCAGTTTGCATCTTAAAGAGTACCTGAAGCCATCATGAATAATAATGAGAAAGAAGCTGTTCTTACACTCTGATATTCATGGATTACGAGGAGTAAACATATGGGAGAAACCATTTCCTATGAAATCTGTGGTGTTATATTTTTCATGAATTCAAATCTTAAAACAAACATGAAAACTAAAGCTGGTGAGAAACCATTCCACTGTGAAATCTGTGAATTTAATTGCTCCCATAGTTCATCACTCAAAAGACACATGTTAAAACATACTGGAGAAAAACCATTCTACTGTGAAATCTGTGGATTTAACTTTTCTCTAAACTCTTCTCTCAAATCTCACATGTTAATACACACTGGAGAGAAACCATTCCACTGTGAAATCTGTGGATTTAAGTGTTCACGAAGTACATCTCTTAAATTACACATGATAATACACACTGGAGAGAAACCATTCCATTGTGAAATCTGTGGATTTAAGTGTTCTCAAAGTTCATCTCTCAAAAAACACATGTTAACACACACCGGAGAAAAACCATTCCACTGTGAAATCTGTGGATTTAAGTTTTTTCTAAATTCATCTCTAAAAAAACATATGTTAACACACACTGGAGAGAAACCATTCACTTGTGAAATCTGTAAATTTACTTGCTCCCAAAATTCATCACTCAAAAGACACATGTTAAAACACACTGGGGAAAAACCATTCCACTGTGAAATCTGTGGATTTAACTTTTCCCTAAACTCTTCTCTCAAATCACACATGTTAATACACACTGGCGAGAAACCATTCCACTGTGAAATCTGTGGATTTAAGTCTTCCCGAAATACAACTCTCAAATCACACATGTTAACACACACTGGAGAGAAACCATTCCACTGTGAAATCTGTGGATTTAAGTGTTCCCAAAATTCATCTCTCAAATCACACATGTTAACACACACTGGAGAGAAACCATTCCACTGTGAAATCTGTGGATTTAAGTTTTCTATCAGTTCATCTCTCAAATCTCACATGTTAACACACACTGGAGAGAAACCATTCCACTGTGAAATTTGTGAATTTACTTGCTCCCAAAATTCATCACTCAAAAGACACATGTTAACACACTGAAGAGAAACATTCCACTTTGAAATCTGTGGATTTAAATTTTTCCTAAATTCATCTCTCAAATCACACATGTTAACACACACTAGAGAGTAACAATTCCACTATGAAATCTGTGGATTCATGCATTTCTTAAACTCATCTTTCAAATCACATAGGTTAACCCACATTGGAATTCTGTGTATTTAAATGCTTAAAGCATTCTAATCTCAAAATGCATATGTTGTTACACTGGAGAGAAATGTGTACACACACATATCAGAAACCATTTCATTATGAAATCTCTATGTTGAAGTGTTCCCAACATTCATCTTTGAAATAACACATTTATGCACAAACTGGAGAGAAACCATTTTCCTAAATTCTATGGATTGAACTTCACCCAAAATTCATCTCTTAGAAAACTATTGTTAACACACACTGGAAAGAAAACATTCCACTCTGGAGTAAATTTTTCTTTTAAATCCTCATTCCAAGAACATGTTAGCATGAAACTTGCAATTGACCTGCTTATTGTGAAATTTTGTAAATTATTTCTTCACTAAATTCTCATTACGTATGACACTTTATGCCACCAATTAGAACTGAAAATGGGACATGTTTACCAGAAGATATACCTGCATGTTGCAAAAAAAAATGCTTCAATACATAAATGATTATATCAAAGTTATCACTTAAATGATTCCATAAGATGCTGTGAGGTCTTGGAAGGTGAAATAGACACTCTGAAAATGAATGCTACACATGAATTAACTCTAAGTTGGTGGGTCTAGAATTTTCAAAATGATAATAAACAATGCATGATTGAGTTTGTTAGCAAAGGCTACTCACAAAAGCCCGGAACAGATTAAAAAGAAACATTAACCGACAACAAGTTTATTGTTTGTAAGAACTTTAAATCAGTGATACAACACAGTTTATCTATCCATCAAGTGGATGTAAAAATTGTATATTGAAAATTCTCTGATTGACTGCAAAGTGTATTTTACTACCTGTAACAACAATAGAAAATATATGGGGATTAAAAATATTATTATTTAGACTTAATTTGGGCAAAAGTTTTTATGTTGTACTACATACATATTTCCCTGGCCAGGGTGTGTTCCTCTTCTTAGTAAACTCTTGTATTTACATAAAAATATTTTAAATAAAAGGCTCATTATATTTGATTGTATTGGTGATATGCTCATTACTATAAATTGTAATTCTACATTAACCAATATAAAAACATGTTTCAATTATCAATTCAAAATGACTGATCTCAGATTTCTTCCTTTATAATTATGCAATTCACATTTTTTTTTAAAAAAAGTTGATATAAATGAGCCAATCACAATATCTAGAATAGAAAAGATTCTAAACAAATTTGTAGTAAAAGATTGTAAACCCCAATCAACTTTGGGATATCATTTTGAATTTGGTGACTTATAAACCTAAAATAAATTTACATATGTAAATGACCTATTGTCATTTATTTCGTTATCAGTAATCAGATCCCTGAGCTGATTGTTGCTAATATCTCTATCTCCATCACAAAAATTGGATAGAAATACATTTGTCATATTCTTCTCAATATTGTGTTCTCCAAACTGATTTGATTTTGTCAATAGAATAATATTAGCCTCAACACATTCATTTTGGCTTTGAATTTCCTGAGTAGTCTCCTCTTCATTGCCAATAAATTTATTTGTGAAAAGGACCAATCGTATTTTTTTTTCACAGATGGGGAAGGGGTCTGTTTTCTTTCTCTTGCACAGAGGCATAGCATATTGTATTAAAATGTTCATATTTTCAAAACACTTGGTTTCATTCCCTGGAATGCCTCATAAGGAGTTGACTTCAGTCAGTGATTATAACATCTGTTATGAATATAGCAAACGCAGAGGAAGGCGTATGGCCACAGCACGTGACTTAAAGGAGATTCAATCAACAAACGTTTAGACATTTCGAATAGTGTTCTCCACCCTATTTTAGTGGAGGAAGTACAGGGCAGATTTTTCTTGCCAGATTTTATGTTAAACAAGAAGTGATTTGAATTCTATTCAAGTAATATGTATTATCTCCATGTGAATTGGTAAATAATATTAAGTCGGGTCACCAATATATAATGGTAAGGCGGAACAGAGAAATGAAATGAATGAACACTTGTTCTCAAAAAGACTTTTATATATTATGACATGCACAAACAATACATATATAAATGTTTCCACAGGTGGAGAATATATATATATATATATATATATATATATATATATATATTCATATAGATAGGTGTGAGTTTGTAACCCTGGGTTTCACGCTTTTGCAATCGTCAGACAAACTGATTAATTTTTTTTAAAATATTGGTTATATTTGTGTATTTTTGTGGAAGTGGAGGAAAAAAAATCTGTCATCACGACAGACACAGACATACACATATATACATTTGTACACCCATCAACGCGTGCAAGGACACACACACACGTGCGGGGTTCAGTATATATATGTATATGTGTGCCGTTGCACACATACACACTCATTCGAATGGTGTACAGCAATGTCAACGCGCGAATAGTTGTCAATTTCTCATACGTACACGTCACGACAGATGCAGACATATATATATATATATTTGTACACCCATCAATGTGCGCAAGGACACACACACGTACATGCATTTGGTCACTGAGGCTTGCATAAACATACACATGCGAATTGTGCGGGGTTCGGTATATATGTATGTGTGCCGTTGCACACATACACACTCATTCGGTTGGCATATTCAAATGGTATGTAGCGATGTTCACGCGCAAATAGTTGTCGATTTCTCATACGTACCTATGTACTTTTGATGGGTTCTGTGTGAAACTATGGTAGGTAAGAATTGCTATTATTTTATTTAAGGCTGCATTGTTATTTTTTGTGGTTGTGTATATTTACATGATGGAAATTCTAATTTGTGGTGCTTGTTAGTGTTTATTAATTATTAATTTTACTATGGCAGAGACGTGTGATTTTTTTTTTATCCGTTTGGTATAAATTGTGATAATAGGTATTTATTTTCATATCTGCATTTGGAAATTAGTTCTGATCTCATGTTTAGTAGGTTCTTTTGTGGGGTATGTGATATAATTGCTACTTTCTCATGTAGGCAAAGTAGGCATTTTTTTGTAAGGAGGTGCTTTCTTCAGTATTTCCCAGCTTAATTGTTGGTGAAATATTTCTGTCTTTTATATGCCATACGTATGTTGATAGTGTAGTGCTGTTCAAGTATTTTCTGTTGGAGAATGAAAGATTGTGGTTGTTATTTCTTTTAAAAATATTGTAAAAATAAAATTATAGCAATTCTTACCTACCATAGTTTCACACAGAACCCATCAAAAGTACATATGTACGTACAAGAAATTGACAACTATTCGCGTGTTAACATCGCTACATACCATTCGAATATGCCAACCGAATGAGTGTGTATGTGTGCAACGGCACACATACATATATACCGAACCCCACACGATTCGTGTGTGTGTGTGTCCTTGCGCGTGTTGATGGGTGTACAAATGTATATATATATGTCTGCATCTGTCGTTACGTGTACGTATGAGAAATCAACAACTATTCGCACGTTGACATCGCTGCACACCATTCGAATATGCCAACCGAATGAGTGTGTGTGCAACGGCACACATATACATATATATACCGAATCCCACACGATTCGCATGTGTGTGTGTGTCCTTGCACGCGTTGATGGGTGTACAAATGTATATATGTGTATGTCTGCGTCTGTTGTGATGACAGATTTTTTCCCCCACTTCCACAAAAATACATGAATATAACCAATTTTTAAAAAAAAATTAATCAGTTTGTCTGACGATCGCAAAAGCATGAAACCCAGGGTTACAAACTCACACCTATCTATATGACTATGTTAGCTCTATCACTGATATTGAGCACTTTTAAATAAGTACCACGCATATATAATATGTAAACAATATAATATATATAACAAATTACACATTGATATATATATATATATTGATATTTATAATTATATACATACACTTTTCACACACACATATATATATATATCTAACACAAAGCAAGTATAAGGAGGAACAAAAGAAGAGGTCTTAAATATAATTGAAGATACTTCTGATCTGTGAAGTTATAGCGGGTATATTTTACTTATTCTTTTCTAGTAGTAGTAGGATTCCGTTCTAGTGAAGAGTAGTAGTATACCGTAGCAGGTTAACGGAATTTGGTCTTGTGGGAAGATAGCCCACTATAATTCATAAAATGATTATCAATCAAGAAAGGCAATTTGAGTATAAAATAACATTTATATATATACAATTCAATTAATGTTTTACAATTAAAGCAATACTTGAATATAAGTCCAACGGAGGTTAAATTGTTCATGACAAATAATGATGAGCTGAAAGAGATTAAAGGCTTAGGAGTGTGGAAGCATCATGTAGGTAAGGGGATGTTCATTTTGAAGTTGTCAGTAAGTACTTTGAGGAATGTCTTTGAAGAGGTCAATAAGTACTTTTGAGACAGGGAGGAGGAAAGAAAGAGGTCAGCATAGTAGCTGCTCGACTTAAGTCAAGGGATAAACTAATCAACTTATCCGTCTCGTCTTGGATCAAAACGCAGCTTGTTTTGAATTTCATCCTTGTATTTGATTCTGGGCTTCCCATTGGCTGGTAAATAAAATTTGTATAGGCTCACAAAATGGTAATTTGATATTTGATTAATTTTTATTTTCCAACCAGAACATCTGCGCGATCTTGGATGCGCGCGACAAGTTTTATTCATTTGCCTTTTAGTTGGCATAGAGCCAACATCCGGTCTCGCTTTTGCTCGGTTGGTATCACCACAAAGCCATGGTTATGACTCTGGATTTAAGGGGGTCGATTTCATCTCTGTATCCCAGCAGCAGGATGGTTCTCTTGTAAGCTGTTTGTCTCCAGTAAGAGGTGGCATATTTTTCTATGTTCCATCAGAACATGGCTGTAGCTTGTAGCTCTTTGTCCTATCCGGAAGTTGCAGGATATTTCTATGTTCTAGTAAAACATGACCGTAGCTTTGTAAGCTGCTTGTCCTATCTGAACATGTCAGGAATTTATCTATTTCCTTGCCAGATTCTGCCTTGACCCAAGGCCTAGACAAACGGGAACAACCTTCTCCTTCGGTTACTGTTAGCTGAATATTCATCTATACTAACAGTCTCTATTCCCTAGCTAAATCACAATGCACTAGTTCTAAAGGAAATTTAGATTTATAGTCTGGCTTTCTTGCTCGCACATTTGACATTTTTCCCAGAGTACAAATTTGGATAAATGGACGAGGAAATTTGCCATTCATCCAATGACAGTGTGTGCAAGACTCATCTTTCCTGGGATTTATGCTCCAGCATATCATTTATGGTGTTGAGCCCTATGTGTGGAATATACTAATGCCCACATGAGACATTTGTATGGCCATGGTCAACAGGAAGTTGATTACCAAGGATTTCATCCTCCAGATCGAATACAAGGACATGAGAAAGATAACAGTGGTAGCCTATGAAGTTCCTGCCCATGTAAAAAGCAAAGCCCTGGCTGTTTATTTTAAACAGTTTATCGAGATCCTCAGCCATGTGTACTCCTGGAAGCCGTCGACCCAAACACAGGACTCTGGATCAAAAACAACCCATCTTTTGACAAGATCCAAAAGATAAAAGAACCGAAAGTGCGTCTGGACAGGCGGGAATCACTACAATGCCCTGCTTCATCCATTCCATCATCCTCATCAAAAAAGAGCAACTCCTCATCGACTCATAAAAGAACCCGCTTGCCTTCTTAAAAGAAGCCAGCATCTGCTCCCGAAAAGAAAACTTCTAGCCCTTTTCCCAACAAGAAAGAGAGCGTCGCAACAGCAAAAATACCAAGGAGTCTAGTGGAGGCGACCGGAAGAAAGAGAAAAGAGGCAAAACTTCCCTACAACAAGGGTAAGGACATCTGCACAGTGACCAGCATAGCTGAAAAGACAGCCAAAGATTATGGCAAGGGAGTAAACAAAATGAGAGTACTTTTTGCCATGAAGAAATGTGGGGATGACAACATCAAAGACCCTACTCGAATTCCACGAGCCAAGAAACTCATAATAATGGTCCGTGTCAGAACAGGATCTCGTCAATTATAGGAGATGATCCAAGAAGAGTTCTCCAGAACAAAATCCACTAGTTATCACTGACTCTAATAAACTCTATTGACTGAAACATTTTTGTGGTGGAAGGGTCCCTATTATTGTTCACCCATCCTGTTATACAGATCTAAAACTAACGTTTCCCCATGAAATTGGTGGCATATCCCAAGATAGCATCATTAGGACTGAAATGGGCTGCGGCAACATGGGAGAAGCCATCGATGTCCTATCTCTGACCATGTTTCAGAGCAAGGCCTAACCCTAAGGTAAGTGTCTCTCAATGGCTCTTTGGTCAGCTACTTTGAATGGCCGAGGTCCCAGGTCGGAGTCACACAGGGCAAGGCTCATACACGACCTTCAGTATCTCAGGCTGAATGTCTATTGTTTACAGGGGACCCATCTGATTGCCGACTGTGAAGATATTCTGTCAAGGAAGTTTCGTCTCTTCTCAGTCTATTTTGATAGCCGCTCCAGTGGTGTTTCTTGGATGATCAGCAGGTCCTTGATGGCTACGTGTGCCTTTGTGTTATGAATGTTACCATAAAAGGTCTCTTCACTTCATCGGGATTTATACACCCAACGATGAGGTCTATCCCTATCCTTAACAATAGCTTTAGCTCTAGCTGTTGCTAATTAATCGTAGCCCTAGCCCTAACTTTAGCCTTAATATTACCTCTAGTCCTGCCTACTTAACACTAATCCTGGTCCTAACAATAGCCTTAACCTTAGCTCTAGCACTAGCCACTTAACCCTAGCCCTAACATTAACCCAAGATTTAGTCTTAGATATTGCACTAGGCATTTAACCTTAGCCCTGGCTTTAACCTAAGTTTTAAACCTTGCCATACACTCACTCTAGGCTTAACATTAGCTCAAGACTAGCCCCTTAATCCTAGCTGTAGCCCTAACCTTAGCATTAACGTAAGCTGTAATCCTAGCCCTAACACTATCCTTAACCATAGCTCTTGCCCTTATTAAACCTAGCCCTAAACCTAGTTTTAACCTTTGCTATAACCCTAGCAAGTTAACTATAGCCCTAGCATTAACCCTAGTCTTAGCCCTAACAGTAGACTTAATCTTATCTCTAGCCTTAATATTAGCTCTAGCTGAAGCTCCTTATACTAAGCCCTAAACTTAGCTCTAACCCTAGCCACTTAAACCTATTTTTAGCCCCATCTCTAGCATTGACCTCAGATCTATCACTACAGACTAACCCTAGCACTAGTGATAATCCTAGATCTTAAACTTAGCTCTCGCTCTAGCCAATTAACCTGAGTATACTTAATTTTAGCTACAGGCCTAGTAACTTAACCCTGCCCTAGCCCTAACCCTAGCTCTAATGCTTGACTTAAACTTAACTATAGAACTAGCGACTTAACTTTAGCCCTAAGTGTAACCCTTTACTCAATCTTAGCTACCTAACCTTAGCATTAATATTAGCTCTAGTCCTAGCCATTTAACCATAGATCAACCCTAACTCTAGACTTAATCTTAGCTTGCACTAACTTAACCTAAGCTCTTGGAACTTAAAACTAGTTCTACCTCTAAAACTAACCTTAAATTTAGCTCTAGCTCTGGCCACTTACACTTAGCCCTAGCCCCAACCCTAAACTTAACCTCAGCTGAAGTCTTAGTCACTTAATCTTAAACCAAATCCTAACCATAGCGCTGGCTTTAGCCCTAGCACTAGTCACTTAACCCTAGCCCTATACGTAACCATAGACTTAAACTAAGCTCTAGTCCGAGGCACCTAAATCTTGGTATAGCTCTAACACTAGACAATATTAGCCCAACCCCTCACCCTCACCTTAGTCTTAGCTGTAGCTCCTTAACCCTATTCTTAAACATAGCTTTTGCACTAGCCACTTAACCCTAGCCCAAGCTTTAACACTAAACTTAGCCTTAGCTCCTTAAGCCTATCCCTTGCCCTAGCACTAGACTTAAACAGAACTAGTTCTGGCCTTTTAACTGTAGTCCTAACCCTAACCCTATGCTTAACCTTAGCACTTGCCATAGCCATGTAAACGGACCAAGACATAACCCTAGTTTTAGGCTTAGCTCTAGCCCAACCCTAACTCTTGCTTTAACCTTATCTCTAATCCTAGCCCTTAATAATATCCCTAGCTGTAACTCTATTCTTATATGGCTAGTGCAGGAACTAAGTTTAAGAACTTAACTGCTGCACTAGCCGTATTAACCTAGCTGTAGTCAAAATTCCTTTGCCCTAGCCACTTATCCATAGACCTAGTCGTAACATACTTAACCTCAGATCTACACATAGCCCTAAACCTAGCCTAAAGTTAAATGGCTAGGGTTAAGATTAGCTCTAGCCATTTAACCCTAACCCTGACCCTAACACTAGCCTTATTATTAGCTTAGCTCTAGGCCTAGCCACTTCATCTTAGATCTAGCCTTAACCCTAAAAGTAAACATAGTTCTAGCCCTTGCTTTTTTAACTTTTTAAGTCTAGCACTAAAGCTATCCTTAGCCACTTAATCCTACCCTTTGCTCTAACACGTCTTAATATTAGCTCTAGCCCTAGCCACTTAATCCTATCACTAGCCTTAAACTTTGCTTCACACCTAGTCACTTAAACCTAGCACTAGCCCTAAATCTAGCATAACTTTTGTTCTAACCTGAGCCGCTTAACCCCTAACTCTCATCTTACTCTTAGGCTTAGTCCTAGCCTCTTAAACCAAACTCTAGCCCTAATGCTATACTTAGACTTAACCCTTGTCTTAAACTTAGCTGTAGTCTAAGAGCCATAAACTAAGAACTAGGCTTAGCCCTAGCCTCTTAACCCTAGACCTGGCTATTAACATAGGTGTAACCTTAGCTCTAGCCCTGGTAACTTAACCCTAGACAATCTTAGTCCTAGAACTAGCCACTTAACCCTATCCCTAATACTAAATGTAGCCCTAGTCACTTAATCTCAAACCTACCTATTTAACCCTAGATCAGTCCTTAAACGTAGGCATAAAATTAACACTAGCCTTCGGCCTAAACCTAAACTTACCTCTTGCACTAGCAACTTAACTGTAATCCTAGCCCTATAGTTACTTAAACCTAGCCATAGCACTAACATTAGACTTAACCTTAGCTCTAGTCACTTAACCCTAGACCTAAATTTAGCTATTGCTTGAGCCACATAAAACCTAGCACTAGCCAGTTAAATTTAATGCTAGACCTAGCTCTAACCATAGCTGTAAACTTACTACTAGCACTAGACACTTAACCCTAGCATTACCCTTAGGTCTAGACCTGGACACTTAAAACTAGACCTCCCCTAACCCAAGACTTAAACATGGCTATAGCCCTAGCTCTAACACTAGCGTTAACCTTAGGTCTAGCCATGGCCACTCAACCATAACCTAGCCCTACTCTATCTGTTACCTTAGCACTATCTGTAGCTCTAGCCCTAGCTCCTTAATCCTAGTATAAAGCATAATCCTAGAGTAAATCTTAGCACAAGAACTAGCCTTAACATTAGCTCTAGGCATAGCCACTTAAAACTAGCTCTAAGTCTAATCCTAAACTCTAGCCCTAGCCACTTAACTCTAGAATTTTCCCTAACCATAGCCTTTAACAGCTTTGGCCCAAGTTACTTAAACTTTGCCCTAGCCATTTAACCCTAACCCATGCCCTAACACTTGCATTAACCTTAGCTCTAGCCCGATCCATTAGCGTTAGCCCCAAACCTACATTTAAACTTGCCCTAAAGTAAGACTTAATCTTAGCTCTACTTCTAGCCTAGATGAAACACTAGAATTAACCATAGATTTAGCCCTAGCCCTAGCCACTTTAAACCTATCATTAGTCTTAACACTAGCATTAAAATTAGCTATCAACCTGGCCACTTCACTCACCCTAGCCCTAATAGTACATTTAAATTTAGCTCTAGCACTAGTCACTAAACCCGAGACATAAACTTAGGTCTAGTCCTAGTCGCTTAAACCTTGCCCTAGCCCCAAACCTAGCCATAACATTAGTTCTACTCCTAGTGTTACTGAGTCTTAAACTTAGCTTTAGCCCAAGCCACTAAACCATTGCTTAACACTAAAATTAACACTAGTCTTAACCTTGCTCTAGCCTAAGCTCACCATAGCCCTAGTATAACTCGAGCCATTAGTTCTCACACCAGCCACTGAACCCTAACCCTAGCCCCAACACTAGCCTTATTAGCTCTAGTCCTATACACTTAAACTTAGCCATATCATTAGCTCCAGCACTAGTCTCTTAACCATTGCCATATAATTAGCCCAATCTCTAGCATTTATATTAGCCTTAGCCCTAGCACTAGCTCCTTACCCCTACCTCTAGACCATACCCTAGACTTAATGAGCTCATAGCCTGTCATAACCCTAGCATTAAACTTATCTCTAGCCCTTGCCTTAACCCTATTTAGATTAAGCTAAGATTTAACCATAGCTCTTGTACTAGCTACTTTATTCTAGCCACAACCGCAGTCCTAGACTTAAATGTAGCTTTAGACCTATTCAGGTAAATAAAACTATAGACCTAAAAATATACTAACCTTTGCTCTAACTCTAGATATTTAGCATTAGCCCTAGACTTAACCCTAATCCCAAGTTTTAAATGTAGTTCTAGAGCTAGTGCTTTAACACTATCCTAGCTGTAACCCTACGTGTAAACTTAGCTTTAGCGCTAAACTTTTAAGCTAGCTCAAGCTTTATACATTTAACACTAGTCATAGCCCTAATCCTAGTTTTAACTTTGGCTCTAGCCCTAACCACTTAATCCAAGACCTAGCACTAACACCAACCCAGCCTTAGCCATAGTCTCTTAGCTCTAGCAATAGCCCCATAACCCCAGCTAAAGACCTAAAACTAGATTAACATTAGCTCCAGCCCTAGCCAATTGACCCTAGTTACAGCTCTAACACTAAACTTAAACTAGATCTAGCTCTAGCCCTAACAGTAGACTTACTCTTAGCTCCAACCCTAGCCTACCACTAAACTTAAACTTAGCTCTAGCACTAGCCACATAACAAGCCATAGCCCTAACCCTAGATTAACATTGGCATTAGCTCTAGCTAAGTTAACCTAGCTTTAACAGTAGTTGAACATTAGCACTAGTCCTAGCCATAACCTTAGCTTTAGCACTAACCACAAACCTATCATTAGCATTAATCTTACCTCTATTGCTAACATGTTAGCCCTAGATCTTACCCTATCCTTACTGATAGCTCTAGCCCTAGATTTAACTTTAGCTTTGACCCTTGTCTTAATCTTAGCTCTAGCACTAGCCACTTTACCCTAGCCCTACCCTTAACCCTATCCATAGCCCTAACACTATCCCTAATCTTAGCCTTAGCCCTAGCTTTAATCATTGTCTTAAACCTAGCTCGAGCTCTGGCCATTAGCGCTATCCCATGCCTAGTCTCTAGCACTGACCTTAGCTCTATCGATAGAGAGTTAGCCATAGCCATAGACATAGCCCTATAAGTAAACTTAGTCTTACCTCCAGCCCTAGCCCAAATCCTAGCCTCTTCAGCCTTACTCTATTTCTAACATTATACTTAACCTTACCTCAATCTCTAGCTCAAACCATAGCCTTAAACTTAAGTCTAGACCTAGCCCTAGCCCCTTAATTGTATCACTATCCCTAATGTTTAACATTAAGCTCTAGCCATAGCAGTTTAACCTTTTGTCAAACCTAACCCAAGACTTAATCTTAGCTATAGCCTTAGTCATAGCCTTAACCTTAGCTCTACTACTAGCACCTTAACACTAGCAGTAGCCTTATCGCTAGACTGAAACTTAGCACTAGCCCTAGCTCAAATCCTAGAGTTAAATTAGCTTTAGGCTTAACATTTTTTCCATAACCCTAGCTCTAACATTAAACCTAACCATGCAACTAAATGTAGTTAATTAACACTAGACGTTGCTTTAACCCTAGCCACAATGCTGAGACAAGAATTAATCTTAGATATAGCGCTTGCCACTTAGCCTAGCATAACACTAGCCTTAAATTTAGCTGTACCCCTAGTCATTTAACCCTAGCCCTAACCTAAACTCCTTAGCTCTAGCACTAACCATTTAACTCTTGCCCAAGCTTTAAACCAAGACTTAACACTAGCGATAACCTTAGTTCTAGGTCTAGCCACATTTAACCTTGTGCCAACCCTAACACAAGACTTAACATTAGCCATAGACATAGCTCAAACTCTAGCCACCACCCTTGCACTAAAGGTAGACAACTTTAGCTCAAGCCCTAAACTTAAACTTAGCTCTAATTCTAGCGACTTAACCCTTGCCTTGGCCATAAACTTAGCTCTAGCCCTAACTCTAACACTAGTATTAACCTCATATCTAGCAGTAGCCACTTAAATCTAGTCCTAGCTTTAACACTAGACTTAACCTAATACAACCTTAACATTAGATCTAGCAATAGCCACTTAACCCTAGCCCTAATGCTAGACTTAACCTTACCTTATGTTATTGCCTTTAAACCTAGCATTAGCCCTAAACTTAGACTTTAACTTAACTTATGCCATAGCCACTTCACCCTAGCACTAGCCTTGGCCAAGATAGAACCCACTACACCCCTCCAGTATTCCCTGTGCATTTGGAACCCTGGTGTAATTTGTAGCAAAATTCATAATCTTGTAAAATAGCTGAATACTTGATGCTTTGCCAGGGCTACCAAAGGAGCTTTTATAGTGACACCAACAGTAGATGGGTTGCCTCCAGGCTCCATCCTGTTATTTAACCCATAACTGGAGGGAAGTACCAAGGGTACTCAACTGGAATTCGAACTTGGCTCACAGATTTCTCCTTCTAAGCTTAAGCAGTAGCCCCTTAATCCTAGTCCAAGCCCTAACAATAACTTCAACCTTAGCCCGAGATTTAAACCTAATCTTAAACTTAGATTTAAACTTAGCACTAGCCACTTAAACCTAGACCAAACCCTAAACCTAGCTTTAGCCAAAGCCCCTAATGTTAAGACTAGAGATAGGTCTAAGTTAATGGCTAAGGTTAGCATTAGGGAAAGGGTTATGTGGTCACTTAACCCTAGCACTATCTTTTTACTTAACCTTAGCTACAGCCCTAGCCATTTAACCCTAGACTTAAACTCATCTCTAACCCTAGCAACTTAACAATAGAGTAGCCATAGCCTTAACTTTAACCTTAGCTCTAGCTGTAGTCACTTAATCCAAGTCTTAGCCCTCACAACTTAACCTTAGTTTTAGCTCAAGCCCATTAACCCTAGACCTAGCCCTGAAAAAAAATTTAATCTTAGCTCTGGACTTGTCGACTTAACCCAATGCCCTAGACTTAAAATTAGTTCTAGCCCAAGCCGTAAACATACATTTTACCTTAGCTCTAGAAATAGCCACCTAACCCTAAATTTAAACTTAGCTATATCCCTAGTCACTTACACCTTGGCCTAGCATAACACTAGACTTAACCTTAGCTTATGCCCCAGCCATGACCTAGACTTAATTTACCACTAGTGACAGAACCCTAGACTCTTAAACCTACGCCTAGTCCTAGCCCCTCAAAACTAGCACTAGCCGTAACCCTAGACACTTAACCATAGTGTTAGCCCTAACACTTAACCTTAGCTCAAGAACTAGCCACTAAACCCTTGCTTGACGTAAACCTAACCTCAAAACTAGCTCTAGACATAGCCACTTAACTATATCCCTAGCCCTATCTACATCTCCCTAAGCCAAGCAATAAACATAGCCTTAAGCTTATGTCTAGCACAAGCCCTATCAAGTTTACCTTTACCCCTAGCCCTTGCCTAAACTTAACCCCTTAAACTTAGCTATAGACGTAGCCACTTAACTCTAGCTCTAGACTAACCCTAGCCCCTTAATCTTATCTTAACCCTTACCATAACCTTGGTTCCAGATCTTACCATTTAAACCTAGCTCTAGCCCTAACACTAAACCCAGACCTAACTTTAATACTAGAATTTAGCTTAGCTCTAGCTACTTAAAACTCGCCATAGCCCTAGCCCTGGCCACTGAAGCCTAGCTACAAGCTCTAACCCTAAATTTAACCTTAGTTCTAGCCTTAGCCACTTAGCCATATCCCTAACCTTAACTGTAGACTTAGCATCTTAATTCTAGTCCCAGCCATAAAACAAAAATAATCTTAGCTCATGCCCTTAACCTTTGCTCAACCCCTAGCTACTTCAGAAAAGTCTTAGCTCTAGTCTGAACATGTGAACTAGTCCTGGCCACTTATCCTTAGCTCTAGATCTAGCTCCTTAACCCTAGTCCTAACACTAAAGCTAGCCTTTAAACTTAGCTCTAGCTACTTAAAAAAGCCATAACCCGAGCCTTAGCCCTAACTCTAGACTTAACCTTAGATCTAAACTTAGCTCTAGCACTAGACACTTAATGCAAGCCCTAGTCCTAGCAACTTAACCTTAACCCTAGATTTACCCTTGTGTCTAGCCTTAAGCTTAGCTCTTGCCCTAGCCCTACTCTAACAATGGTCTTTACCTTAGTATTAAGCCTAGGGCTATTGTTAAGTGACTAGTGCTAGGGTTAAGTGGCTTGGGCTAGTCTCAAGGTTAAAGCTCTATCCCATGCATTAACCTTAGCTATTGACCTAGCCACTTAACTGTAGCTCTAGCTCTAACCCTAGTATTATACTTAGTTGCAGTCTTTGCCACTTAAGCCTAGACCTAGCTATAACAACAGACTTAAACATAGCTGCAACACTAGCTCTAGCTATATCTTCTTTAACCTAGCATTAGCCCTAGCACTAACCCTAGTTTTAACATCAGCTCCAGACCTTGACCATTAACACTGCCCTAGGCCTAACCATAGCTTTATCCTTAGCTCTGGCTACTTAACTCTAGCCTGAGACCTTGCCCTAGCCATTGAACCCTACTTACTCCAAGCTTTAACACAAGCCTTAATGTTAGCTTTCCCTTAGACAATTAACCCTAGCCATAAATGCAAACTTAACTGTAGCTCTAGCCTTAGAAACTTAACCCAAGCGATTTGTTTATGTTAATTTCTGCACAGTTCTATCGATTGTTACTAAAACTTTTGAAAAATTACAATATCTAAACGAATTTGTGGGGAGGTCAGTTTCTCATACCACGTTAAAGTAAATCGATCCTCCATTTTCAATCCACTATAAGGTTTTATGAGAAACTGGTCCCCACCACTAAAATTGTTTAAATATCGAATTTTTTATTTTTTGTCATTCGTAAAGTTTAAGGTGTAAAAGTTAATATTGCACTGAAAAAAGTCCAAAGAATTTGATAATGAACAAATTTACAGGTGGCGATAATGTCGTACCGGCGACTGGTTTCAAAATGGAGGCTCGATTAACTAACATTGTATGAGAAACTGATCCCCGCAGAAAATAAGTAAATACTGAAATTTTTCAAAAACATTTTTGTCAGTCGTAAAGCTAAGGGGGGAACTAATAGGACTGCACTGAAAAAAGTTTTTAAAAAAATGAAAATAACAAAATTAAACGTGGTGGTAGTCTGCTTCAGATCTGTCTATAAAAGAAAAAAAATAATCTCCCTCCTTCACTCTCTTTCAGAGAATCTTTTTTCGTCAATGAAAAAAATCCAAAATAACAATTTATATCAGGCTGTTTATCGATCTATTTATTTATTTGTCTGTCTGTCTAAATCCCTAGCACTTAATTTTTAATTAAAAAAGGTTTAATAAGCTAATGACAGCCGCCATATTCAGTTATTTGATAGACACTGTGTAATATACATTATGGCACAAAGGCAAAAATAAAAACTGGTTATATGTATATGACGATCTTTGTTGCTTTTATTGGCCTTGTGCCATACTAAGCTGTGATGAGTGAAGATAATTTTTAAAAAGTGTTCGAATACTCCCGCACCAGTAAGAAAACTGTCGTGGCGGACAGACATAATCTCGCTGCTGACCTTGAACGGGATCTACACTCTGTGGTGAATTGGGGCAAGAAGTGGCTTGTCAACTTCAATGCGTCTAAGACCAAGCTGTTGTCTGGCAACCTCTCCTGCCTCCCATAAACATGGACCGAGCGATTCTCCCTGAGAGCAACACACTACGCCTCCTCGGCCTTACCCTCTCCTCAGATCTCAAATGGAACTACTATATTGAATCCATAGCTAAATCTACTGCTAAGAAGGTTGGGTCACTATGTCGATCCAGGTTGTTTTTTCCGCCTGAATCCATCCTGCATATATACAAGTCAACCATCCGTCCGTGCATGGAGTGCTGCTGCCATTTATGGTCAGGCGCCTCTGCCGTTCTCGACAGGCTCAAAAGGAGAGTCTATAATGTGATAGGTACTGATCTGGCGACTCGACTGCAGCCACTTCCCCACCGTCGAAATGTGGCCTCCCTTTGTCTGTTCTGTAAATACTTTCATGGCTTCTGCTCCAACGAACTTAAGTCATTGGTGCCTCCTCAACAGGTGTATACTCGCGCAACCAGACTGGCAACTGGGTCCCACCCATTCACAGTCAGGTTAGCCAAATGCAGACGACAATTCTACTCCTGCAGCTTCTTCTCTCGCAAGAGAAAGTTAAAGGTGATTGTTAAGGCGTCAAATTGGGGATCTCTTACCCTTTTTTCCGTCCCTTTCTTTCTTGTTAATCCCTTTATCCTTCTTTTTACTCTTTTTTATTTTTCTTTACAGATTTTCTGAAGGAATTTTACAAATGGCGGCCAGTGTTAATGAAGAAAGATTCCTGTGTTCGAACTGTGACCAATATTTGGATTTCTCCTCGAAGACATTGGCATGTCTTCAATGCCACACCCCGGTAGAGACACATGACAGTTTGAGACTTTCACCATTTTTGGTGAAGACCATGATGCGCCAAAATCTGGAATCCAAATAATGGATATTCGACGTGTGTTTTGAAGACCACGGCACCGAATCGACTGTCCGGATTGCGAGAAATACCACCCGACACACGAAACCAGGGACCTGGGGGTCATCATGACGGACGAGTGCCGTCTGCATCGAAAACGGAAGGACGCCTTCTGCGACCGGTGCAACGTTTGCCTGTGTCCGTGAGGGAGGAGGCGACGAAGGAGAAAACGGGCGGCCTCACCCTGGTGCAAGAACTCCGTCAGTTGGAAATCCAGATCCTTGCAATGAACGAAGAGACGAGGCGATCTATTGACCAACTATCAACAGATTGCGACTCGAAATGTGGGAAGAGTTCGAAACGTTCGTGGAAGAGACACGTCGGAGTTTGAAAGAACTGTCCGACAATATGAGAGAGGCGATCTCCGGACAGTTAGAAAAATGGCGCCTCTCCCTAAAGGAGGGAAACGACCTTTTGAAAAAGGTCAGCATTTGGTGCCATAATGTTGGCCAATTGTTGGGGGACGTCATTTGTGGATTACGGTTGGTGGGAGCGGAGCTTAGATCGCGGCTCCCACGAAAAATCGGAATTGACTGTGACATTTCCATTTTCAAAATGATGTCACGAATCCCTGGAGTCACTGAGAAAAGAAATAATAGAGTTTACGAGAGTCGGGACATCCGGGGATTTACAGCTCCAAAATGAATACTGTCTCCACGATTCGAACCTGGGAGAGATTTCCTCGATTCTCGCCACCGACGAAGACGATCATGTCTTTGTCTGCGATTGGGACGATATTTCGGTGAAAGTATTCGATGAGTCTGGGCAGTTGATTGGCCGATGTAAATTGACTGACATTTTCGTCGTCTGTTCTCCTTGGGGTGGGGGAAGAATTTTCTTTTTGGAGAGAAAAAAATGCCCCCCCATTTTTAGACAAACAAAAAAATAATTCTCACAGAAAAGTTATTTTGTTCTTTCTGTCAATTTCAAAAACGAATTTGAAGAAATTGTCTGTTTTTCGGAAACCGGAGCCGAAATAAAAAGAATTGACCTTGGGAACTGGCCGGTGGGGAGGAGTGGTGGTGACCCCCTCCTTCGTGCTGATCTCACAAATGGGAATTTGTGGGGGACGAGACGTGAAATGTCAGAAATCTTCCTTTTTAGTCAAGAGGGAGAAATTCTTCAAAAAATTAACAATTTAACTCCAAATAAATTTCAATTTTTTCGGTTTTGTCGGAAAAAGTTTTGTACGAATTCCCCCAAGAATCAGAAAATTATGCAAATATTTTTCTTTCCCAACAAAAATTGATTGTTTGTTTTCAAAACGAACAAATAAATTTAATAAAAATTTTCAAGATTCGTTAAGACAAAAATATTTTAAAAATTGAAATTTGTTTTTAATTTTGCAAATAAAATTAATTTGTGTGTTGTTTTAATTTTTTAATTCTGAAATTTTAAAAACGATTTCAAAATATGACTTAAATATTGAACAAGAAGTAATGTTTTGTAATATGAACGAAGACAAAAAACATGTCTACATTTCTGAGATGAGGAAATATTTACATTATTCGTACGATTGTCTTCATCTTTGTTGTCATTTGTACAACGTTTCAGCCGTTGTATTCTGCGGCCTTCTTCAGGTACTAAGAATTTCGAATAGAACCCTTTTATTATTTGTTGTTTTTTTTTTACTTTTTCTTTGGCCGTCAATGGTTGACAGAAGATGTGCAAATAAAGTTGATTTCATTTCAAAATGGAAATAAAAACATCAAATGAATCAATATTGATTGACTCACAATCTTGGATTTTTTTTTACATTGATTGCAACCAATTGTGTGTGTGTGGGGGGGGGATTTTGGTGATGTCTTCTTTTTGGTCTCTTTTTTCAATATCTGAAGGAAAGAAAGCAATAAAAAAATTTAGAAAGTATTACAAGGGAGATAACTCTGCTTAATCCTTTTGCTTTTCTCCCTTAAACGGAATATTCTTTTAACGATATTAAAAAAAAACAACCTTTTACAGCTAATCAAGAAATTGATGTGGTAATAGAGTAAAATAACAATAAAAATCATTTTAAAAGAATTAACCAAAATTAATTTCCATGTAAATTTTAGAAAAAAATTTCATTTCACTTAACAAATGCTACATTTGTTGTTTCTATTGAATTGTCACAAAGAAAAAAAAAGTTGATGTTATTCCTATGTACTAAAATCGCCATTTTCACATGATCTATATCATATGGCCTATGACATCCAACCATCAACTTTTAGTAATTCATATTCTAAGGACTTATTTGACTCTCTAAAAGACTAAAGTGTAGATGGTTTTTGTTACTCCTGCCTATGAATTCCAACCTTCATCTTCCAGTGATCCCTATTCTAAAGCCATATTCTACTCTGAAAAATCAATAAATCTTGACAGTTGATGTAATTCCTGTATATGACCTCCAACCTCTATGTTTCATTGACCATATGCTAAAGTCGTATTCTACTAATAAAAATCATAAAATGTAGACAGATTATGTAATTACTGCTTATCATCTGCAACCTTCATATGACAGTTATCCATATTCTAATCGCAAAACTGAACCCGACCTCCATCTGTGAGTGATCACCCTCCTAAAGTAGTATTCTACTCTCAAAAATCAGAAAATGAAGACGTTACTATGACTTCAACCTCTTTTTTGTGACCCATTTTCTAAATTGGTATTCTACCCTCAAACATCATCAAATATAAAGTGTTGATAATACAATTGTCAATGACCTCCAACCTTCATCATTCACTGATTTTTATTCTAAAGTCGTATATTACTCACAAAAACTGAGGTATACACAGCTGATGTAATTATTGTCTACGAGCTCCATACTCCATCTATCAGGGACTCCTATTCTAAACTTGTATTCTACTGTCCAAAATGAATTTCCACCTTCATCTTTCAGTGATCTCTATTCTGTCATCGTCTTCTACTTTAAAATATTTCAAATGTAGACAGTTGATGTAATTCCTGCATATGACTTCCAACGTCCATTTATAGCGATCCTTATTCTAAAACCTTACTCTACATTAAAAAATCATAAAATAAAATTAGTTGTTGTTATTCCAGTCTTTGATTTACAAAGTGATTCCTATTCGAAAGTAGATTCTACTCTCAAAAAGACTAAAATGTTAACAATTGATGTTACTCCTGTTTATGTCCTTCAACCTTCATTTATCAACGATCACTTTTCTAAAAAATCTCATTCTAGTTCCAAAAATCCTAAAATATGAACAGTTGATATTTCTCCTGTCTGTGAAATTCACCCGTCTATGACCACTAATTTCCATTTGTCTGTGATCCCAATTCTAAAATCATATTCTACTCCCAAATAAAACCCAAAAATTACAGTTTCCCAATTTTCGGTGAAATCTGACAAAACCAATCGCTTTCTATCAGTTCCAATCTTCATTTTGAGCTGATGCGCAAAACATCAGATCCTGTTGAGAAAGGTGCTGAACTTGTAAGACTTCCTCCATTCGCGTAGTCCAAATCACAATTCGAGCCGTGGCCGGTAACGACAGAAACATCATTTGTCACACTCCAGAGTATAAAGGTGACACATTGTCCCATGCATATACATGATTAATGAACATAAGTTTGCGGGGGCGAGAAGAGCCGTCAACACGCCGACATGCATGAAAATACAGAAAATGCACAATTTTCTTGCTTTCAAAACAGTCATTTATATTGCTTAAATTCAATTTTAAATGAGATCATATTCTACAGATCAATTTAAATAAGTGTCAGCATTATATAAGATATGCATAAAAATACAGAATATGCGCAATTTTCTGGCTTTCAATACACTCATTTATATTGCACCTATTCAATTTCAAATGACACCATACGATTCTACTCATCAATTTAAATAAGAATCAGCATTAAACTAGATATGCATAAAAAAACACAATATGCGCAATTTTATGGCTTTCAATGACATCATATGATTCTCCTCATAAATTTAAATAAGAAGCAGCATTAAACTAGATATGCATAAAAATACACAATATGCACAATTTTCTGGCTTTCAACACATTAATTTATTTAGCTCAAATTCAATTTTAAATGACAACAATGATCTTACTTATCAATGTAAATTAAAATCAGCATTAATCTAGATATCCATAAAAATACACCAAATGTGCAATATTCTGGCTTCCAATACACTCATTGAATATTGCCCAAATTCAATTTTAAATGAGACCATGTGATTCTACTCATCAATTTATATAAGTATCAGCATTAATCTAGCTATGCATAAATATACACAAAATGCGCAATTTTCTAGCTTTCCATACACTCATTTATATTGATCTAATTCAATTTTAAATGAAATATTATGATTCTACTCATCAATTAAAATAAGAATCCGCATTAATCTAGATATTCATAAACTTACACAAAATGCGCAATTTTCTGATTTTTAATACAATCATTTATATTGCTCAATTTCAATTTTAAATGACACCATATGATTCTACTCATCAATTTAAAAAAATCAGCATTAAACCAGATATGAAGAAAAATACACAAAATGCGCAATTTTCTGGCTTTCAATGCACTTGTCGAGCTCTCTACGATACCCCCGTATCACCAATATTTTATAGAAAGTTCGAGAAGGAAAATTGTAAAATTAATCAAACCATCTTCTTTTTGTAACCAAACTTTTCATTGGTTTGTTCTGAATCAGCAGCAGCATTTTGCCTCTCTTTCAAAAAAGCGGGAATCTTCCCGCTCTTCAAGCAGCAGTTGGAAAGTTTCCTTTGAAGACACAAGACCTATTGTTTCGAGCTCACTTTTCTTTTAAGGCAATACTTGTTTTTGCCTACTCTTTTAAAAGAAAATAAGCCGGTTTCATTTACCTGACTGAGAAGTTAAGTTAAATACTTCAAAACTTTGAAATACCAGCTTTTTGCATTCAACATTTTCTCCTGATATAATAATTTATTATTTTCAACTTCTCACCTCAACCGCAAGTATTTTTGACATTTTTTTTTATTCACACACACTTTGCTTGCAGATTATCTTAAAACTCACACTTTGAACTGTTTCAATTATTTGAACATACAAACTGATTTCCAACTCACACTTTGAACTGTATCAAATTATTTGTCTACATATAAACTTTTGAACATTGGCTTTGGGCCATTTACAATTAAAAAATATTTTATTGTTTAAACATATATCTGCAGTAAAAGGGAGATAACTTATTTTTACCCCTTTTCTATAATTCACCGTTCTTGTTATAATTAAAATTTATTTACCTCTGTCATATGTCTTGTTTGTTCACTTATTTGTACATACGTAAAATTGAGAAGCTCTAATTACCCAACAAACAAATAAAAAAAAGTAGTTAGGTCGCTACAACTGGTAACCCCGACTGTTTTGGGTATTTTAATTTTTTTTGGTGACTCCTCTCTCTTCTCAATTTTGTGTGTACGAGTGGACATATTGATAGAGCAAGATATAAGATAATCTTTCTCTTGCACCGCCTGCAGTGGATTCTTCCAGTATGGATACTTTAATCAAGAAAATAGACGCCATCGCACTGCGCGTCGATAACTTGGAAGGCAGGTTCCGCATAAAAAATAGAAGCCTGTCGCGTACCAGATCACTTTCCCGCGAACGGCCACATGGGGAATATTGCTGGTACCACTTCAAGTATGCGACCAATGCTAAGAAATGTATCAAACCGTGTAAATATTATACGGATAATGGCGCCCAGCGTTCGAGAGACGCGGGAAACGAGTTAGCTGGTGGCCCATGAACGCGGCTACTACCACCAGCAGTAAATCTATTTGCCGCCTATTTTTCATATATGACAATATATCACGCATGTCTTTTCTAGTCGATACCGGTGCCCAAGTAAGTGTTATCCCGCCAAGTACTGGCCAACAACTTAAGATAACAGATTTTTCATTACAGGCTGCTAACGGCACTAAGATTAATACCTACGGCGAAGCCTCTTTAACGCTTGATATAGGTCTTCGACGGAGTTTCCCATGGATTTTTACCATTGCACAAGTGAAAATTCCAATACTAGGTGCAGATTTTCTTTCACATTATGTTAAGTTTGAACCTTGCATCTAGGTCGCTGTTAGACGACAATACCAATATACATGTTCGTGGCACTAGATCGAATATTTCTTCTTTAGGCATCAGTGCTGCCATGCCTTCCGTTACCGAATTAGAAGACATTTTAAGTGGCTATCCAGACCTTGTCAAACCTTTTTCTTATAGAGACAAAAGGTCCTCCTGTTCATTCAAACCCTCGACGTCTGCACCCTGATAAGTACAAAATAGCTAAGCGTGAGTTTCAGCACATGATCGACCTGGGTATTATACGTCCTTTGTCTAGCCCTTATGCTTCTCCATTACATATGGTCCCTAAATCGGAGCCTGGAACATGGCGTCCTTGTGGTGATTTCAGAAGACTTAATGCTCAGACTGTTCCTGACCGCTATCCAGTACCAAATTTACTTGATTTTGTGACGTCGGTACAAGGAGCCAGTGTTTTTACCAAGCTGGACCTGCGAAAAGCCTTCCATCAAATCCCCGTAGCTCCTGAAGACATTCCTAAGACAGCCATCACCACACCTTTTGGGTTGCTCGAATTTCTGCGAACGCCGTTCGGTTTGCGTAATGCTGCCCAATCGTTTCAGCGCCTAATAGACGAAGTATTGCGTGGTCTTGATTTTACTTTCGCCTATATCGACGACGTCCTCATCGCCAGCAGCGATATGGCTACGCATCGCACCCATGTTAAACAAGTTTTTGATCGCCTACAACATTTCGGCTTGAAAATTAACCCTGAGAAGTGTATTTTCGCTGCCTCTCAGTTGACATTCTTGGGACACATTTTGGATAAAAGTGGCATCACCCCGATGCCTACTAAAGTAGAGACCATCAGCAAATTTCCTCAACCACAGTCTCTTCGACAACTTCGTCGTTTTTTGGGTCTCGTTAATTACTATCGTCAATATATTCCTCACTGCTCCAGCATTTTATCACCTTTGACTGATTTACTTCAAAACCAAAAGAAAAAAAATGCTAGCATATCTTTCACGGATAAACAACTACAGTCATTTAATGACGATAAAAATGCCTTGGTTAACTTTACGAAGTTAACGTATATTTCTGATGACAAGGACTCTATTCTCTCCCTTACAACGGACGCCTCGTCTGACGCCGTTGGAGCTGTGTTACATCAAACAACCAAGGGAGCTAAGCAACCTTTGTCTTTCTTCTCACATAAGCTGTCGGCTGCCCAAAAGAGGTATAGCACCTTTTCTAGAGAATTGTTGGCCATATACATGTCTATTCGACATTACCGTCACTTGTTGGAAGGACGGAATTTTGTAGTTTTTACGGATCATAAACTACTTACGTATGCTATCCATTCCAAGGCCGAAAAAATCAATCCGCGAGACTGTCGTCACCTGGATTATATTTCCCAGTTTACCACGGATATTAGGTACATCCAGGGGGATGACAATACAGTTGCTGATACACTCTCGAGATCTACCCTGCATAATATTTGTTCAAATACTTTGGATTTAGAGACTCTTGCTCGGGAACAACAAAATGATAATGTCGAGAATCAATTTCTTTCCGATTCATCTCTTCGAATCGAACAGCACCCTCTTCCTTTCTCTACTACTACTATTGCATGTGATGTCAGTACTGGACGTCCCCGTCCTTTTGTTCCGCAGTATATGCGTAGATCCCTCTACGAGCATTTTCATGCATTATCCCATCCTGGTCGGAAAGCTACCGTCAAGCTTATTTCCGACAGGTTTGTTTGGCCTAATATGAATTCAGATATTAAGACTTGGTTTCAGTCGTGCCTACACTGTCAGACATCCAAGGTGCATAGGTAATTTCCCGCCACCCGATGGTAGATTTTCCCATATCCATATTGATTTAGTTGGTCCTCTCCCCTCTGTGGATGGTTTTCAATATCTCTTAACTATCATAGATCGGTTTACAAGGTGGCCAGTAGCTGTTCCCTTACGGTCTGTGACAGCAGATATTATAGTCCAAACTATCCTCAGAGAGTGGATATCAATATTTGGATGTCCCTCAGTCGTTACTATCGATCGTGGTGCGCAATTTCAGTCTGCATTATTTTCTGAATTCTTGACACTTTTAGGTGCCAAACAAATAAGTACTTCCGCTTATCATCCTTCCGCAAATGGTATTGTGGAAAGATTTCACAGGTCTTTGGAATCCTCCCTTATTGACAATAATGATCCTCGTCTTTGGATTGATAAATTACCCCTTGTTATGCTTTCTTTGAGAAATATTGTCAAAGAGGATTTACGTTGCTCGACGGCTGAATTAGTTTTTGGTACATCTCTTACACTACCTGGTCAGCTAATTTCTGACCCTAAGAATTTTTCTCCTACATCTGATTTTGTAAAGAATTTAAAAAGGAGAATGTCGAGCTTATCTTACACTCCTTCTCGCTCAACCGATCGTGCAGTTTATTTACCGCAGAGTTTACAGTCTTGCGAATTTGTTTTTATTCGTCGAGACGGAGTGCGTAAACCCTTAACACCAACTTACTCTGGACCTTATAAGGTATTACAGCGGAATGATAAATATTTTACTGTTTCGGTTAATGGCCGCACTGACACAATTGCAATAGATCGTCTCAAGCCTGCATTCCTGCATAAGTCTGATATTTCCCCTGTTTCGCCGACCGAAGCGGTGCCTACTCGACAGAAGTCATATGATGCTCAATCTCATTCAACTACTCGTTCTGGGAGACGGGTCCATTGGTCTGTTAAACTTGAAACTGATTTCGTCAAGTAATTTTTTCTTCTTTCCTCTTTCTCTTTTCCCTTTCAGATTCTTATTTTTGGACTAAGAATCTTGGTGGGGGGTATTTGTCGAGCTCTCTACGATACCCCCGTATCACCAATATTTTATAGAAAGTTCGAGAAGGAAAATTGTAAAATTAATCAAACCATCTTCTTTTTGTAACCAAACTTTTCATTGGTTTGTTCTGAATCAGCAGCAGCATTTTGCCTCTCTTTCAAAAAAGCGGGAATCTTCCCGCTCTTCAAGCAGCAGTTGGAAAGTTTCCTTTGAAGACACAAGACCTATTGTTTCGAGCTCACTTTTCTTTTAAGGCAATACTTGTTTTTGCCTACTCTTTTAAAAGAAAATAAGCCGGTTTCATTTACCTGACTGAGAAGTTAAGTTAAATACTTCAAAACTTTGAAATACCAGCTTTTTGCATTCAACATTTTCTCCTGATATAATAATTTATTATTTTCAACTTCTCACCTCAACCGCAAGTATTTTTGACATTTTTTTTTATTCACACACACTTTGCTTGCAGATTATCTTAAAACTCACACTTTGAACTGTTTCAATTATTTGAACATACAAACTGATTTCCAACTCACACTTTGAACTGTATCAAATTATTTGTCTACATATAAACTTTTGAACATTGGCTTTGGGCCATTTACAATTAAAAAATATTTTATTGTTTAAACATATATCTGCAGTAAAAGGGAGATAACTTATTTTTACCCCTTTTCTATAATTCACCGTTCTTGTTATAATTAAAATTTATTTACCTCTGTCTTGTGTCTTGTTTGTTCACTTATTTGTACATACGTAAAATTGAGAAGCTCTAATTACCCAACAAACAAATAAAAAAAGTAGTTAGGCCGCTACACACTCATTTATATTGCTCAAATTCAATTTTAAATGACACGACATGATTCTTCTCATCAATTTAATTAAGAATCTGCCTTAAACTAGATATGCATAAAAATACTCAAAATGCGCAATTTTCTGGCTTTCAATACACTCATTTATATAGCTTAAATTCAAATTTAAATGAGACCACAAAATGTTCTAGTAGTAATTGTTGAAATAGATAAGGAGAAAGAGAATAAGGTGTGATCTGACCTAATCTCCGGATCGATTTGAAGTTGGTTACATTTTAGATGTGTGTCACCAAACCGCCTTCGCATACTGACCGCCGTGACAGATTAGAGACCATCCTTGAATATTCAATCCAGTCACGTGGAAAAACCGTTTCTCTGACGTATTTTGAATTTTGCAATCAGGATTCACAGTTCCGCTACAATGCAATCATTACGTTTTACATTGTAAAACAGTTGTAATCAAAACAAAATTTTGAATATGTTAGAATGGATTAAAATTTAAAAATACTTAAAAATCACTTTTATCCTTCCTCTTAATAATAATGTAAACATTTTGATGGAAAAAGTTTGTTTTAAGTTTGGTGCCTTTTTTATTCATACTATGCTGTTTGTTTTTTTTTATCGATTTTTGGATCTACCTACTAAAGTTAAAATTTTACAAGAAAGCTGACCAAAAATACAACCTGTTGGTATGCAGCTAAGAAACAAAAATAAAAAAAATGTTATGAAAAACCACGTGTTTTCCTTTTATTAGAATAAAGGGACAAAACTGTTAGATCACGTGACCTTTACATAATCATGGCAATTATAGTCTACCATACATGAAAATAAGGAACTAATTAATTAAAGAAAATACCCCAAAAATTATTTTAAAAATAGTTGGTACCACTACGTTTAATATTCTTTGCAATTACGGACTCGTAAATTTCGTTTCTACTTAATTATTATATAACCTCCAAAGAACAATCCAATGCAGAATTTTATATGATTTTAAACTATTATAAATTATTATAATTAAAACGTGAAAACATTCTTTATGTTAAAAATTCATTATTCATAAAAAAAAAAAATTCTTCAAACAATAAAGTCTTTAATATTACTTATTTGCAAAAGCAATTAGAACCTTTTCTAATTAGGTAGTGTCATTGTTTTATTGGATTTATTATTTTTCAATTCAGGGCAGATTTTCGTTTAGTTCGCACTAATTAGGAAAAAAATTATCAGAGAACAAGAACGTTATGTGCGAAATTTCATGAAATCAAGTAAATGGGGGGGGGGGGGGGGTAAAAAATTCAAAATAATTTCATTTATTTGTGAATAAGTGCTGAATATTTAATTAGAATTGGACAATTATTTGGTTTTTACAAGAATTTCCAAATAAGTGTGTTTTCTAAAGAAAAACGTGCGCAAAAAAAATCAATGTTAATAGTCAGAGTGAAGCGTTAGGGAAGCTGGTAATTTTTTCTTTGATTCCGCCTTGGGTCTTACTTAACCAAACCTCCTACAGCTTGCAAGTTTTAAGCTGAATTATCATCAGAAGGTTGATAGTCATTTGGAATGTGTGGATTAGTGTAGAAGAGTGGAATAATAAAATATACATTTTGAATGTTAAAATAGAAGTTTATTAAAAGGAGGAATAACACAAGTTGTAGAAATTAATATTCAATTAGAAATATTATCAAGAGGTTAAGGGTAGAGTTCGTACAAAATGTTCTAGTAGTAATTATTGAAATAGATAAGGAGAAAGAGGACATTGTCTAGGTCGCTTGAAGTTTGAAGTTACATTTTAGATGTCTGTCTTTCTTTCGCTGCTCCCATCTGAGTCTCTGACGCTCGAAGTCATTTATATGTCCTTTTGAATTTCGCACTGGATCGCTAAGTCCCTTCAAGTCTTACAAGTCGGTCCCATTGGTCACAAATAATTTTAACACCTACTTGCGAAATCTGGTTTCGACTTTTTCGTTAAGCAGACGGTCAATCCTTTTTCTATTTGGGAAAACCCAGGATTTCACACGTCATTGTGAATTTTGTAAAAATGAAGAAGATTGATTTTAATTAATTTCTTATTCGCTACAATAGAAGACGATGACGTAAACAAAACAAAATTTAAACCAAAATTTCGGAAGTGATAAAAAGGATTTAAAAAATTACTTTGGTCTTTCATCTTAATAATAACATGAACATTTTGACGATAAAACTTTATTTTTGTTAAGTTTGTTGCCTTTTTCATTACGCTATGTTGTTTTTTCCGCGAATCACTGGAGGTACCTATTTTAATCACTCAATTATCGCCCATTATCAATCGTAGTTAAGTTCTTTAAAGTTGGTTAGTCACTCTGCCTTTCCATCATTATGATTATGAAATCTATAATCTTCTTAAAACACGTTTGTTTATTTATTTATTTTCTTATATAATAATGAAAAAGAAAAAGAAAAGTAAATAACATTCCACTCTGGTTAGTGTAAATAATTTTTAAGTTTATCTTTTCATTAATTGATTTCTACAATTGTATGTCCTTCTTGTAAGGCTTAGTACTTCATCAATTTATCAAAGTTATATTTCCCATTCTTGAGTTAATTTTAGAAATTGCACTTTTTCATGCAAATATTTCATTTATTATTAAAGCCCCATTTTGTTTGCGTCTTTATTACACTTGCAGTAGAAAACTACGATGACCATTCACAAATATGTATACGCTGCATTGAAACAATCACAGCTTCAGCTTTGCTACTGCGAAACAAACTTGTAATAAATCAAAGAAGCATTGTATTCGGCAGAAGAATCCATTAATTGACACAATCAGTTAGATTCTGCGTATCAGTTTGTACGGCAGTAGCTGCAAAGAACAGTTGGTCCCGTGAACCATAAAGGGTATGTAATACATGCTCAATCTAGAAATCGCGAGAGAATTACTTAACAATAACAACTAAAATTTCGAAGAATGCAATCGAAACGCGTCGAAAATCAACGAATAAAAAAACAGAATTAAAATTGAAATCTTTGAAGAAATTAATAAAATTTCGGAAAGCATAATCTCTGGTATATATATATATATATATATATATATATATATATATATATATATATATATATGTCGAGCTCTCTACGATACCCTCGTATCACCAATATTTTATAGAAAGTTCGAGAAGGAAAATTGTAAAATAAATCAAACCATCTTCTTTTTGTAACCAAACTTTTCATTGGTTTGTTCTGCATCAGCAGCAGCATTTTGCCTCTCTTTCGAAAAAGCGGGAATCTTCCCGCTCTTCAAGCTCCAGTTGGAAAGTATCCTTTGAAGACACCAGACCTATTGTTTCCAGCTCACTTTTCTTTTAAGGCAATATATGTTTTCGCCTACTCTTTTAAAAGAAAATAAGCCGGTTTCATCTTTACCTGACTGAGAAGTTAAGTTAAATATTCAAAACTTTGCAATACCAGCTTTTTGCATTCAACATTTTCTCCTGGTATAATAATTTATTATTGTTTCAACTTCTCAGCTAAACCGCAAGTATTTTTGACATTTTTTATTCACACACACTTTGCTTGCAGATTATCTTCCAACTCATAACTTTGAACTGTATCAAATTATTTGAACATACAAACTGTTTTCCAACTCACAAATTTCCAGCTCACAATTTGAACTGTTTCAATTATTTGTCTACATACAAACTTTTGAACATTGGCTTTGGGCCATTTACAATTCAAAAATATTTTATTGTTTAAACACATATCTCTAAAAAAAAAAGTGTTTCATTCATTTTTGCAAATATCTGCAGTAAAAGGGAGATAACTTATTTTTACCCCTTTTCTATAATTCACAGTTGTTGTTATAATTAAAATTTATTTACCTCTGTCTTGTGTCTTGTTTGTTCACTTATTTGTACATACATAAAATTGAGAAGCTCTCATTACCAAACAAACAAAAAAAAGTAGTTAGGCCGCTACATATATATATAGTGTGGAGAGTCGGCTATTCTGGCAAAATGACCTTGTGTCAAATGTAAGCGAGCCCACCACATTTGAAACAATCTCGTTTGTATTAATTAAGTATAAATTTCTTTAACGAGAAGAATGACATTAATTTTGTTGTTTTGAAAAAATATTTGTTTGAAATTTCAGCATGATTTTTTTTCTTTTTGAATATGAGTTCAGTTTTCTTAAAGTCGGATGAAATGGACTTGAGAAGAAAAGACAAAGCTGAATCAGTGAATTGTACAATTGTATAGGTGAAAGTTTGTCTTGAATGTGAATGAAAACGAAAATGATGCTTTTGTTCGTCGTTCTTTTTTGTTGCTGACAATATATATATATATATATATAATATATGTTCATGGAACACCCTATATATATATATATAGGGTGTTCCATGAACACGGATCAAAAATAGCAGTAAATAAAACAGTGTTATTAGTTAAATGTTATTGATTTCACTACTAGATCATGTTGTTTGTGTCATGCCCGTTATATGAGAAAAATTATAACGCCCAAGGGTTCGGCGGTACACCTCCACTCGATGATCAAATAGTTGGATGACGTCTCTGCATAGTTGCTCCTCGATCTCACCAATATGCCTTCTAATGTCATCCTTCAGCATTTAAATTGTTGTTGGCTTGTTCACATAGAACTTACTTTTGAGATGACCCCAAAGAAAGAAATCTAAAGTCGTCAAGTTGCACGGTCGTGGTGGTTATTTTTAACGCTGTTGTGTAGATTTTCAGTTCCTGTGCGCGATGACGAATAACGGTGTCTTGATCGTCGGCCACATTCTCGCACACTGCAGCAATGTTTTTAGCTGAACGGTGTTAATGAGCACGCAAGAACGATTTCACATCTCACATCCGATCCAGTTTGTTAGAATGTACGAACAATTTTCCCAATTGCACCGTCGGTAGGACGATTACTTTGAACAAAAAATCGCGAAATATACTAAATGTATTATATATATATATATATATATATATATATATATATATATTGTAATTTTGTTATTGCAATGGTTTAGAAAAGCATAATATCACTACACAAAAATTTTCATGTTTCGGAAGAGAACTGTTGCTCTTCAGGTGATATGTTAAAATAAATGATGAAAAAGATTTATTTTTTGAAAATATAAGATGATTTCATGGTTATTTACAAAATCAGGGAGTAGTGGTTAGAGGAAAGGCATTTAGGTGTATTATAACTAGTCAATCAGCATTTAGAATTATGTAACCATGGAGATAAACATTTGGGTTAGGAAAGGGTGCAGGACGGCTTAGATCTAGACATTCTCCCACTAGATACCTTACTTTTCGTAAATGTTTTTCTCATCTAGACAGTACAACATAGAAATGGTGATATTTGCGTTGGTTTTTCTTTGACTTTTGAAGCTTCTAACAATTTTGTTAAGTTATTTTTTTGGGAAGAATATTGTAGATACTATAATCACTGAAATTTGTATATCAATCTTTTCATTATATTGCAGTTATTATCAAAAATGTAAAACCTATTTCTGCATTATTTAGTTTTATGTTGCAAACTAAAGTTATAACTTTTCTCAATGTTAATTTTTTTTTTTTACAAATTGGCTGTCAAATATTTTATTTCATTCTATTGGTGAAAATGTTAAATACTAGCCATTAGATGAGAAACAATTTTTTAGAATTATCAAAAGTTGAAAAAAATAAATTTATGTGTCGTTAAAACAATTTGGCTTTGACATTCCTCTTTTCAGATTACATTTTACCTTGGAAAAAGAATTAACAATTTGGTTTTATAGACTGTTACAAGTTTGAGTTTAATCCAAAGTGTGCATATCACAAGTGGCTTCTGAAATAATTTTACAAATTTAATATAGCCTAAATTATATATACCACATTTTCTTCGTTCCCGAAGTATACAATCCTTTCCAGCATTTAATAAAGACATGTTTATTTTACTTTTTTAGAGGTCAACTTTTTTGTTAACTCCACGAAAACGTTTCAAGAGTTGTGAAGTGTATGCAAACAAAGATTTGATAACTTTATCAAACTGAATAAAACTTAATCTTTGGTTTTTGGCACATGATTGTCTTTTATAAAAAAAATCTCTTCAATACCTACGGAAAATGTATCAATGCTCACCTCTCATTATCTACTTCAAATAGTTTTACTATCGCCGCATTCAGTGCAAGTTTTATAGAAAAAACTTTTCGTTCTATCTGTTTTTCTATCTTTGTGTCTAACATTTTATATTACGAGTCATTCAAAATACTAAAAAGATTAATCTGTACATAAAGTCGGGGATTGGCTTATCCAATTGTTAGAAATAAAACCGATAATTTATATTACTCAGTACCCCATACTCTGGGTCTTGTGCCACATCTAAGCGACGCTTAGTAAATCAACTTAGAAATTAAGTCATTCAAAATACAAAAAATATTAATCACTACATAAAGTCGGGGATCAGTTAATCCTATTCAACATTAAAAAGTTGGAAAAATAACCGCTGACCATTCATATGACTTAAAAATTAAGAGATTTTCAAAATACAATGACGTTTAATCTGTACATAAAATCGGGGACCGGTTTAGGTTATCTTTAAAAAGTTACAAACAAAACCGCTAAGATATTATTTTATTTGGAATTTAAGAGACATTCAAATGGTCGAAAAAGAATGAAAAAAGGATATATTCAAGAAAAAACCCACTAAACTTTACTTGGAAATTAAGAGTCGTTCAAAATACAAAAAACGATTCATTTGTACATAAAGTCGGGGATCGGTTTATCCTATTTATCATTCAATAAGTTAAGTGCCATACATGGTAGACGCTTGGGCGAGCATGTCTCGAAAAAGAAGATTATCCCGCAGTGGTTGACTGGTTTCGAAACTGACTAATACCTTTCCTGCGTGTACTGCCTGAAGATGGCAAAAGCGTTAGTCTTTTAGTGTTAGTTTAAATACCCTCATTTGAAACTGCATATCGCAAGGAGTTTTTTAGCTATTTAGCCCACTTTCCTCGACTTGTGCCGTCTGAAGCAGCTAGTTGCGGGAGGTAGAAGTTCACTTGGCATTGAAGAGGTTCGGCAGAGGCAAGTCTCCAGGACTTAATAATCTATCCTTTGAATTGTATTTGAGTCTGTTGCATATCCTTGTATAGATTTTGACATAGGTCTACAACAACTGGTTCCGTCAAGGTTCTTTGCCCGACCGGGTTTCCAGTAGAAAAAGGTGACGGTTGTGAGGTGTTTAGACGATTACAGGCTCATAACTCTCTCTGCTAAACACAGAGTTAAAGATTTAGACCAAGATCCTGACGGAGCGCTTTCAGACATTTGCCGAGATTCTGTTGGGACACGATCAGACTTCTTCTATGATGGGACGAACAATTCGTAGACACATGCACGGTCCGTGAGGGTATAGAAGACGACGAGCAAGCAGTGCTGATCAATTTAGATCAGTCCAAGCATTTGATAGGGTCTTCCATCGATATCTAGCAGCTGTCCTGCAGGCCGCTGGATTAAAAGCCGATTTTTGCAAGTGGATTAGCCTACTGAATCGCACTCCCAGAGCTTTGGTACAGGTGAACGGAAAGCGGTTGGGCGCTGGGTTAGGGTTCATCAGGTGTCCAGCTATCGCCCATACTTTTCACTTTGGCGTTAAAGACCCTACATCGCCGGATAAAGGACGGGGCGTGCATTCCGGCCCTACGCGGAATCGCCGTTCCTAGTGGGGCTCGAGCCAAGATTTCTGCGTACGCCGTTGACCTATCCATTTTCATGTTGTCCCGGGACGACCTTGAGGTGATACAGTAGGCGCTTGAACGGTACGAAAAGATAACCGCGACAATTCTTCCGACTTGAGGTTAGGTGCCTGGAAAAGCGCTGCTCTCCAGGGGCCCTTCAGTTGGACTGACGGTCCAATCCGCATTCTTGGAGTGTGGTTCGTGCTGGATCTCCAGCTGGAGAAAATTTGGTCGGAGGTACTGGCAAAGGTCGGAGCGTCGATCTCGACTTGGCAGCGGTTGTCCATGAAAGGCGGGCTGAGGTGTGTGTTACATATATCTTTTGCCTTGTCCTTTACCTTGATAATCCCTCTTTGTTTGCGCCAAACGTCCGTGTCAAAGGGAAACTGAGAACGTCACACGTGAAGTGTCACCGATACGCATCAAGGTTGGCTTTCTTACGTCGAAACTTGACAGAGGATTCTATTTTGGAGAGGACTATCAGGGAGGCTTTCTCTCCATGGATATGTTCAGTCATATTGTTAACCGTTGAAACATGAAGTCAATTCTTTTAGTCAATCATTGAGGGTCGGAGAAAAAGATGTGAAGAAAGAAAGGAAAATTTCTGACACAATTCTTTTTCACGCATCATTTTTTATATTTTTCGACAATTATTTATCTCGACTCAAATTATCAAAAAATTTATCTAAAAAACAACGGCAAAAAATAACTATCATTATTTTTATTTTCAACAATAAAATAAATCAAAATTTATCTGGTATAACACTCGATGCATTGTGGTTTTTGAAAGATTATTTCTAAAGAAACGTAAATCATTAAGTAAGTCATTAAATTTACTTAATATCACCATTCGTCGTTAGTGGCTCAGTGGTATGCTGCTAGATAACTTCTATTTCGATCCTAGGTCTTAGTAGATTTCTCTTTTATTTTATTATTGCAAATAATCTTCAGTTTATAAGCGCATAAAATGAGATCATCCCGTGTGTAGTCCCCTGGTGGGGTAGCGGTAAGACCTATGCGAATGGTCTCAAGCAGTAAGCGTTCGAATACTGTAAGAGTCCGTTTTATAGGTCCGATGCTAAGAGCACAGATTGATAGGTACAGCGTTTAGGCTGGTGGGGGCTTATTCATTATTGGATTCGGATTTTTTTCCGAATCCATTAATGAATAGTCTTCGGCCTCTTAAGCGGGCGTGCTTAAAGATCTGGTGTTGACCAGAGGCAGGCCCCTTTTACTCAGGTTTTAGCACTATGAACTACTTTTCGAAAGTATATTACTTAACGTTTATTAGAAGAACGTACTCCATAATATCACATATTCTCTGCCAGGGTTCGTGGTGGATCGAAACCATCTCTGAGATGATTCTCTGCCCGAGGAAAGGCATGCAATTGAGAAATATTATTTATTATACAGATGTATAAATATGGCACTAGGCCTAAAATGGGGATTGGAGGGGGGGCTGGTCTTATCGTTAACTTAACTAGCCTCTATCACTGACCCAATCGTTTTTATAATATTTCTATCACCAAAACAATCCAGTCACACAACACTGTCTTTCACAAACACCACAATGCCACACTCTCTCTAGGACCTCCTACCTAAACTAATTATGTACAATTTTGTGGGGGTGGGATAATAAAATAACAAATCTCCAATGTCCTTGATGTTTTTAAACATTATTTACATAACTAAACAAAAACGATGTTAGTATGGGGAATCCCTCACAGTCTAAATGTGGCAGTGAAGGCGGTTAACTGGACGAAAATACTGCGGGATTATAAAATAAATATGAATCATTTATACAATCTACAATTACTCACACATTTAGACACGATAACAAATACGAAACCACACGCTCGAAACGAAAAGGCATCTCACAGTTACCAGAGAACCGCCATCACTGTCACCTAAATGGGGAGGGGATGGGGAATATTAGCCAAAGATAAAGGGGACAAAAATAAAAGTGGGGAGGGGCTATGACCATTCATACCCTAGCTAAGGTTAAAATAAATGTTAAAAAAACTAAAGTAAAATGCCTTAAGCTAAACTAACACTGGGCTGGGCTGATCACGTTTAAAGCAGGTGACCAATCTCCTCTAGCCTAGGTCACCCCCAAGTGGAAATCTAATCTAGCCTCTTTCACGCTCCCCAAACGCAAAGCAGTCACCCACCTTTCGCCAAATTTTAATGAAGAGAGCCGCCTCCTTTCCGCCCTGATTTTGATTTTAAGCTGATGCTTAAAAAACAAAACCTGTTGTGAAGAGGAAAACTTCTCACCTCCTTAAAATTCCTTCTGTTGCTTCGTCCAAATCACGACTCTCATAATGCCGAGGAAACACAAGAACACATAGTGTTCATTCTTTTTCAACTGCGGCACAACATTACTACAAACGGCACTGGTTTCAAGGACAAAAGACTTTCCTCCCAAGACGCGAACCATGTAGCCTTCAATTAACTCACACCACGGCCGTACGACCCTGCAGTGAAAGAAGATGTGGTCCAAAGACTCCACCCCAACACCACAGCGCACGCACTTTGGCGTAACTGCCAACGCCGCTGCATGGAGCCTCTTGCCGACCCAGAGAGCCTTCCGCAACACCAGCCAGGTAAGCGATGCCTCGTCGTTATTGAGACACCTCCACCCTTTGGCGGCCCCCCGTACTAACACACGATATAATGCCTTAGGAGACAACAGTCGGGTGTCGGAGAGGCCTTCCTTGACACGTGTGAAAAAGTCCAGAGCACGTCGACACTCGCGATAGAAAGATCACTCGGTGAGAGGATTACGCAGGGCCTCCTCCTCTCCCCTCATGCACACTTCTCAAAGCTGGAAAAGCTTTCTTAGCGTCTTCCTTCCAGAAGAGGCCGTTACCCTCGTCTTGCGCACACATTCGATCTAAGAATCTCAGCCGCCGCGTATGTTGACGAATCTCAACGTTGGGCATTCCTGGACCGCCATCAGCAGGATGGAGGCAACAGACATCGCGACGCACCATAGGAGCTTTCTTGCGCCATAAGAAATGGAACAAGATTCTCACTAGTAAAACTAGTTCGGTGGACAGGAGGGGAAGAACCGAGAGCCAGTAAAGTAGGAGGGGGTAGATGTGCGAAGCACAAACTTTCGCCCTCCCCTTCAAGGAAAGATTCCTCTGAGACCACAGACGAACTGCAGCCTCAGCCTTTTCTCGGACCTCCAACCAATTCATCTATAACTGGAGGTAGGGACCAAAAAAGACGCCGAGTATCTTAACAGACCCGTCTGTCCAGCTGAAGGGCCCGGGAAGGGAAACTCCCTTCCACTAACCCAACCGCAAGCCCACAGACTTATCACGGTTGATCTTGGCTCCCGTTACCGTTTCATACCTGCTGATTTCCTTTCCGACTTCGTGTATCTCGGCACTGCTTTGTACAAAAGCAGTCATGTCGTCGGCATAGGCAGAATACCTGGCCGAGGTGTTCGAACCAGGGAGGGTAATTCCTTGTAGGACCGGATTCGCCTTTAACTTGCGTAGGAATGGCTCCAACGCAAGAACGTACAGCATCGGCGACAAAGGGCAACCTTGACGAATAGATCTGGACAACATGAAAGGCTTCGACGTACATATACTTTTTATTTTGCAAAATGTTTTCTTGCACTGATACGGTTTTTTTATTATTATTATTTCCAACATCGTTATAATTCATGGAGTTTGACAAATTTTAATTTCGGATGATATATGTAGAAGATATGTCTCATAATTTAATTAACCTAAAAAAAAACCTGCTTTTGGTTTGTTTATCGGGGTGAGCGCGAACGCAGACCCACACTTAGAAATAGCGCACCCGAGTCGCCCACATTTGGGGCGATCGCAAAGGTCAACCCAACCGGAGTGCAATGGAAGGGCCTCGCTCTGGGAGAACGGCCTAGCTGATCACCGTTAACTCCTGTGTCAGGTAAGTATATGTATTTACTCTTCTCCCCCACTTGAGAGAGTTGCGACACGAGGTCTTTTTTAACGTGGGGAACCTGAGCGCGAACGCCCAGGTACTGGTCAAAATATTACCTATCCACCGCAGTGGATAGGTACTAAACTGGTCTTAAAACTGGTCTTAATTTGGTCATTCCCGACCCCAGCCCGAAGGCCGGGGCCAGGTGAGTATATTTATTTATTGTGTTACACAATAAATACAATTACACAATTGCGGCACAAGGCCTAGTTGGGAGGGGGAACAAAACTGAGGTTGGTCATGCAGTACGCTATCTTATTCCTAGCTAATTTCATTCGTGACCCAAGCATGCGTTAAAATTTTTCTCTATCACCAAAAGAAGTTATCCTTCGACACTCATACCTATCATATACCAGAATACCACAAATCACTCCGGGGAATCTATAAAAATCCCAGTGTGTATAAAAATTTCTTTTTTACAATTATCATTTTTCCATAATTTTTTAATACAAAAATATATTTTAAAAATAATACCGTGAAATGACACAGGGGAAAGGGGGCATGATGTAACATCCCAAAATAAAAAAAAAAAAAGTACAAACAAAACATTGTGTTAGCTAGTCCCAACCCACCCACAAAAAACAAAGAGGTCACTGTATTCTGCCTGTCAGACAAAATCAAACCACACTCTTTCTACTGGGAATGGGGAGGAGCAAAAAGATTTTGGTTGGGAATGAAAAAAATCTGATTCAGGCATGACAAAAACGGAGGTCAAAATAAAACGGGAAATTGGGAGTCAAGCGCTGAATCATAACAAAATCAGAGTGCCGGGAAACTGGCCAGGACATACATTCATACACCTTAACTAGGAACACAAATGAGTACTAACCTTAACCATGGGAAGGGTTCCAGAGGAATCCAACCCGATGCGACTTAACAGGTCTAAAAAAGAAAATCAAGGCCAGCCCCAGTCACGCGAACCAGGCTCGCCTCAGTCACCCACCTTTCGCTGAAATCTGTCGGGTGCAATCGTTTCCAATCAGTTCTAAGCTTCATTTTGAGCTGATGCTCAAAATATCTGATCAGATTCTGATGTGAAAGATGATCACCCCGCAAGACCTCCTCCAGACGCGTCGTCCATATCACCATTCGAGCAGTGGCCAGTAGCGCTAGAAACACCATTCGCTTCACTCCAGAGTACGGTGGCGACACATTGTCAACAGCGTATGCACGATCAATGAGCAGAAGCTCCCGCGGCGCGATACGAGCAGTCAACTCGCCGACTCGATCCCATAATGGGCGAACGCGCACACAATGGTAGAAGGCGTGCGAAGACATCTCCTTGATGCCAAGGCTGCAACGTTCACAGTCCGGCAAATCCGCCGAGCCCAATATGAAACGCAAGTCATTGAGAGACAAGCCATTCCGAGCTAATCGCCAGGCCAAAGAAAACTCAGAGTTGCTGAGATACTCCGATCCTGACGCCCAAGACCAATGAGAGCGATATTCACCCTCCGTCATGCCGAGCTTCCTCCTGAGTCGATTCTTCGCGATACCCTCCACTAACCCTCGATAGAAGAGCTTCCTAGGCTGTGAAAGGTCACTGGACCGCGGAATGGCCATCAAGGCCTTACGGCATTCGAGAATGAACTTGGATTGCTCCCGAGGCTTACGGCAACGCCTCGAGATCGGGGGAGTGGTAGTGAGGCTCGGGAACGCGTCCTGCACTAACCCCGAAAGCAAACCATTGTCCATTAACGCACGTCTAAGGAATGCCAACCTCGAGGCAAGCTTGTGGCTCGCCAAGTGCGGCACCACCAGAGCCCCATTGCACGGACGTTGGTAACAGACACGTTTGTCGACGTGATGTCTGCGTCCTCTCCAAAGAAAGGAGATTAGCAGACGCTCGAGCGCCTCCTCACGCGCCTGACAAAGTGGAAGTACAGACAGCCGGTAAAGGATCTTGGGAAAGAGGTATGTGGCACACACCTCCGCCAAGCCCTTTAAGGACAACCGCCTTCGTTGCCAAATCTCGACCAGCGCAACGACCTTTGCCTGTACTTCAGACCAATTCTTCTCCAACTGCAAGTCCGGACCAAACCAAACTCCGAAGAGCTTGGACGGACGGGCCGGTCGAGATTCCCTTCCAGGCACCTAACCGCAAGCCGGATGACTTGTCGCGGTTAATCTTGGCCCCAGTCACCTGTTCGTACCGTGCAAGCGCCTTCTGTACCGCTCTCATGTCCCCGTGAGAAGACACAAAAACCGATACGTCATACGCAGAAACCCTGGCTCGAGCGCCTCCACCAGGGACAGCAATTCCACGTAGGGCCGGACTGCACGCCCTGTCCCTTAGCCTGCGAAGGAGGGGCTCCAACGTCAGGACGTAAAGTAAGGACGACAGTGGACAACCCTGTCGGACCGACCTAGACAGCGCGAAAGCGCTCGACAGCTTCCCGTTCACCCGCACCACAGCCGTGGGGGAGCGATACAGGAGACTAATCCAGCGGCTGAAGTCGGTTTCGAATCCAGCAGCCTGCAGGACAGCCGCCAGGTAGCCATGGTCAACCCTATCAAATGCCTTGGACTGATCTAAATTGATCAGCGCAGCTCGTTCGTCGTCTTCTACTCCCTCTACGATCGTGCGGATCAAGTGCAGGTTGCTCTGAATTGTTCGGCCCTTCACAGCGCAAGTCTGTTTTGGTCCCAACAGAAACTCGGCAACTAGCTGCAAGCGATTCGTCAGGATCTTGGCCAAAATCTTTAACTCTGTGTTTAGCAAAGTTATGGGCCTGTAATCGTCTAGATCCCTCCCAACATTCTTGCCTTTTCTCAAAAGCGTGACCTCACCCATGGTGAACCGATTGGGGATGGACCCCTGCCGAAACCAGTTGTTGAACACGACAGTCAAGATCGGGACAAAAATGTGCGACAGCTTCAAGTACAATTCATAGGGCAAACCATCCAAACCCGGCGACTTGCCTCTGCCGACCGTCTTCAAAGCCGCGTAGACTTCGTCCTCCGTAATCTCTCCCTCGCAGCTAGCCGTTTCAGCCGGCAAAAGCCGGAGAAAGTCAGCCAAATAGCTGCGAAACTTCTCGTCGCGGAGACCAGGCTCCTTGGTAAACCGGTGTTCGAAATGCCGGCGAAACGCCTCGCACATGCCATCAGTCGACCTTAGGGTGTGTCCATCCGGGTCTCGTACCGATCGCCGTTCCGACGAACTTCTTCCCGACGCAATGAAGCGCCCATGCTCACAGCTTCAGAAGACATCTTGCTTAACTTATGTCTAATTATTTGACCCATGTAACGACCGCTAGTCGACCGTTCAAGGGCCTCCTTAGCTACGGCTATTTCTAGGGGATCACCGCCAGCCTCCGCCCGGGAAAAGTTATCTCTAAGTGTCTTCGCCTTCTTAGCCTTATCTAGGTTGAGCCGTTGGCTGTATTGAGTGGCGAAAGACCTAATACTATCCTTAAGTCTAGCCCACCACTTATTCCCAATGACTCGCCCAATTAACGCCCGCTGAACTACGCTAATGAGCTGGCGCTGAAAGTCCCGCCTGTCCAGCAAGGACTGGTTGAACTTCCAGCAGCCAGCCATTCCAGGCCTAAAATCTAACACCACACGGGCACAAACGAGTTTGTGGTCCGTGTAGCCTAACCAGTGGAACGTCGGGCATTCTAAGAAGTCTACGTCGGCTTCTCTCACTAACACTCTGTCAAGGTAGCTAACCACCTTGGTAGAGGGCCAACTATTCGCCCACGTCCACATGCTCCCGCCCGGATGATCGACCCGGTATCTATCGACAAGACCATAATCGCCGATCAGATCAACCAGGCTGCGATCACCACTCCTCCCTTTAGCGCCCCACCCTCTATCCAGCTTGGGGTCCAGGACGGCATTCCAGTCCCCCACTAGAACTAGTCGCTTGGAATCGACCAGGAAGGGCCCTAACAGACGGAAAAAGTCAACACGCTCACCTTTGTCGTTGGGCGCATACACCACGATCAGACGAAACGACTTGCTGTTCACTGCAATATCGGCCACGATCAGCCGGCCCTCGGCACCGTGATGGACAAGGTCGACCCTCGCATCCAGGGTACGCTTCACCAGCAAAGAAACACCTCTGGCTTGCCGGTTCCCATATGTTGAATAAACGACAAAGTCGTTCGCCAGCACACAGGCATCGACGTTGCAAACAAAGTGCGTCTCTTGGATCGCGGCAACATCCACACCGAACGACAAGAGGTCACGAAGCAGGCGGAACGCCTTACCCCGATCCCTCAGGCCATTCGCATTCACAGTAGCCAGCTTGATTGACAATTTTTTAGATCTGAAAAATTAAGACAGAGCAATTAGTCGCATACCGGTCGGAAATCCCTGACAGTCAGGACCCCGACGGATTGTCCCAGGGAGCCTGTACCAACGTCGGACGTAATCCGTCCGCCAGATACAATACCGCCGACGTCCGTGGGGTAGATTAGTTTCAGAGACCTATATAGGCAGGGGTGGAACAAAACGGGGACCCTCCCTGCACATGATTTAGACATTTTTCGCAACTCAGGTGTGTTGCGCAGACACATAGTAATTTTGGGATACAGTTTTTCTGCCTCGTTCTATGTGGTCCCAGACCCTCAGATTTCCTCCTGTGCACTGCACCAGGGCAATGACGCCTGGAGCCTGGGGAAAGTTCCTTGGATCTTCTGTTGATAGGTTGTCTACCTCTTGAAGCTTGTAGAGTGGTTTTAGAAGCGTGCGTCTTTGTGCACTGTATTTTTTATAAGTGTGTTCCACCACTTTCAAGAGGTCTTCCCCCTGGGGAAAAGATTTTTTCTTCTTGACCCTTGACGCTGTGGGTTCAGGTGCAGGGGATGGGGTCAAATGTGCAGTGGTGGATTGGGTAGGTTTGCGAGGGGAGGTGGGAAGACTTCTCGAAGTCAGGGATTTCAGCGGTGTGAGCTGAAAAATAGGGGACTGGGAAGGTCTTTGCGGGGACGAAGGATAACTTCTCGCCTTGTCGGCGTAGGACTTTTTTTGTGGACTTGTGGGGACTGACGCTGCTTTGTCAGTCCTTTCCTTGCTCCTACTTTTACGGAGCGCCTTTGGGTTTTCTTGGATATCTTTCTTGGATATCCTCCTCTCTACCTCGTTTGAGAGAGGAAGAGCGTGTAGTCTCCATGGGCTCTTGCTGCGTGTCATTTAGTTGCTTTTTGAGGGTCGTAGTGTCCTTTTTCGGACGTGGGTCCTTTGTGGGTGTTGACTTATGTGGGGCGTTCCTGTTTGGTTGCTGGTGGTGACTTTGGAGAGGGCTTCTTCTCTGCAGTTGGTGATGTGGGTGGGGTTTTCGCTTTTTTTTCCCACCGTCTGCCACTCTCCGTCCTTGGAAGGTTTGGTAGTTTACAGGGCTTCCTTAGGTTTTTCTTTGTGCTGCTCCTTTGGTTGCTCTTTTGGAGCCGGGTTTCTTGTTGGGCACGCTTTCGCTACATGGTCGGTTGCACCACATGCCCAACATCACAGTCTCCTTCCCTCCACCACGACGTAGATGGATCGGCCTCTGCAGGTGAGGATGTTCGGTATCGTGGTGAAATCCTTGCGGGTTACGGTCACCTGCAGGGCGACGTCTCCGGGTTTTAAAACCTGACTTCGACCGGATGGAGGACAATTCTGCCACACGGGCATATTGTGAGAAGAAGGCTCCCACGTGGTCCTCCGAGATGTCCATGGGGACGCCATGTAAGGTAATTTTTGTCCTTCTCGTCCCCATATATTCAGTCTGCAGACTTAGAGTTTTTGTGGCTAATGCCATGCCTGCTAGCTGCTTGGCTTCATCTTCTGTTCCCAGCAGGACGTCCCACATTGCATGGCTTCTCCTGGCAACTGCCTTTGCTTTTATCTTGAGGAATTTTATGTTTTCCTCGATAGTGTCCCTGCTCACGCCGACCAGCTTTTGGGTTTTGAGATCTTTCGTTAGGAGCGAGATAATTCTCGGCCCCACGCTGGCCAGGGTTTCGGGGACAGACAGCAGTTCCGTTCCGGAAATGTACTCCGCATATTCCTGCCGAAGTCGCTGGTAATAGTCCTCTCCTTTCTTGAGCTTGGCGTCCTTGAGTTTGGTGTCCTTCCAGCCCGAAGTTGAGGGAACGGGCGATGCTGGTTTGGTTGCTACTGGTGTAGGGACTTGAGACCCGAACGTGGTTTTTTCGCACTGTGTCATAGTGTTGGCTATGACGGTGGGGTCTTTAGCCTGTTGTAGTTACCAGTCTCCTTCTTTCCCTCCCACCGAGTCCGTGGTGAGAGGGAGGGGCGATGCTGGCCTTTGTGAGGCCATTGCCTCCTAGGAGGCGAAAGTAGAGTTGCCTGCTTGCAGACAACTGCCCCGGTGTTTCGCACCGTACCAGAAACCGCCTGGCGAAACACTCTGCCCGAGCAATGAACTCGGGTGGGACAGCTGCCACCGAAAGGGCAACAGAGAGCAGAAGAGGAAACGAAGAAAAAACTGGATTAGCTTTGTTGCTTGTTGTTGACCTGGAACAGATACTACACTTTGATCCAACAGAAAAAAACAACGATTCAAGGCCGACTGGGACAGGTGAGTATGTTAATTTATTGTGATAACTTACACAATTGCGGCACAAGGCCTAGTTGGGAGGGGGAACAAAACTGAGGTTGGTCATGCATTAAGTTTACTTAATATCACCGTTCGTCGTTAGTGACATGCTGCTAGATAACTTCTATTTCGATTCCAGGTCTTGGAAGATTGCTCTTTTATTTTATTATTACAAATAATCTTCAGTTTATAAGCGCATAAAATGAGTGCATCCAGTGGGTAGTCCCCTGGTGGGGTAGCGGTAAGACCTATGCGAATGGTTTCAAGCAGTAAGCGTTCGAATACTGTAAGAATCCGTTCTATAGGTCGGATGCTAACAGCACAGATTATTACGTACAACGTTTAGGGTGGTGGGGGCTCATTGATTAATGGATTCGGGTTTTTTTCCGAATCCATTAATGAATAGTCTTCGCCCCCCTTAAGCGGGCGTGCTTAAAGATCTAGTGTTGACCAGAGGCAGGCCCCTTTTACTCAGGTTTTAGGACTTTAACTACTTTTCGAAAGTATATTACTTAAGGTTTATTAAAATGACTTTATCCATAATATCACATCACATATTCTCTGCCCAAAGAAAGGCATGCAATTGTGAAAAATACTATGAGATGCCTAATACCTTAAATACATAATAAAATCAAAATGGCGTCTAGAATTGCATTAGCCAATCAGATTTAGTTTGTCTGTGTGTGGCGCGAGCTTTCCATTTTTGTCTTTCCTGCACCAGCGTTATGGTAAGTCCTTCGCATTTTCACGCGACGTAACTACCATATTGTTTTAACAAAATTAAAATTGTGGAGTTTAAACTGATTGATATGTTAAACGTCAACTAAATCGCTGAAAGAGCAGCATGGTTTGAAGAAAGAAAAAAATTTCTGAAATTGATAAAAAAATAGTTTTACAATGAAGTATCTTTTGTCTTCGGTTCCTCAATGTAATTAAGTGTGAATGTAGGTGCTGAAAATCATAAGTTTTACAAAAATGTATTACCCAAAAAGTATGAAACTAATCTTTAAAATTGCACTTCAAAATTTTCGCGATAAAAGTTTGTTTTTATTAAATTTGGAGAATGATCTTGTATGTAGCTTACCATGAAATTTTTTTGTAAACAGACAAATGACAACGAAAAACATTTGATTAAATTTAATAGTTCCAGTAAGCAAAATACACTACTATATTTAAAATAGAAATTATATTGTTTGGAACTTATTTATCTGCCATTTGAAATTATGTTTAGCCCATTTTTTTAATGAAAAAACTGGAAAATATATGCTTCACACGACTAAAAACTGAATAATATAATAGTTTATATTAAAGTTTACGATATTTCAATTAGTATTACTATGATGATTGATTTTTTTTTGGATTGTACTATTTTTTTTTTTTTTTTTTTTACACATCTCTTTAAAAATTAATTACTTGTCTTATTTTGATGAAAATGTGTGGACTTACTCATAATTGACTGAAATAATTTTAGAATATCTTGATAAACATTTTTACAGATTAATCTACTTAGTATTTTAAATGGCTCTTAATTTCCAAGTTATTTAAATGGTCATCAAATTTTCTTAAATTTTAAATTTAAGAAAGAGAACCCGACTTTCCTGTAAGATGCTATGAAAAAGTTTTACCTACAAAACTTTTTCCAAGGGAAAAAAAATTATTACTACCAATACATATCACTCAACAGAAAACATTACATTGAAAGTACACTGTTCATACAAAACTATTATAAAAATTTCTCAGCAGGGGTTAGGGTTGGCAGGGAACACCCCCAAAGCTTTGATAGCATCATATCCTAGCAGCAGGTCAAAGTTCAATGGCTTCGGGCACCACCAGCACTTCGATGTCAGCGAAGTTCTCAGTGTCAGTGCGGTTCCTCACCGCCCCTATACCACGACATGCACGTGTTTCACCGTTTATGGTGGTTGGCAGAGTTCTGCAGTTACTATAGTTCGTGAACAGCCAGAATCGAGGAGGGCCAAACATGGCGTTTTGCCAACGCGGACTTGGATGATCGACAGCGCCTTGTTTAGATGTTGTCTGGGGAAGAGATCGGCGCCATCTCAATCCCCGGGCAATTTCGAGCAATGTTTCCGGCTTTATTGCATCGGAAACATCGCACTTGTCGTTTTTCGCTCGCACAATTCCTAGCTATGTGACTCTGGCCCTTGCACTTGTAGCAAAGTATACCAGCGGGCGAACCCGACTCAGGGTAAGCACTGACACTATGTCTCGCTTGTGCAGCCGCTACGAAAGATTCCTCTGGAGCTGAGGAATTATTAAGGATAGTTCGAGCCTGGTCCAGTAGTTCGTCAAGCGCCAGCGTGTTCACTCGGGAGGTTGTCCGCAATAGTTGTTTCACTATGTCCGGAAGCCCTACTATAAATGCACACGCCAAAGCTCGTTCGGGCAATCCGCCAAACAGGGTCGCCAGCATCTTTAATGCAGCTAAATAAGCGTCCATCGTTTCACCAGGCTGTAAACATAGAGCCACGAATTGCTCATACGCGGTACACGGGTCAACTGCAAACGCTTTGATTCCAGCCGGATCTTCTTTTTCCTTGTCACTTAGTTGCTGATGCACCGCCCGTCAACCGTAATGGAATCACTTTTTCGATGTACTTCACTCCACACAAATGACAAATTAATTCGACCTTCTCCTGTCATTCCAAAACAGAAGTGGTACCGTCGAACTCTGGGATTAGCTTGAGGTCGAATTTGATTTCGCCCAAATAGCTTGTAGTTAATTAGTAAATTTCTGTTTGTTTACGGTTCCACCGCTCGCTTCACTCGTGGGTTTGAAGCTTCCAGACAAAAATAGTCTTAACTCAATGCTCTCTCTCTCTCTCTCTCTCTCAGGTGCGCACGTCACCACGGTCACAATATACGCAGCCATTGTCTCAAACCCTTTTTATGGGCAAAAACCATTGCCGACGCACCAATCATCGCCGTCGGTCTCATTCTCACTCAGCATAAGATAACAGATCGAAGAATATTCCTTTCTTTGACCAAACTTGCGAGGACGCAGCTGACAAGACGGCGAACTGTCCGGCGCGGGTTCACGCACGCATTCATCACAACTCAGCAACCCGACAAGCAAAACACCGTGGACGCTTTGACTCTGGTAAGTGTGAATGTTTATCGTTGCATGTTAATAGCTAAATCTTGAGCTAAGGTTAAGACTAGAGTTAACTAGTGCTTAGAAGGCTGGGTTTAGGGATTAGGCTAGGATGTGAGCGAAGGCTAATGTTAGAGCTAGGTTTAGGGTTAAGTAGCTAAAGCTAGAACTAATGTTTACGTTTAAGGCTAGGGCTAGGATTAGCTGATGTTAAGTTTAGGGTTCGGGGTTAAGTGGCCTGGGCTAGAGCTAAGTTAAGGCTAGGGAGTTAGGACTAAAGCTGAGTTTTAGGGTATGGGTTTAGGCTGGGGTTAGATTTCTTGACTGGGTTTAGGGTTGGCAGGGTTAAGGTTATTAGGGTTAGGCTTTGGGTTGGGGTTATGGTTAGGGTGGGTTAGTGTTGGGTTTAGGGTTAGGGTTAGAGTTGGGGTTTGGGGTTAGAGGTTTAGGGTTTGGGGATGGGGTTGGTTTAGGGGTGGCAGGGTTTGGGTTAGGGGTTGGGGTTTAGGGTTAGGGTTTAGGGAGGCAGGGCTAGGGTTTAGGGTTTAGAGTTAGGGTTATGTTTAGGGTTTAGGTTAGGTTTAGGGTTGGCAGGTTTAGGGTTAGGCAGGTTGGGTTAGGGTTGGGGTTAGGTGTTCGGGTTAGGGTTTAGGGTTGGGGTTAGGGTTAGAGGGTTAGGGTTGGGTTTAGGGCAGGGCTAGGGTTGGGGTTAGGGGTTACGGTTAAGGGTTAGGGTTAGGGCAGGGTTAGGGTTGGGGTTTAGGTTTATGGTTAGGGTTGAGACCATATGATTCTGCACATGAATTTAATTAAGAATCAGCATTAATCTTGATATGCATGAAAATACACTAAATACGCAATATTCGGGCTTTCACTACAATAATTTATATTGCTCATAATCAATTTTAAATGTGACCATACGATTCTACACAGCAATGTACATAAGAATCATCATTAATCTTGATATGCCTGAAAGCACACAATGCGCAATTTTCGGGCTTTCAGTACACTCATTTATATTGCTCAAAATCAAGTTTAAATGAGAACATATGATTCTACACATCAATTTACATAAGAATCATCATTAATCTTGATATGCAAGAAAATACACTAAATGCGCAAGTTTAGGGTTGGCAGGGCTAGGGTTGGTGTAAGGGGTTAGGTTTAGGGTTTAGGGTTAGGGTTAGGGGCTAGGGTTAGGGGGTAGGGGGTTGGGGTTAGGGTTACGGGTTACGGTTAGGGTTTGGGTTAGGGTTGGCTGGGTTAGGGTTCGGACGTTAAGTAGTGGTTATGATTAGGGGTAGGGATTAAGGTTAGGGGAAGTGGTTAGGGTTAGGATTCGGAGTAGGGGTTAGGGGTAGGTTTGGGGTTGGGGTTATAAGTAGGGGTTATGATTAGGGTTAAGATTTCGGTTAGGGATAGGGTTAGGGTTACGTCTATGGTTAGGGGTTAGGGTTAGAGTTGGGGTAGGGTTAAAGGTAAATGGTAAGGGTTAGGGTTAAGGGCGGGTTGGGGTTGGGGTTAGGGTTAAGGATTAAGGGTTAGGGTTGGTGTTAGGATTAGGGTTGAGGTTAGGGGTATGGGTTAGGCTTAGGGTTGGGTTTGGGGCTATAATTAGGTGATCGGGTTCGGGTTGGGGTCGGGGTCTGTGTCGGGGTCGGGTTGGAATCGGGTTCTGGGTCGGGGTTGGGGTTTGCGTGGGGGTCGGTGTCGGGGTCGGGTTGGTGGTCGGTGTCAGTTTCTGGGTTGGGGCTCGGGTTCGGGTTGGGGTTATGGGTAGGGGTTAGGGTTAAGTGTAGGGGCTAGGGTTGGGGTTATAAGTAGGGGTTATGGTTAGGGGTAGGCTTTAGGGTTAGGGTTAGGGTTGGCAGAGAAAGGGTTAGGGGTTACGGTTGGGGTCGGGGTGAGTTTCGGGTCGGTGTGGGGGTGGGTTCAGTGTGGGGGTCGGTGTCGGGTTTGGGGTGGGGTTAGGGTTAGGGGTCAGTGTCAGGGTTAAGTTTGGGGTTAGGGCTAGGGTTGGCAGGGGTTAGGGTTAGGGTTGGGGTTAGGGTGGGTTAGGGGTTAGGGTTAGGGTTGGGGTTAGGGTTAGGGTTAGGGCTAGGGCTAGGGTTAGGGTTGGGTTAGGGTTAGGGTTTAGGGTTGGGGTTAGGGTTAGGGTTCAGGGTTAGGGTTGGGGTTAGGGTTGGGGTTGGGGTTAGGGGTTAGGGTTAGGGTTAGGGTTGGGCAGGGTTAGGGTTAGGGTTGGCAGGGTTAGGGTTAGGGTTAGGGTTTAGGGTTAGGGGTTAGGGTTTAGGGTTAGGGTTAGGGTTAGGGTTCGGACGTTAAGTAGTGGTTGTGATTACGGTTACGGTTGTGGTAGGGATTAAGGTTAGTGGAATTGGGTAGGGTTAGGGGTAGGTGTTACGTTTACGAGTATGGGTTAGGGGTATGGGTTAGGTTTATGGTAATGGTTATGGTAAGATTAGGGTTAGGGTTAGTGTTAGGGTTGGGGTTGGGGTTGCGGTTGGGGTTAGGGTTTGGGTTGGGGATAGTGGTAAAAGTTATGGTTGTGGTTAGGTTTATGGTTGGGGTTGGTGTTGGGGTTAGGGGGGTTACTGCAGGGTAAGGGTAGGGTTAGGGTTAGGGTTAGGGGATGGGTAGAGGTTAGTGTTAAGGTGTTCTGGCTACTGTTTGGGTTGGGGGTGGGTTGGTGTTAGGGGTGGGGTTAGGGTTAGGGTTAGTGATAGGGGTTGGGGTTAGGTATATGGGTGGGTTAGGGTTAGGGTTAGGGTTTGGGGTGGGGTTAGGGTTAGGGCAGGGGTAGGGTTTATGTTT